>JARYZH020000032.1:2067733-2667733 GCA_030021035.2 Notholithocarpus densiflorus | reverse complement strand
CAAGAAAATATTAGGCTAAAATACATTATTATCCATCCAAAAAGCTTCAACTATAAACTATTTTACAAATCAAAAAAAAAAATTGATAAGAAGATAGCACTTCTATTAAAAAAAAGAAACTCATTACATCTTGAGCCAACGAGGACTCAATCATAAATGTTTTCCTCTGTCCAAACTACAAAACTATCAATACCCTTAGCAAATTAAGCCAAGATATGAGCAAACTAATTTCCCTGTCTTTTTACATATGAAACTTGTGCTATTCGAAACACCTTCAATCGCTGTCGGATCCCCCATAATAACGTTAGCAATAGCTATTTTGGAATCCCTCTCAAACACTGTATCACATATAACCACCTCCCAGGCAAAAGGAACTCCTTCTGCCAACACCACAGCTTCCATCTCCAGGGGTCCCAATATATGACACGTTTGTATTTTTACTCAATGCCGCTACAACCCTTCCGGCCGAATCCCCTAATAACCACTCCCACACCTGATGCGTTTAGTTGAGCAAAGACAGCCCCATCAACATTGATCTTATAAAACGGTTCCTGTGGAGGTGTCCTCGGTCACTACCTGCCATGTTGGAGTAGAGTTTGCTAACTGGAACTCTGCAAACAAGCTCCTACCTTTGTGCAGCACGAATGATGCATGTTGCCTGGGCTGTCCTTGTCTAATAACATTTCGGTTGAACCACGTGCTCCATGAAATGGCTCAAAAGTTCATTGTCGACATGCTGAACAAATTTTAGGTGCCACAGTAGGTACAAACTCATGGTAGTAAGCCCCACAGGTATCAACTGAAATCCAGATAGCTGCCATATCTCCTGTGCCTTTTCACAATGCCAAAACACATGGGTGCTAGTCTCAACCTCCAAACCGCAAGCTTTGCAAGTAGGATTGTCAAGGATCCTCAAATGGCAGAGGTTAACCTTAGTGGGCAGTATGTTCTTGCAAGCTCGCCAAGTGAAAGCCTTGATTTTGTTCTGAACATGAAGGTTCCACACTGTTTTCCAGAACTGGCTTCACTTCTGAAAGTCAAATGGTGCACCAGCACCACTGTCCCAAATCGGAGAGGAAGCCATAATTACCTTATGAACACTTCGAACTATGAACTCTCCCTTGGAAGTATAAGCCCACACTAATCGGTCTTTAGGCAGCTGTGGACTTAAAGGGATGCTGAGGATAGCATTGGCATCATCGCTAGAGAAAAGTTGTCGGGTCATATAGTACACCATTTTCCATTTTGAGGGTTAATAAGTAACCTAACGTTCTCATTTGTATTTAAAACTGGTGGCGTGGATGTAATACGGAAAGGGAAAAAAAACGATATATTGCATTCTCTTAAAATAAATTTATATATATATATATTGTTGTGCAGATAGCACCCAGGACTCAAATCAATAACAGTAAATAAGTGGAAATTAAATAACAAGTACACAAAGAACACAAGAATTTACGTGGTTTGGCAAACTATCTACCTCCATGGCGACGATGGAGAAATTTCACTATAAAAATAAGGAGTTACAATAGTGCACAATAACACTCTCTAGAAACCCAAATTCCAGTACACCCTAACTCTCTCTCACCCACAACCACAAGACAAGAAAACACTATTCTTCTTCTTATGCGGCTACTGCTAGGTTTTTAGGAATTGTCTAATATAATTGCCACACACTAGCACTTATATATTGCTATGCTTAAGTTGGCAATATAGGATTCCTTGTATCAATTGTATTCGGTCAACTGTGACCGACTTAGACTTGTGGTTTCCTATTACAAGTTGTATTTGGTTTAGTTGTAATTGACTTGGGCTTGTGGCAATTCAAGCCACACACACGGGCCCACTTCAACATATATATATATATATATATATATCTCTCTCTCTCTCTCTGAAATAATTTCACAGTTAGGGCAATAAATGAATAAAGTCGTTCATGAACAACTCGAGCTCGGCTTGATAAATAGCTCTTTAATGTTCGTTTGTTTATAAATAAACCAAGCTTGAGCCTTAGTTTTTAGCTTGTTTGATAAAAAACTAAGCCCAAGCAAAAAAAATTGTCCGTGAACAATAGGGCTCGATAAAAAATATGCCGAGCTTAGGCTTGTTTATAGCTTGATATATGTTTACTAAATAAACTCATTATTATGATATTACACATATATTTTGGAGTGTTAATTTATAGCTTGTTTATTTATATATGTTTTTGAATGTTAATTTATTTAGGTTTGTAAAGATTATAGTTGCACAGATGACAAATGTGGATGTAAAAATTGTATTTTGAACAATTACTCAAGCTATAAACAATAAATGATAAATGGATGAATTTAATTATGTAAAATTATAATTTGAATAATTTCTAATCACGGGTGGAATTATTAGAAGTATAATAAAATGAGTATATTATTATTTATTTTATTTTTTTTGTTTACTTGATTTTTGGTGATATAAGCATTTGATGATGTAATCTTTTTGGATTCCAAGCTAAAAAGCTTGACTTGAACTCGAGTTTGAACTTGATATTAAGCTCGAGCTTGGCTTAACTAATTAATCAAGTCAAGCCAAGCCAAGCCAAGCTCAAACATTTTGGCATTCTCATGAGATCGAGTTCAAATATTATTTTTAAGTTTGTCTCAAGATCGAACTAAGTTTAAGCATTTAATTTTTATTGACGAGTTAAAGCTCAAATAGGCACTGCTGGCAAAACTTGACTGCCCTATTCACGGTAAATAAGAAGGTAGGGTACTATAGTACTTTCAAACAAGACTGCAAAAACGACACCATTTTATAAGTTACTTACGAAAATCAAAGAACAGTCGTTTCTGCTGGTTGTGTATATGCGTTGGTTCTATCGAAAGTGTTTTCCATGGATTTGACTTTCCAAGATCAGATGGGTTTTGGTTTCTGAGGATTCTGCTTTTGCAACAATGGCAATCGTGACACCACTGGGCTTACCTAACGGTCACTGCAAGGACCAAAGCTACCCTCTAAGACCATTTAAGGTAACCCACTACTCACTCAGCCATGCCCTTTATAGCAAAAGAGCTTCTTCACTGTGTTATAGCACAAAGTTTCAGAATTGTAGCACTTCCATACAGTTCCAAGAAAACCCATCTCAGAAATCAATAGTTAAGACTCGCCTTTTGCATAACCAGCCTTCTAATAGTGTTTCTTCAGCCAGTAAGTTGATTAAGGAGTGTGTAGATGATGGATTGTTTGAAAATGCAATCAGGGTTTATCTTAAGATGTTTGAATGTGATGGTTTTCAGACTGAGAAATTTAGGTTCTTTCCATGTTTAATTAAGGCTTTTGGTGGGCTTTGTGATGTATACAAGGTTAAACAAGTTCATGGGCATGCGTTGAAGTTCGGAGTTTTGAATGATGTTTCTGTTGGGAATTCGCTTTTGAGTGTGTATTTGAAATGCGGTGCAGTTGAAGATGCAGTGCAGATGTTTGAGGAAATGGGTGAGAGGGATCCGGTTTCTTGGAACTCGATGATATCTGGGTTTTACCAATCTGGGGATTACATGGGTTCATTGATAACTTTTAGCATGATGATTTGGGAATATGGTGTGTACCCAAATCGGGTAGCTTGCCTTTCAGCTCTCTCTGTGTGTTCTTCAATTAAGTCTTTGATTCATGGGCGAGAGATTCATGGGTTTGTTGTGAAAAGTGGGTTGAATGTTGAAGAGTTTTTGGTCAGCGGATTGATTGAAATGTACATGAAATGTGGAGATGTAAGGACTGCAGAACATGTATTCAAGGGGATTCTTGACAATGAATCAAGCCAAGGAAATGCGGTGATATGGAATGTGATGATTTTGGGCTATGTCTCGAATGGGTGTTTATTGCAAGCATTAGACTTGTTCCTTGATATGTTGGCAGTGGGGACTAAACCAGATTCTTCTACTTTGGTGGCTGTTTTAGTTTTGTGCTCCCAGTTGTCAGATTTAGCAGTAGGAAAGCAAATGCATGGATGCATTGTCAGCTTTGGGCTAGATTACAATGTAAGAGTTGAAACAGCTCTCATAGACATGTACTTTAAATGTGGTGATCCTGAAACTGGTTTGAAAATTTTCAGGAGTTCTCAAAACCGTAACTTGGTCATGTGGGGTGCAGTAATTTCAAATTGTGCTCAGGGTGGTTGTGCTGCTGAGGCATTGGAATTATTCTATACATTCTTATCAACGTATGGTTTTGCTGACTCTGTCATGCTTCTGGCTGTGTTGCGAGCATGTTCATTCTTGACTCTTAATTCAAGAGGCATGGAAATCCATGGCTTGGCGATAAAAACAGGGTTTGATGACGATATGTTTATTGGTGGTGCACTAGTTGATATGTATGCAAAATGCCGAGATATTGAATCTGCTCAAAAAGTTTTCCAGAGATTACCAGCAAGGGATTTGGTATCGTGGAATTCCTTAATATCTGGTTATGCCCAGAATGAGTGTGCAGATAAAGCATTGAAGGCTTTTTGTGAAATGCAATCTGAACAAATTGCACCCAATAGTGTCACAGCCTCATGTATTCTCTCTGTATGTGCTAGGTTTTCAGTCATGATCCTGTGCAAGGAAATACATTGTTACTTATTACGGCGTGGGATTGAGTCTAATGTTTCAGTGAGCAATTCTCTAATAGCTACCTATGCCAAATGTGGAGACATAGACAGCTCAATAACTCTATTTGAGAAAATGCTCGAAAGAGATAAAGTATCCTGGAATTCAATTATTTTAGGATTTGGAATGCATGGCCGTACAGATGAAATGTTTGTTTTGTTCGAAAAGATGACAGAAACAGGCATGAAGCCCGACCATGCAACTTTTACAGCTCTTCTTTCTGCATGCAGTCACACAGGCAGGGTTGATATGGGATTGAAATGTTTTAAAAGCATGGTTGAAGATCACAAACTTGAGCCTCGAGTTGAGCAGTATACTTGCATTGTTGATCTTTTGGGCCGAGCTGGCCATCTAAAGCAGGCTTATGATCTGATAATGACCATGCCTTGTGTCCCAGATGATCTCATATGGGGTTCATTGCTTGGATCATGCAAAACTCACGGCAATGAAAAGCTGGCAGAACTTGTGTCTAAACACATTTTCGAACTTGATCCTACATGCATAAGTTACCGTGTCCTCCTTTCAAACATATATGAAGGCTTTGGGAAACAGAATGAAGTTACTAGAGTTAGATCAGAAATTAAAGATCTGAGACTCAAAAAGCAGCCTGGATGCAGTTGGATTGAAGTTGATCACAAAATTCATTCATTTATTTCAGGTGATCATTCACACCATCAGTCTGAAGAAATCTATTGTGCAATAGAAAGTTTAACTACAGAGATGAAAAGGGTAGGTTATAACCCTCGAACACAAAAAGTTATTGGATCTGATGAGTCTAATGTGGAAGGTATAAATTCAAGTAAAAACATTGATTTGCTATATAACAAGAGTGTCTGTTAATGCTGGCTGCTGTTATCATCAGTAGGGCTATCTCTTTACTCTTTAGTGATTGAGAAATGAGATAATACTTGGTCAACAATTTGGATGCCAATGGGGGGATTATTTATGACGCATATGTTGCGCTTATTAACATATCTTGATTCTCCTCTTCGAGAATTTATGAAATAAGTCTAAGCATGACTTTCTAACATTTGTTTTTGTTGGGACTTTTTTTTTCCCTTTTTTACTTAATCACTTGTTAATAGATATTTATTGAGACCTTGTAAATGTCTATTAGGGACACAAATTGCCATACATTTGGAGATAAGTATGAGAAGTTTGAATAAATATTTGTACTTTAACTGCAGCTAGGAAAGTTTCAGGTGATTCATTTTAAGTTTTTTTATAGTCCATTTTTTCTATATATGGGAGACCATTCTTTTGTAAAGATCAACGAATAATAGAACTCCATATTTCCATAGCTTTCTCTATAGTTTTCAGTTTGTGTTTGTGGATGAAGATTTTCTTCCTAAGCTGAAGAAGAATGGAGTTTGAGAAAACTAAAACAACATATTTATGTATAGAATGGGATCATGGGAGTAGGGGTGGCTCAACTATTAGGCCATTTAGGCAATGGCCCAAAGTACTAAATACGACTAACATACTATTTGTCTTGTAGTTTTGCAATAATAATAATAATAATAATAATAAAACGTAATGTCCTGTTTATTTGTCTTACAAAATAAAATTTTAAATTAAACCTAAAATTTTAATAAATAAAAATTATTTTTTAAAATATTATTACTTAATACATAAGTTTAGCTCATGAAACCCAAGAATAAGGAAAATCATAGTTCTAAACTTTATACAACTTTGTATTGTGAATTTGTGATTAACCAAAACTTATCTATTCAATCATTTCTGTATAATGATTGCAGAGATTGAAAAAGATGCGGTCATTGACAGTCTGAGACTCTTATATTAATTAGAGTTTTTGAAGATTGAAAGTTGCGGTGAAAAAAAATCAGCAAATGTCAAAGAGTATTAGGGCAAGTGATGGATTCAATATATTGGATGTCTTTAATTTAATTTTATCTTGTGAGAATGGATTGTTGAAAATTAGTTTTGAAGCAATTTTTAAAGGTCAAATTTGTTAAGTAGTAGAGAGTGTTTCGGCTTGTTTCTTTCAAAAATTAGCTATATAAATACAACATTCATAATTTCACACACGATAAACACATTTTTTATTAATGTCTATATTTTAAATATGAAATAAGAGATGCGTACGAACAATCTAAGCTAACAAGTGCGGGAGAATTAATGCCTTTTTCCAAGCCTCTTTTGTTCAAGCAATGATAAATTTTAATTCCTGTGAATATCACATTTGGGCCAAAGCTCTCTCTCTCTCTCTCTTTGTGGTCTAGTCCTGCAATTCTTCCCAGAAAGGATCTCATTTCAGATTTTTCTGCTGTTGAATAATGACAATTCAGCAAGCAATCACCTCTGGGTTGGTTCTTGATGTTTTCTTAATTTGACGACTGACAAGGTAGGTAACACTTCAACGCTTCTTCAAGTGTCGGTGATGTCCTCATAAACAGACCATTGCATCCCATCATGATTAAGACGCCATTTGGACAGTTGGGGTGTTGTACTTGTAAGTGTCCAATGTTTACATGGGACCTATGTTAGGTAAATCTGGTTCTATATGGGACTAAAGAAGCAAAGTTTCAAAATGCAATAAGTTCACCGACATAATATAATTCACAATAAATTTTACAATTGTTAAAGTTACAAGTTATTAACGGTTCAATAACAAACTGCCAACTTAGTATTTGTAAAATTTGTTATGAAAATTGTTACGTTTGTACGGTTACTCTTTAAAATGTTCCATTTAATTTGTCCGTGTAAAAAAAATAAATACTTCGACCAAATATGAGAGAAGGTTAACATTATATATAAAGGACCATTTAACTTATACACCTTGTGTTGGGGTTTTTATACTAATTTTGGAAGTATGACTGTAAATGAATCAGGTTGTTTATAAATAGCTCGAGTTTGGTTTGAGAAAAAACTTTTTTATGTTTGTTTATTTAGTAAACAAGTCAAGCTCAAATCCAACTTTAGGCTTAATTATTAAACAAGTCAAACTCAAACATAATAATGTGTTCATGAATAAGCTCATAAACGTGAGAGTTTGAATGAACTATATAGATTATAGAGTACTATATTTTTATATGTATACTCGTCTAAAAATTATTTATATAGACTTGAAATTGAATTGTATAATAAATTGGTTCATTTGATATAAAATTATTATTTGTAATTTATTTATAACATAAACAATCCATTTGTGATAATAGTAAAAAATAAAAAATTCATAAATTTGTGAATAAGTAAAACATTTTAATCATAGTTTTACCATACATAGGGGGGAAAAAAAGGTTAATCAAGTAGCTCAAGCTTGTTCGACAAGAAATAAACCAAACTTAAACATGTAATTTTATTTGGTGATGAGCTTGAACTACGTACATATTCAAAATAAAGTTAACAAGTCTGAATTTTTAATTCTCGACTCAATATCAACAGTACAAGACTATTTTATTATCCAATATTGATTTTGGTAGTAGTATGAAAAATACCAGCTGTACTAGACAATACTACGAAATAGAAGGGCATTTAAAACCTTGGGAAGTCCCTATTGTTAGTTGTTACCAACTCTTTCAAATAACGAAATATAAAACTAAAGTAATGTTGCGGCTTTCAATTGCAATGTGATCCTCTTGTGGCCTCTTTCTATGGAAGATAGGGTTGCAGTTGGCAGTTCTTCACTTCAAGTAAATCAATATTCAAATCATCATTAGCACTTTCTCAAAAAAAAATCATCATTAGCATATACATTAATAAATGGTCATATAAATGTTCAGGTGTAAAGTTTGAACCATCCTTCCTACTTCGACCTGTCAATAAATAAATTATCCTCAAGATTGCTATGATATTGATTTTTTAGGTAACACCTAAAACCCACATAGAGAAGTGGACTACCAAACTAAACCACTCAATAACAAGTGGATTACTTGCAAGTTTCAAATTTTCAGAGTACAAAATAAGGTTAGTCACAATGAGATTTGAACACAGCTACAGTTTGGATTTGAGCATTTAAAATCAAAGAATTAGAAGACCAATTGTTAGCTTAAATACATGATGACATAAACTTTCAAGATTTTACTTAAACAAAACATTGCAAATTTGTAATACCATTATGGATTTGAAATGATATTTTACAACTATTTATTTCAATACACATTAATAAAATTCAAATCCTTCAATTTCAACAATAGACAAAAACGTGTCCTTTCATACTATTCAAATCATTTAAGCTAAAAATTGCACTCCAAATCACTCTCTTTCAATACCTCTACACAAACGAACCATAATGGACTTTAGTTTCCAAATATCCTGATATTATAAACAAAGCTAGGCAGAGAGTAAGCAAACCTATAATTCTTGAATAATGAAAAACAAATGAGGAAAATGTTATTGAAGCTTTAACATAATTACGTCAACAGAATATTACAAAATAAAATATCCTTCAACCAATATAATCATATAAATTAATAAAACAACCAATCCCGCCCGGCAATTATTTCATTGACCCCCGCAACAAAAAACTAATCAACTCCCTCCTCCCCCATTTTCTCTGTCTTCTTCTTTATCTTTCTTTCCTTTCCTTTTTACATAAATATGTCCTATAATACATCAGACTCGTTCCTGAATCTATAAAACACCCTTATAATACCTGGATGCCATCATTGTTTATACTATGAGAGTTGGCGTCAAGGAGATTCTCTAGTGATCTGCTTTTTCTGTTACGAGCTCTGCCCGCTTCTTTTAATAACTCAGACAACCTATTCTTCTCATCATTTACATCAGGATTTGCTGTCCCAAGCTTTTCCTCCCTCACTCCAACAACATGCTCCAGAATTTGAATCGCATCATCCAACCTGCATAACAAAACAAAAGGCAAGACTGTAAAAATGAATAATTCATTTCCCAGCATTCACAACTAGCATTAACATTAAGGTCCTACTAATCCTTTCCTAAGATGCAATTATTAACCAAAAAAAATTTTATCAGACAATTCATTTCCTGATTTCAGTTTTTTTTTTTTTTTTTCCCTAGTCAGCAGAATACACAGTTTAAACCTAATTAGTCACCTCTTGATCTCATCCAAGACATTTTTTAACAAAGCAATGGCCAGAAATACTAAATTTAATATATATATATATAACAACAAAAGGTTAAGTGAGGGATCAAAAAATGTGCATATCGCTAGCCCTTGTCCAGCATTGATATTTCATTTGCCACGAGTTTCAGTGTTAAAGGAAGAAAGTAAAGAAATCCCAGCCACTTCTTTCACATTCATTTCTGTGCTACATAACACGGCCTCATCAATTACAACTCAGATGCACTTTGCAAAAAGGGAAAACAAAAAGAAGAGGACTATTTTATATTTATATATATATATAAAAGTAAAAAAGAAGAAGAAAATTATGCAAGGGTAAAGTTTTCTAGGTAAAGTTTTCTAACAAGGAAACGAACAATACAAGAATGATAAAGGGTCCATACCTGCCAACTGCATCATAGGTTCCAGCAAGATTGCTATACACCCCAAGTGTGTCAGGGTGATATGGTCCACACTCTTGTTCCAAAACACTCCTAGCTTCTTCAAATAATGCTAAAGCCTCATTTATAGCATAACGCTGCACACAAGCAAGGCCCATTTGATTAAGAGCAATTCCAAAAAAGGCAGATTTCTTCTCTCCACTTGCACGGAGCTTTGAGATGGCATTATTTAAGGAATTGTAAGATTCGGAATAATCCCCCAACATGTAATACAAGACCCCCATCTGGGCTTCAATTCCAGCTATTGTGCTTTGCTGACCAGGGGCATCATTATATATCTTTAATGCCTTCTGGAGCAATTTGATTGCTTGCTCAAGCTCATTCATTGATTCGTAGATAACAGAAACATCAGTGAGTCCACTTGCAATCTCCTCTGGTTGGACCCCAGGCATAGGCTTTTCATACATCCGAAGGGCATTTTCACAGTATGATTTTGATTCCTTTAATTTACCTGTCTTGTTATACAAATCAGCCAGACGGACAAAGACTGAACCAACGGCTGGATGATTCTCTCCTTTGGTGGTCTTGAAAACTGTGAGTGCTTTCTGATAAGCAAAAACAGCTTCATCGTATCTAGACAAAGATAAGTATGTATCACCAATGCCGCAATCAACAGAAGCCACCTCCACTTCCTGGCCATTTGCCACCATAGCCATGCTGGCTAAAACAAGGTGCTCAAGGGCAGCTTCATGATCTCCTTTTGTTTCACATATAAGACCCATGAGCCTCCTATCCGCTGCCTCTTCAAGAGATGCAGGTGAACCATTCTCTTTATGAATGTCTAGTGCCATCTGACAAAGCTTTTCAGCCTCATCAAATTGCAATGCTTGAACTTGAGCTTCAGCCAAATACCTACAAGTCTCACCAACTCTTGGGTCAGTTTCTCCCAGAACTTGTCTTTGGATCTCCAATCCTGTTGTATAACACCTTATTGAATTCTCAAGCTGGCCCAGCATAGCATAAGAATCGCCCAGTTGCATGTGTCCGGCAAATTTAGCAAGGGCATGCTCTTGACCTTCCTCAATAGATGGAATCTCAATCGAACGATTAAGAATTGGAATTGCCTCACTGTACTGGCCTAAGCTGCAGTATATTGCTGCTATAACATGCAAACACATGACCAGTTCTAAACTGGGCTTCCCATTTGCACATATTTCAAATGATTTTGCTGCTCGGAGAGCTAATTCAAGTGCTTTCTGAGAATTATCCGCAGAAGAAATCAAATCCCTTGCTTGCTTAAGTAAAAAGGGTCCTAGATCTGGATTGGCTAACTCTGATTCGGCAGGATCCTGAGATCCATCCTGTAACTTAGACCCTCCCAAAGGAGAATTTTTATGCTTCTTCACAAGAGAGGCACCAGAGTTTTGTTTTTTCAAACTCTTATCATTCCGCCTACCCATAGAAGGCTTCTCAGGAGGACTTTTGCCTTTAGGACTTGATTTCGATGATGCTTCAGAGTCCAACTGCAAGTGAGAAGGTTTCTTTGATTTTCTTGGAGAAACAGATTTAGAACTTAGAGATTGAGTCTTGTCCACCTTCACCGACTTCTTATTAGTGGATGAACTTCCCTTCTTAGAGCTTGAGTCACTACGAGAATCATATACAGGCTTATCAACCACTTCTTCTTCCATTATCTCCACCTCCTTCATCTCCCCTCCTACAAGATGGCGCAACTCTGAATCAATCCTAGACTCTTCACCATCAGATCCAAAGCTACGCCTAGAGGGAGACTGATCTGAACTTTGCAAGTCACAAACATTTTCATAAAGCTGCTCAATCGAGGTATCAACAACCTCATTAGCAGGAAAATCAGCAGCCGCAATCCCAGGGCTTTGTGGACTTGTTTTCTTTGGCGACTTGTTTTCAACTAAATTTTCCTTGATAGGTGTAGAATTCCCATTCAGTTCATTCACAACCCCTTCTTCATGAATTTCATCCATAACAATGCCGGGCATTTTAATGTACCCAAAAAGATAAAAACTCCGGTACCAAATAAATTATCTACAACAAACGTTCCAACATAAAGAACACATTTTATCAACAGGCGTCACAGCAGATCCAACCAAGAAAAACACATACTTTTACAAAACTCTCCATCTGAGAATACAAACTCTTCAATAAATTCCAAATATTCAATCAACATTTAACTTAACATATGTTAGAAAAAGACAAAAAGTGAATTAAACACAAAGCACTAATGCAATACAACATCAAAGACTTCAACTTGCAAACAAGCCGCTGGTGAAACTTCTAGTTCTATGTCCACCCCGACATATATAAGAACCAAAAATCAAGCAACTATAACAAAATTCAAACTTTCCTCTTTCTTTTTTCTATTTTTGTTTTGTTTTTACAATCCACCAAAGTTTTCTCATCAGATCTTCACAAAACCAGTACAAACTTATCAAAATATCAACTCATAACAAATTGAAACATGACAATTACAAAAAAAACCCATGAAACAAAATCACTAAAAAAACACAAACCCATAAACAAAATCACAAAGCATAAACACATCACATTAAAAAAACAAAATCCCAAAAAACATAAACCAGAGAAACAGAATATGCAGTTGAGTCAACTATAAATGGAAAAGGGTACAAGGAACCAAATAAAGAACACAAGAAGAACAAAGAAATTGGGTTCAACTATAAATGAACATAGAAATGAAAAGACATACCTTAAAAATTAAAACTTGGGTGGTGCTCTATGGGGTGTTACACAAAGACAGAGATACCTTATACACAGAAAAAATCTGAACTTTTGCTGGTGGAGTATATATAAGCTGGGATGTTGAAATGAGACAAAAGAAGGAGGGATTTTGACAAAAGGGTAGGGACAAAATAGGTAAGTAAAGATGAAATAATATAAACAAAAAGCTTGAGATTTAGAGAATAAAAGGTTGAAAATAGAAAAAAAGAAAAAGTGGGTATTTTGCAGAGTTGGAATGTCAGGAGAAGGGAAAAAAAGAAAGGTCAGAAGGTGACTTCTTCGCTTCTCTTCTTTGCTTCTCTCTCCCAACCCAACCCAACCCAACCCACCCGCGCGAGGGAGCGGCTTTTACAACTCCTGAGTTGTCTTGTCTTTTTGTTTTACTTTTGTTGTTTTTTCTCTTTTTTGCTGTTTCTGTAATTTGCCACCTGGCATTGTATTTGAGATTATGGGTTGTAATTTTTAGAAAACATGAAATAAAATCAATATTTTCACAATACTTTAACAACAAATTTTAAGTGACAGATTGTTACTAGCGGTTAGTAATGAGTAAAAAAATATTTTTCAGTTGTGGGTTTGAATTAAAACCGGTAACAGTTTAGCAGTTGTCTATATATATATATATTATTTTTTTTTTACTTTTTCTTTTTCTTTCTCGATTCATCTAGGATTTGTCACAACTTAATGACACGTGCGATTGTAATTAGTAAATCATCACTTTCATATGGATCCATTACGTCTTTTCTTTAAAAATCTACGTCCACAATATTATCATTACAAATTTTAAGTGATAAGTTTTTACTAGCTATTACTGGTGGACAAAAAAATATTTTTATTAATAGGCTCAAATTAGAATCAGTGATAACTTATCACCTAAGATTTGCTATGAAAAATGTTGTAAACATAACATTATCCTTTTTTCTTTCTACCATTTACAATTGTATATGTCAAGATTGTGGCAAGAGTTGTGGCACAAAAATTGTTTTCACAAACTTTCTCATTTTTTTAAAAAGCAATACCACTACATATACAATAATTTTCACAATAGTTGAGTTGACATATTTTTACTTGATTTTATATAAATTCACAGTTAACATCACTTTCTTATTTACCATTAATATTTTGTCATCTCGACAGTTGTTAAATATTTTATGAAAATGGTTGTGACTTTAGAGTTATTGTTTTTTAAAACTATAGAATAAGTGATACCCAAAATTCAACATAAATGTTGACGTGTCATGTTAGTGTATAACAAAATTGTTAGAGATAGATCCATATAAAGTAATGCTCTAGTCACAACTTGCCAACTTAACAAATTCTAAAAAAAATTGTGAAATTTTTTGTCTAACATTGCTCTTGTTATTGGGAAAGTATGGCACATTCCATAAATTGAAAATGAAGCAATCGATTATATTGATATGAAATCCAAATTCAAAATATGCGTGTAATCTCTTGGGTTTTGGTTTTGTGGACTTAGGTCATTTGATGACCACCATATGTTGATCTATTCCAATCTTCATTTCTCATATTTTCTTTATTTTTCTAACATTTTAAAATCTAACATTTTAAAAAAATGACAAATATGGCCTTGGGATATTTATTTTTCTATTAATAACATATTATATATGCGGGTCTTTTTCATTGTTGGGGTTGTATACTTGATTTTAGTTTTACTTCGACTCTTTGGTGGGATTGTTAGGTTTTATGGACGAAGGGTCCAAGTCTTGAAGTTACTTTCCTTCTGTTAGTCTTCTTTATTAAGCTTGATTACTTTCCTTCTTGTTATGTTTAAGCACACGACAAGCTTGGACTATACAGCGTTTGTTAGTAATAGGCTAATAGCTAGGATATAGTATGAATACAACACACACACACAGATTACATTTACTTGTTTCTACTTTCTATGCAACATGTGGATGAATAGTAATAGAATAGTAATACACATTCATTGATAAAAATTTCTTGACTTTATTATAAAGATTTGAGAGAGAGAGTGAGAGATTATCCTATTTTGTAAAGTTATTTCATATATCCAATATGCTATACTAGTATACCATTATACCTCTCTTTCGCACAAATTCATGCCTCATGTGTCGATCTACACGTGTAACTCATCTTTTTTTATATAAAAGAAATGTATAAAACATCTAATATGTTGAATAATTTCATAAATTTCATGACACGTAGAATTTATTTTTATATATAAGAAAAGTGTAATACACAAATTAGAGCGTTAGTATGGGTGGTGCAAAAAAATTTCGTTTTTAACACCGCAAAAAAATTATTTTATCTATTTTACCACCTCACTTTACAAAACACTCAACATCAATGGTTTTATTTTAGTATTCAACATAATAAAATAATATAAATAACACAATAAAATAATATATTAACTACAATAAACAACAACCATAACCACAACCACCACCAAAATGAATCCCTAATCCAAAACCAAACAAAACTCAAATCCAAAGAGAGAAGAGAGGGTGAGATGGGTCGACGATGGAGGCAGAGATGGGTCTGCTTGGAGCTTGGGGCTTGGGTCGGTGGCGAGTGGAGGAAGAAAGATGGGTCAGCGTTTGGGTAGGGAAGTTGGGCTAGCGAGGAGTGGAGGAAGAAAGAAAAAAAAAATGAAATAGAGAAGAGAAGGGCAGTGGCTTGGGTCGGCGGCAAGTGGAGGAAGAGGTAGATTAGAGCTGGGCAGGAGAGATGGGTCGGTTAGCAACTGGGCAGGCAATGGGTTGGCGAGGTGGAAGAAGAGAGAAAAATATCTAAGAGGGAAGGGTGAGAGAAGTGAAGAGTGATGAGAATAGAGAGGAGGTGCAATGAATAAAAAAAAAAAAAAAAAAAAGAAAAAAATAATAATCATTTAATAATTTGAGCAACGGTGGAGGAACTAATAAAATATTGTTTTTTGCTTAACACTTAAGCTACAGTGCACACGCAAAGATGGTTATGCAAAGTAGCTTAACAGCCAAAAATTTTAGTTTTTCCTCCAGTAATGCAGTCCACTTTTGTTATATTGATTATTAAATTTAGTATTTTAGCAATTTGTCTCTACCAATGCCATTTTTTTTTTTTTTTTTTTGGGTAAACCTCCACCAATGCTATTGCTCTTACACAAATAATTTCCTAAACTAATATTCCAAAACATTAGCATCATAAAAAAGTGTTGGTTCCTTTGCATTTAATAGACACAGCAAAAGGCACATGAAGCAATAATTATATTGCATTCCCTTATCCACCTATACATCAATCTATTTATTGAAAATTCCGTGCCTCTTACCCTCCCTAGTCTCTGCCAATGAATAAAAATTGGTTCAGACTTCACCAACTACGATAGTACGATGGGCCCTAAAAGTTAAATCGCCCGAAGATGGAAAAAAGGGAGGGAAAAAACGAAAAAGGAAACTTTTTTTTTGCTGAATAAAGGAAACCCTTTTTTGATAATATGAACAAAGGAAACTTTATTGTACAATTTTTACTAGTACCTACATTTTCAAAAAAAAAAGTGCACATACAACCATCAATAACTTTTAAACTTTTTTCCCAAAAACAAAAACAAAAAAACTTTTTAACATGGTTAAAGTGATCCAACAAGTTCGGATTTCAAAAATAATTTAACTAAATTACAGTGAGTGAAAGCATGGTGGTTTATGGAATTTAAGATATACCAATTTTTTTTTTATAATGATTCTATAGTTGAAGAGGGGGAATTTCAGCTTTAAATGTTTTTTTTTGGAAATATAAGGAGGTGTGAATTAGTTAAGCTACATAGTTCTTAACAATCAAAACTAATTTAATTAATGAAAAAAGTTAAAGAATGCCGTAATAGTATTTGTTTAAGAAATATTTTTATAAACTTTTTATAGGGAAAAAAAACAACTAATTTTTTTGACAAATTTTAATATTTCTCATGAAAGTGGTATCAAAATTTTCAAAAAATAGTTCATTAACAAATGTCTTAAAGGGATACATTAACCATACTTTAAGTAGATGGAAGTAAAGTAAAGATGCCTAACTTTTTTTTTGAATGAAAAGATTAACGGATGTCTTAATGACATTAGTTTAGAAGCTATTTTATAAAACTTTTTATGGGAAAATAAAGAAGTAACTAATTTTTTTGACAATTCTTTATATTAGTAAGTTAAAATTAGAACCAATAACAACTTACTACCTATGATTTGTTATGAAAATATTATAAAAATATTGTGGACATAGCACTCATCTTCATAAAATAGTCAATTAACAAATGTACTAAACACATCCGTATCAGGACCTTTTTTGAATAATTATAGAGACATCCGTTTCAAGTCCTTTTTTGAATAATTATTGGAGTAAGTGAGTTTTTGCATTGCAATGATCAAGGTTGTGGTATCCAATGATATTGGTACTTAGAAAATGATAATACTATAATCTATAATTAAATTAACGAGGATCCTCCCTTTGATAGCTCTAGGCTCAAGAATGAATAAAATAACACTCCCACGTACAATACCTTCTACAAGAGGCAAAGACACTCATACCACATAAAGTAAGCACTATTCTTATTATTCTTAATTATTATTTTGGGCTAAGTTGTAAGCACTACTCCTTTTATTTATTTATTTCAGCAACTATTCAACTATTAGGACTAGTTGTATGCGAATCTTTTCCTTATGTTATAATTTTGGTCACCAACCTTAGTTGTTTATGACCATGTAATGCAATAGTGTGGTACAACGAAGAAAAGGAACATCTAGCAACTCATTAAAAAAAAAAAAAAAAAAAAAGTCCCATCGGTGCAAAGCAGCTTGTGCAGGGGATTTTAAGCAATTTTAGTTTGTTAACTTTGTTGTCTGGTTGGACTACATTGAGACCAATGTTGTAATATTCATGCTGACGTAATTTTAAAAAAAAATTAAATAGTTAAAATCGTGGGTTAAGTTGATATTTTCTAAAATGTATAATAGGTTAAACTATAATTAAATTGCCCTATGAAAAGAGCAAGATTCAATTGACAAACAGTTTACTAAAATGGAGATTGTTAAATGGTAAATTCACATAATATCAACCACACATGACATGAAATCAATAATATATAAAAGGTAAATTCACATAATATCTAAGGAAAATTATATTTTTCTGGTCTAAACTACAAGGTGATTCCCCTTAACTTTAAAATGTCTATATCACCATTAATAATTACATGTTAAAAAGTCTCAAATTTAACATCAAGTTTCAACAATAACAGCTATACTTTAAAGTCAAATAACCCAATAATTTAGAGTGTAAAAATATCTTGTACTTGTAATATATATGAATCAACCACTTTATCTTAAAATCTACAACTAAAAAAATACATAAGGAGATAAATGACCCCAATTAAAAAAAAAAAAAAAAAGGGTTGGGTTCAAAGTTTCAGAACCATGTGCCCAAAAATAAACAGAAAATCAATGGGCTCCAATAATAAAACCATGTGCCCAAAAAAAAAAAAATTTAATAAATGGGCTCCAATAATTGCGTGTAAGGCCCATACTGATAGTGCAGAAGAAAAAAGAAAACAAAATACTGACAGCTGTGGGATTTGAACCCACGCCCTTTCGGACCAGAGCCTAAATCTGGCGCCTTAGACCACTCGGCCAAACTGTCGCCTTGTTGCTCATGTGCTTTTAATTAATTTATTTAAGGAAAAATACACAAACTTCACACGGAGCTTTAGGAAGGAGGCCTAATCCATCTTCCAATGGTTACTCCTAATCCCACTCTTTATCTTACTCAACACAAATAATAGTGTTGCAATAGATATAGTGGTTTTTCTCTGCACTTAGATTGCACCATCAACTGAATTATGGGTAGTTCTACATGTACTCTCCATGGTCTAGAATTTGGACTAGAGGAATGTAATTCTTAAGTTAGATTCCACTATGATTTTTAAAATACTAACCATTGACCACAACATTGTTCCCACCTTTTCTACTCTTGTTCTAGATTTGTTAACAATTGTTTATATTCAATTCATTATGAGCAATTGTCAACAAATAACAAAACGAAATTATTATTGTTGGAATATTCACGTGTGAGTAGTGTGGTTGGTTAAGTAATGAAATCCCGCATTGAGTGGTTAATATAATATAGTTGAACTCATACATATTAGACTTAGGCCTTTTAGGTTAAGTGCATCGCTATATATTATTTTAACTACTTAATTAGAGTCTCCCCAAGATGTTTCGCTCCCCCAACAATTCCATTATGTTTAACTTTGAAATGATGCATTAACTTCTTATTCATCCCGTTGGAAATGAGGCCTATAAACCTTCTCCATTGTCCCCTCTTCTACAATACACGAAAGATCAGTGTTTTCTTATGCTCCAGCCAGTATTGTCCCAAGCTCTAGTAGCCATGTTGTTAAGTCTTTCTAGCGGATGCACAGGGCATTTGTAGTGCTCGGAGAGAATGGGTCCCAAGTCTTTGTTTCATATTAAGATGATCTTTGGAGACAATTGAGAAGGAAAGTATAGATAGAAGTACTATAATACCATTGAAAGGAACTGCATTAAGTTCCAAAATATTGAACACTAAAAAAAAAGGCTTTAAAATGTTCATAATAAAAATTGAACGTTACAAGCCTAGACAAATATATGGTACATTCTTGCATCATAGGTAGTTATAGAGGAGGATCTAAGCTTTTATAGAAGCAGATCTATGGCGAGCAATACATTTTGGGAAGCATAGCAAAAAAGTGTGATCAGAGGGAGGTTTGAAGGATGAGAAAAATTCTGGATCCCGCTCAATTGACTCAGCGTAACTCTCCAACAATGAAACTATCTCGTCAAAATGCGGCCGTTTATCTGGATTGCTTGACCAGCATCTGTTGATGAGATGACTAAGTGCCATAGGACATGCAGGTGGCAATGGCGGCCTTGCATTCTGCAAAACACCAAGTAGATTCAATACATAAGAAACTAAAGAAGTTTGCATACTTGAAAGATACCTCTTCTTGATGAATTGAATTCAAGTTTCAAACTATCCAATGCATAAATACTTCCCCGAAACTTCAGGACATAAAAATGAAACCACAGAGACTCAAGGACAAAAAAAAAGAACTAAGGCATTAATACAGTTATGATCAACTAAAAAAAGTGTTGAACTTCCATGATATGCTGAATCTGTAGCTCAACTACAAACCTTTTAAGTGCAAAGCCAGAAAAGAGGCAAAGATTTTCAGATAATAATAGTGCTTTCATGTAGTTGGTAATTACCTCCAGGCAAACACGGAGTACATGACCCCAAAAAATTACTCAGGAGAGTATGGCCAGCAAAAGGAAAACATCCTCATTAAAATGAAACCTATAATATTTTCTAGCAGAGATGCCTTTGTACCACAAGGCAAGTGGTCCAGACTTCAAAACAAGGAGCACTTACTGATCAATAAAACTCTGAAGCTTTCTGATAAATAGTATTTCTAACCATAGAACCGGTTTTTATGGCTTGTTGGAGTCATAATCTGCATTTGCTCCATAGACGCTAGTAAAGTTGTAATCAGTGCAAGAGGGAACTAGCAAAGCTAAAACAGATATGTAAGATGTTACCATGTCTTTGTTTTGATTTAGGAAGATGATAAGGACATGCTTATAATTTCTACAGTTGCAAGTTATTATCAGATAAACATTAAATTCAATTATCTATGCCATCTGCCAGATATGTGTGTGGGCATGTGTATGTGTGACAGAGAGAGGTATCCATTGAATTTATAATAAGAAGAAAGGAATTGCCTTCAGACCTTCACAGTTAAAAGTGCACGGATCATACTTATGCTTCTAGAATGTGGATAACATTGTATCATATTATATTATTCTTACTACAATTTGGAGATGTCATGTCTGGCATGGATAAGAATGGCTCAAACAGACAGTCCCACATGACTAGACAAAACTCAAAGGCAAGCATATGACAACCCATCATGCATGTGTTTGTGGATGCATCTTGAAGACAAAACCTACGAAGGCTGTAATCAATCATAATGATCCAATCAGATTTCTATAATTGTTTAATATCCTGTGTGTTTATATAAAACTTCACAAATATTATCTCTTCATTTAATATTTGGATTGTAATAACAAGAATTGCAATAACTGAAATGAAAACTAGATGACTAAAAGTATGCGAGCATATAGCAAGCATAGCAGAAAATTGTTGTACTTGAGCTATCCAACTTAATTAACGTGTAGCACACCTTAACTAAGTGTCTTAAGTTTGTATAATTTGTTAGAATATTCATGTGTGAGTGATGAGGTTAGTTAAGAGTGGTTCCCTCTTGCCGATGCATTGAGGAAACTCGAAAAATCTGGCAGCAAAGTCTCCCATTCTTTGCTTTCATGCTTTTGTGTAAGTGTATTAAAACTCAACAGTGCATGGGATATTGGTTGCTTTAGTTAGTAGCCCTATCTTGTGATATTATCTTCTTCTCAGCTCAGCATCCCAACTCTATATATGTATATATGTAAGCAACTTGAATATGAATACAATCGAATTTCATATTATCAATTACCAGCCAATGAGCCAAAACCACTCAAAGAATGGTTAAATGAAAACGAATGAAACGCATGCTTACCACACACACGCAGAGGGGGAGAGAGAGAGAGAGAGGAGCTATCGAAGAAACTAGAACTCTCAATAACTCTTTGATTCTAATACCTGACATCAACTTCTGACTTCTTTTCATAGGTGTAATTGATCACACAACTGGCCATAAACACGTCTCCAAACCAGTATCTTGCTCAAATTATATTGTCCTCTTCCATCATTCCAAAAAAAATCAATCAAAGATAATAAGAAAATAAATGATCAGTCTTCCCTCTCAAACACTTTCATCGTGCCCCTATTTCACTCATTCATACCTATAAAATGTTACATTCCATACAATTTTAATCCTCTTCATCATAAAAATAATTTCTAAGATGGAGTTCCCTCATTTGTTTTATCAACTAGAACAATATTGTCAACTGTTGACAATGTGGGGTCTCAAGAATATACCAAGTCTAGCTATTCATGAAAGATTTACTAGCCTTTCGAATAGCAGACAATTTTGGAAAAATAAAAATGTATTTCTACCAAATTTTCCAAAATGACAAGTGCATAATGATTTCAGTAAAAAACATATATAATTTCTCTGTATGTGATTTAATCCTGATCTGCAGCACAGGCTGGGTGATATAATCAATGGTATCATTATTCCTGTTCTTTTTTTTTTCTTTTAAATAATCTTTTGATGCATATGTGAGATACAGCCTTCACATATAGTTTCATGAAATTTTCACAACCTAGGTTCCAATCACGGATATGAATGTTTAAATTCCTTTCATTTATCTCAGGCCTCACTGGTATATATATGATAATAAAGAAATGAATTCACCATGTACATACCTTCTGGGAGACTGCAAACGCAGCCTGTTCTGGAGTCATGTTGTCAAATGGTATCAATGCAGTTAAAAGCTCCCACAGAACAATGCCAAAACTGTAAACATCAACTTTCTTTGTATGGTGTTTTTCTTTGATCATTTCAGGAGCCATCCAACGGTACGTGCCTGTGAAACCCTTTGTACTACCACACTGAGACTCTAAGCATGAAATACCAAAATCTGCTACCTTCACACACATATCTTCCCCTAGCAATAGATTTTCTGATTTCAGATCCCTGTGAAGTATCCCTTGGGAATGAAGATATTGCATCCCGTGGGCAATGTCAAGGGCTAATTTCAGAACTAGGTTGAGTGGAACAGAATGTGGTTCCTGATGATGGAGGTACTTCCTTAATGAACCCCCAGCCAAATACTCGGTGATGATACAGAACACAGGAGCTTTCTTACAAGCTGCAAAAAACTACATTAAGAAAGCAGAAAATATATAAATGGTCAGAAAGAGTGATAAAATCCTACCAAGATTCAGCTGTTTAAAAATTCATGACCAACTAGTTGCTTGTCTCCAACAACAGAATCCAATAATGTAAAGTGTATTGGTTGATTATACCATTTGGATGAAGCTACAAATAGCTTCACCACCTAAATGAACCGCACCCAAAATCCAATAAGACATGCCCAATCTACTATAGTATTTCATTAGATAATGAATAACACTCTCACAAGGAATTAGTATTCAAATCCCTATCCAGACTGCAGTATTGAAACATTTCACTGCACACATAGTTTACTTAATTAAAGATTCTTGATTACTGCAAAGGTTCCACCTTGTTTGCCTTACTCTTAGTTACTGATTCAGAGAAAAGTATGGAAGGATGCTGAAACTTGCTGTTATGAGCTCGGGTTAAATCTCCTTCCTTACTGGCATAAATTTGAAGTGATTTAAGTAAATACTGATTTTAGCTCAACATCCTGCTGCTAAGAAAACAACAGCCAAAATATAAATGATAGAGCGTTTAAGGAAAGGAACAATAATAAGCAAGTGGGTATAGGATTAAAGTTTGCCTTTTTCTTGCACAAAAACCTCATTCTTGACACCATATAAGAAAAGTTGGGATATGAAATCCAGCAAGAAGTGCATATCAGTGTTGTTGAATATAAAATTTTTTTTTTTAAAAAAAAAAAAGGTTTTTACAAGGTAACATTATCAATGGGACCATGACAATAACACTACAAATTAGATACTATAGCACTAAATCTCGGGTTTCATACCATAATATTCCATTCAATAGCCAAACAGAGTAGCAGCAATGTAAAAAGTTCATATCACAAATTACATTGGTGCAGGACCACAACCTGAATTATTCCATAGAATTTAGAATACAGGCAAGTAAGAAAAACAATTTATTCAAAAAAAAAAAAAAAAAACTTACGGTAATGATATTCGGATGCCTCAACCGAAAAAGCAAAGCAACTTCTGAAATAAACTGATTCTCAAGCATAGAAGCCAAGTTCTCATCCTCCTCAGGCTGGCTTATTAGCTTAATAGCCACATCCCTTTGCTTATATATCCCTCTATAGATCCTACTATGCCTTCCTGATGCAAATTTGTTCCCAATGAATAACTGTGACATATCTGCGCTCCACTCCTCCTCTCCCTCTCCCTTTATCTCTGCCCCTGAAGACACCAAGTACTTGGACCATGAAACTGCTCGCTCGTACTCTCCAAGAGAGAGCCTCCTCTCGGATTTCCCATTGTTTGCAATCTGCTTAAACCAGTAGAAATTCTTCATGGGTCTGAGCCAAAACTCATCAAAATCATCAAATCTGCACACCCTTTATCCTCTTGAACCCAATGTAGATTCCAAAAACAAGCAAATCTCTTCTAAACACTTGATTTGAAAGTGACCCAGATGGGAAAAATTTGAACTTGATGACTTTAAACAGTCCCTACTCCCGCTACATTCCGAAATTTCCTACTGACAAAGTGAATTCAAGCTAGCACATCCTCTATGAAACCCAGAACTCGAAATTTTCAATCATTAAAAGCGCACGAAGATCAAAGCAAACCAAAAAAAAGCTCACTTTTTTTGTAAATTAAAGCAAAGAAACTTGGAGTAAAATACGTATGGAGTACTTTACTTTCATTTTCTCAGTACAAACAACTTGTTTCTAAAGGAAAGTGTGACACTTTGTTCAAATCTGGAATCTAAAGCAGACTAAGAAAGAAACAGAATGGATAAACAAAGCTGGAAAAAACATAGTTTCCGATCTTCACAAGCCAAAGCTATAAATGACATAATAATCACAGTCAGACATAGACACAGAGGTTAAAAGCTTGTGAGGACTTAAAGCTAAGATTAATGAAAACAAAGGAGAGAAAGAGAGTTGGTTGGGATGTTGTAGAAGGTGTTTTCTGGTAAGCAGTGAAAGCAGCAAATGCAAAAGAGCTGGCGGTTTTGCTCTCTTTTCATTCTTATTTAGACAGACGCAGACTCTCTCTATAAACACTAACAAAAAACTCACAAGCTCTATACATTCATAACGTGCGAAGAACCACTTCTGAGGAGACAAACCGGGTCTTCTTCGATAATGACCGCTACCTTTTTCTTTCCCCTTTTGCCCTTTTTTTTAATTTAAATATTCATAATAATAAATTATTATATTAGAGCATTATCTTGAATTTAGAGCCCTCACATAAGTCCATATATAATAGTTCAGAGTGTAAATTTTGCACATTTATCCATCAAATTTGTGTAAATTTAGATTGTTACTACAGATGATTTCTATTCACATGGAATTCTATTTTTTTATACTTCTTTACTCAAATACACAAAAAGAGGGAGATGATTTGAAAGAGTAATAAAAATTTGATAAAGAAATAATATTTTAATAAAATATTGTGTAAAATAAATAATTTGATGTTGATATTTTTGAAAATTTATTGTGTAAAATAAATAAATGATTCATGTGCTAAAATAGACAAAAAAAAAAATTTACATGAGTTAATATGAATGCTCTAAATAATCACCTATCTTGATATTATGATAAATTAATATTTGTTTTAGAAACTTTTTTCAGAGAGAGTTTCAGCTTATGGTGTCCGCTCCTAGTTTTAGCTATTTATCATTAAATCAAGACACCAATCGGTTTTTGGTGTATGCAAGAATTGAACCTTAAATCAGATCTCTTATTCAACCATCAGATACTTTACTGGTTAAATTAACTAAAACTCACTTTTCAAAAACTTAATGGTTACAAAATTATGAATTTTTTCATTTCACGATTATTCTTGCTCTCCCCACTAAAGTGGTGTTATAAGGAGAGGCTTAATGAACTAAATATTGGAATGCAAGCTGTGAAAGAAGTCACTATGAACAATGTCCTTGTTTTAGTAATAAGTCATAACAATAATACGGTTGATGCTTTGATATTGATGAGAATTAGGTTTGAATTAAATGTAGTTAGGTTTTATTATACTTTTAGAGTTAGGGTCTTGTTACAATGGTAAATTCCTTTTATAAAAAAAGCCATAAGATATACGTTTGAGTTCATGAATTAGTAGCTTATCAAAAACAAAAAAGTGTTCATGAATTAGTCACTCCAAATAAAAATTCACTATAAAACTATTTATCAATCACCTATACTACATCCCACAAAATTGAGAGATGAATACAATCTTTTTAAGTTTTATTAAACTTTTTTGCCCATAATTATTTGTGGTATGCATTGGATAAGATTAAGAAAACTGTAAAAGACAGTAGCTTTTTGGGGGTACAATCACTTTGGATTTCACACTTCCTTCAGAGATACTTCAACGTACATTACAATCATATTAATGCTTTAGCTCATATTCTCAATACTGTGAATAACACGCATGGTTAATTATATCACTAGTTACTAGTTAGCTTTCACTTCCAACAACCATACTTTATCTACACTATGAAAGCTGCCATCTAGCTAGAATTACAGAGCCCACGTACAGAAGTCTTAAAAAGACAATAAATTTCACAACTTCTATAAGTCATAAATTGTGATTGGACACCATTGTTAGTGTATGACAAGTATGGCCAAATACTCTTGTTGGCTAAAGTATTTGACGTTCTGTCACTGTTTTGAAAATATATATATATTTTGAAATATATATAAATGTATCATTTTTTTAGAATTTGAGTTTGTGAAGTTTGAGTTTGCCGTATAACTCAAGTTCTATGAAAAATAACCTTCAAATTTGTCGTGCTATTTTTTATGGAATTCAAATTCTAGGAACTCAAGTTATACGGCAAATTCGGTGGCTATTTTTTATAGAACTCGAGTTCTTGGAACTCAAGTTACATGAAAAACTCGAGTTTTAAAAAAATGGTAAATCCTTAATTATTTCACAAATAATAATAGATCCCAAATATTTCCACAAAAAAAATATTTGACCATTTTAGCTTGACAAGTACAACATACACTATTTTCGTGTTTACCAAGAACTTAGTAGCTCAACCGAAACCTCCTAATATTTTT
Organism: Notholithocarpus densiflorus; assembly: GCA_030021035.2. NCBI lineage: Eukaryota > Viridiplantae > Streptophyta > Magnoliopsida > Fagales > Fagaceae > Notholithocarpus > Notholithocarpus densiflorus. The sequence continues at coordinate 2,640,993 of JARYZH020000032.1, read as the reverse complement.
ATCAACAACGAAATTCAAGTTTTAAATCATTTCTCTCCCATTATAGCTACCAAGTTTACCAACAAAAGGAATTTACAATATACAACCTCATAAAATAAAATGTGTGAAACCACACAAAGTTTTCATAATAAAATAAATCTAAGGACAAACCTAACTACTTGCATATTCAGTTTCACAATTTATTGGCTTATATAACTGTGAACGGTGTACACTTTCTGATCACTACCAGTCTACCAATTATATGGTCCTGCCACCTTTTGACAATCGTTAGAGGGGTAGTTGAGTCCAAGAGAGAAAAAGTTGGGGAAGTAAAGTTAAAAACTTTAAAAAGCAGCCATGTACATTTGAAGCGTTAACAACAGAAAACAGAAGTGAAAGAAGAGAAAAAAGAGCTAGCGAGGTTGTTGTTGTTATTTGTTGGTAACCGTGGTGTTTAAGAAGAAGAAAAAACACGTGGGTTCCACGTTGCTGTAGTAGGGGTATCCGTGAGTGTGTCGGACAAGCCGTATGGTCCTCTTCCGTATACGGTCACTTTGATATTTCTCTCTCTCTCTCTCTTCTTTTTACTATTTCCGATTATCTTCTTTTATTTTCCTCTCTGTACTCATATTAAAACTGAACCAATAATCACGCACACGCACTTAAAAAGCAGTGAAACTTGTGGGACTACACACCGATGTCGATGCCCACCCACGGGTAAGGTGCGTGTGTCCACACTCCGGCCACATGCCTTCTCTGGTTGTCGAGAAGAAATGGGTTGTATACGGAGTTGGTGAGGAACAAAAATAATGCTAGGAACATGCCCTTTCTCACACCTTTGTTTATATACCGATTACCGAGTAATACTATCGATTGGACTTCATCATCTTAAATTGCATGTGGTGGACTCGTGTGACACACAAGCTGTGTGTGTTTTTAGTATCACTCTTATATATTAACCCATAATTAGTGCGTTAAGTTCATATAAAAATGTTGAAATTTAATCATGAGTTGACACATAAATAAGGTGTAAATTTGGGTGTGGGATTTGAAATTACAAAAAATTAGTGGAGGGATTTGAAGTTAGAACCCTCTAAAATGCCAAGAGATACCGATTCAATTACAAGGTCCTTCGCAAACCTAGATTGAATTATATAATTGTGTTAGGGTCCAGTTAACGAGTATTGTAGTGCATTGGTTAAGGTTGAGTATTTTATTGCAATCGATCATTTTTTTTTTGGAAGATGTTATTTCCCGATACGGTAGAACCTACTTTTTTTTTTTTTGATGGACTGTAGAACCTACTTGATTCCTGAGTGCAATATTTTTTTAGAGCATTGCACTTGTTTGATTCCTCTTTAACGAGTGAAATATTATTTTAGAGCATTGATTATAGTATAAAGTTGTTTCTAGTTTTGCTTTTTTAAGATATAATTATATTTTTATTTTTTTTAGCAAATTAGCCAAATCAAAGGCACAAAAAAATAATTTAATTCCTAGCATATTAGACTTAGAAAAGTGCTTATTAACGTTGAATTTATAGCAACAAATGTCAATGTACAAAGCAAAAGAAATTATAATTAAGAAATCATTTATTATGGATTTAACAATCTCCAAAATTAATATTAATTATATACATTTTTTTTTCCTAAATAAATTCTATAGACACTTATATACATCAAGAAAAAAAAAGCATCTCCATATATGAAAGTGGTTTGATTCCCAGTACTATATTATCTGTTTCAAGGATTTAATATTCCATTTAAATGCTGGTCCAAGAATCATGATTTAAAGTTATTAAACCCTTTTTAATTACGTAATTAGCAGCCAACCTGGATTCTTAAAAAAATGGATCATGGATGTGACAAAACTAGAGAGTGTCCCATGAAATCCCATGGGAGAACTGAGAAGGTACAGCATTTTGGCTTTTCTTAATGTCGTCCGTACATTCATTCATTCAGTCTTAAGTCACACTTAAGTTAAAGTTTAATTAAACTAGTGTTATCTAAAGTATACTTTAAAGGAGCTTTAACCTTATAAGAAACTCAACAGTCGGATTGAATATTCCACAATTTTCGGTAGCTTATTTGTATCGTGTTAATTAAAAGATATAATTTTTTATAACGTTTATGTTAAATGTGTGTAAAAAAAAAAAAAAAAAAAAAAAACTAGTTTATTTCCAAAAAAAATCTAAATGTTAAATTATTTGCAAAAAAAAAAAAAAAAAGAAGGTTGTCACAAAATGCAAAAAACAAATAACCTTCGTCCCTAAACTTTAAAGTTTAAAAATGTATTTTTTTTAAAGGTAAGAGCAAGAGACAACCACATAGCTAGATTGGATTGGTCAAAAACTTTGTGGTTAAGTGTCTGTTTGAAAACAACTTATCTAGTTTTTTGCTAAAAACTTTTTGCTAAAAATGTGTCAAAGTATACTTGTACCTTTAAGTTTTTTGAAAAAAAGAGAAAAGACAGGAAAAAATGAGGTTTTAAAAAGTTGTACACAAAAAATAAAAGCTAAATAAAAGCTGAAGCTGATACTAAACAGACTCTAAGTAATATTGCTTATGTGAGTTTGAATATTCTCCTCCCCATTAATTGGATTTGGAGGGTATGGTAGCTGTGAAAATGGAAAAATTTAGGATTGGTTACTTATAGTATATATCTTGATGATTAAGAGATTGATTAGTGATCTTAGTTAGGTGACCTGCTGGAGTTATTGATCACTAAAATTAAAAAAAGTTGAAAGCAAAAAATACATGGCCATGGAGCCTACACATAAACATCAACCAATGATATTCAAGAATCTTAGGTGACAACTCCTTATCATGGGTCCGACTCCAAGCTATCATCGACTAATTTTGTAAAATAAAAAATAAGATCACGACAAAATTCATTAAAAAAAAAAAAAAGTTTACGACAAACTGTAGTTGTTTAAGATTTGTCACATTTGTGTGTGAATTGAATCAGGATGCAACTGTAATTTGATTTTTCTGATTTTATAATAAGGTTGTATAAGTTGAGAAGTTTTTAAGTAATAGCCTAAACTCTAAAAGGTTGACTAAGCGGTTCAATCTTATTTCTTAAAACTTCATAATATTCATATGATATTCATATGATAACAACGGGAGACTGTATACATTGAGAAAATTGTCTAGGAAGTTTTGATACGATCGTTTGTTAAAAAAAAAAAAAGTGACAGTGCAAAATGAAAAGATATAGGGCCCGTTTGGTAGAGAAATTTGAATAGTGTTGTTTATAATTTTTTAAAATATATATAGTTAAAAAAGTATATAAAAAAATGTGTAATATTATTTAAAAACTGAAAATAAATATTTGAAATTTCCTTCCAATCTGGCCATAATTTGGGAGCCATGCACTGATGCACATGCAACGATACGTAATCTTGGATAAAATACCACGTGTCTTCTTATATAAGGTGAGCCGAAAGGTACAATAATTTAGCCCAAACTTTTGGTACAGAGATATATCACCTAGCCGTACTTAATGATGCTTGGTGAATATGCTTGAACAAAACAAAAATTAAGAATTCACAATAATTTTATCAAACTATTAACTACTTCCCAATTTACTTATATATCTCTTCACCACTTGAGCTACCCACAATTTATAATTTAATTTTTTTAAAATAGTAGTATCAGTGGCCAATAGTTCTGTATTTTTGTGGGTATTTCATGTTTTTGTTTACGAGGAGAACTGGGTTCAAATCTTCCGCTATTGTTGTAATTATCAAATAATTAAAGAAAAAAAAAAGTTAATATAATAATAGATTCAAGTAAAAGTGATATTACTAAATTGCTCGTGTCACAATATTGGTCATGTAGTTGTGAAAAATATTGTATTGTAACATTATATGGAAACCAAATAATATTCTTTAGATGTAAAGTAGAGGTGGCAAAATTGTACACGACCCGACACGACACGACAGGACACGAAATTAGCAGGTTATGGGTTGAGGCTTAATAGATTCGTGTCATATTCAAGTTAACACGACTGACTCATTTAATAAATATGTTAGGTTAGTATTCAACACATAAAACCTGTTTGACCCGTCTGACCCGTTTAATTAAATGACATTTTATCAATATACCTTTCAAACTCTAAGTATATAAACTTATTAGTTATTGTGGTTTATTTTCTTTAACATATTGTGATTGATTATTTGTAATATTGGGATATGCTTTAGTTTAGTTTTGAATGATTATTTGTGATGCAGTTACTCGTTAGTTCTGAATTTTATATTAAAAATATTTATTTGTTTGTTTTTTCATAAATTTTTTTTTATTGTGATAAAATTTGATAAACAGGTCGATACAACTGACCCGTTTAATAAATAGGTTGTGCTAGAGTTAAGGAATCTTGACCCGTTTAATAAACATGTCGGGTTAGTGTTGACTTATATAGTCAGATACTCATGAGTTAACATGACACGAACCCGATACGTGAACACAAATTGCCACCCTTAATGTAAAGGCAGTGAGTATTATATATCTTATCTCTTTGAAGTGTTATGAACCTAACTGTTTGGTATGGTTAATGGTGTATATCAAATTACTTGCAAATATGGTTTTCTATGAATCAAGGGGCTCAAATTCAACGTGTTTGGTAGTATGGTATCCTGGGAAATAAGTGAATAACCGAGAGTGATGAGGGGAAAAGATTAAAAATTGATGGTTGTTGGGTAGAGAAAAAGATGGGTCTGATTGAGAATATTTGTCATGTAGTTCACATTTGTACATTTCATGAACATGGTTGCTGAAGGAAACCACGTGAACCTATATGTGAGTTTTCATATGAAAGAAAAAAAAAATGAAGGGTCTTTGTCAAAAGTATTTGATCAAGTAGTATATCTTGCTACCATCAAAACAAGAAATCAATCAAGTCTACTTTGCCGATCTTTGTTGATCGATCATTGCACTTTTTATTTTTTGATAGGAATCAATCATTGCACATTTGAGCAGACTTCAAATACCTATTATTTGATAAATATTACTGGCATATAGCTTATACCATGCTCATATTATTGCAATTTTAACTTGAGGCAGAGTCTTTACATTAAAATATATTTTTCTAATTTGTATATTGACTGCAAAAAATTATGATTTTAAAAGAATTTGAATGTTTACTATAAAGGAAATATATGAGTATAAAGCTGGGAACTTGGGACTTATATTTTTAAGGCATTTATCTACTCATCTCCTTCTCTTTACTTAACGAAAAGGAAAAAAAAAAAAAAAAATTTGAAAAAGTGTCTCAGGAGCTTTGCCCAATGTTACTTAGGACTTAGGAGAGAGTTGGATATTATTTATCTATAAATAAAATGGTGGTGTTAGAGCATTCACAGCAATGGTGCTATATAGGTATAATGGTATTTTTTAGCTCTCAAACACCAAAAAACCATGATGCAGCAATGGAGCTAAATCTAAAAGATTTAGCTCCAGAGCTACAGTGCACATCTATCTTTAGATGTACACTGTAGCTCAAAGCTAAAAAAAAAAAAAATTTATTACACTCTCTCTCCTCTCTCATTAAAATAAACTCCTTTTCTCTATCTCTCCGGCTTCTCTTCTCTCTTCTCTCTTCTTTCTTCTTTCTTCTTCAAATTTTTTTTTCTCTCTAGCTCGCCGGCCATTTCCCTCATCCCTCAGCTCGCCGGCCAGCTTCCTCATCGCCAACCCGTTCCGCCGACCCAGCTCGCTGACCCACGCCAAGCCCCATCGCCGATCTCCCCAAGAAAAAAGATCGCCCAGTCTGTGCCCCTCCGCCGGCCTCAACGTCACCGGCCCAAGCCGACCTAAGCCCCAAGCTGCCGATCCACACCTCCGCCCAGTCCTCCAATTAGACCCATGCCGCCCAGTCCTCCCCACTCCTCTGCTGTGATTGAGTTTGTTTGTTTTTTTGTTTTTTTTTTAATGTATTTTCATATGAGTTTGGTGGCTGTGGTGGTGGTGGTGGTGGTTGATTTTGGCTATAGTAGTGGTGGTGGATGATTTTGACAGTGGGTTTGTGGATTTTGGTTGTGGTGACTGGTGGCGATGGGGTTGTGATTGTGGTTGTGGTTGTGGTTTTGTTTATTTTTTTTTTTTTTTTCTATGCTGTGTTGTGGTTGCCAGTGGTTGTGGCTGTTGGTGGTGGTGGTGGCGGTTGTGGCTGATGTAGAGGTGGTTGGTGCTGTGTATGTATTTTTTGGTTAGTGGAATATATTATTTTATTGTAGTGGTTATATTATTTTATTGTGATGTTTATATTATTTTATTGTGTTGAAAGCTAAAATAGATCCACCGCTGTAGCATATGTGTAGGTAAAATAAATAAAGTAACTTTTATTGGTGCTAAATAGCTAAAATTATAGATCCACTGCTGTGGATGCTCTTAGGAGTATTTGCAATGTGCTCCATAAACTATATAGTTTTGCAATTAACATACTAATTCGCTGTTAATCCATATATGCCTATAGACTATAGTTTAGGATGGATAATTATAATTAACCCACATATTAGGGTCTTGGGTTGAGAATGTTGAGTTTGTGGGTTTCAAGGTTGAAAAATTGTCATCTATATCACTGATAGCAGATTTATTATGGATGTAAGGAATTGATTTGAAAGCTTGAAATGGCTAAAATTTAGTGTTTTGGACCATTTACGAAGTAAAAACAGTGGGTATTTTTAAGAGAGACATAAACTTAAGAAGCTACATATAATTTGAAATATTGGACATTTTGTGGTGTAGTATGAATATAATCATAGTAAAAATATGTCATAGGAAAAAACTTTAATAAGGAGAAGTCAAGATCGAATTCTCATCCAATGAAGAATATTAATGATGTGAAGTGCTAAAACTATAATTAGTTGGTACATATGTGGTATTAAAGTATGAAGTCAGCTAATTTAGAAAAATATAAGAAAAATTGTGACTATGAAATTTCCAATGACACCACAATTATTGTAGCATATAGGAGGAATGATGATATGATATTCTAATGGTTTCCAAAGGTATGATTTGATTTTAAAAATCATGGGTTTTGGATATTGTCTAGTCATTTCACATGTGTTTGGAACAAATATTTGGTTGATATGTACAAGGCTTGTGACTAAAGTTTGTAATATTAACTAACGTATAATGTAAAGTTGTAAGATTATGAAAGGTAAAAATTAAAATTTTTGATGGGTTTGTTAAGATTTGAGACATGTTTTTGAAGTTGGAAAGAGAATTTGATTTTTTTATTTCAATTGTGTTCTCTGGCTTATGAATATATTTTGTATATAGTGGAGTTATGAAAGTTAATAAAGGTCATTTGGTTATGATAAAAGGATAGAAAACTTTTAGGAAATAATTTGTATAAGCGTGCGTTTGCCTAGAAATTCTTTTGCGTTTTGTGTTTTTGGCTGGGTCTCATGGCACTGTTCACGACCCAGCCAAACTTGTGAAAACGCAGATTTCTAGGTAAATCCTAGGTCTCACTGCACTATTCATAACTTAAAAATTATTTTGCTACAGTGTTTTCAATAATAAGTTTTTAGTTTTCAACAAAATAAGTGGTATTCAAATAGACCCTAAGTCAATCGATGATACAGTTAAAGGTGGATCATATCATAATGTTTATGGTGGAGCACAAGGCAAAGAGAGGTGTTTTAGTTATATCACCACAAATGGAAGATAGTAATAGATGAAAGAGATAAAGATTTTTGAAAAAAATGTAAATGATATGATTGAAAAGCCAAATCCAACAAAGATCAAGAATTACTTTGTACTCATTAATTGTACCACTTGTTGAAGACATTGTAAAGCACTTCTGTGGCTGAATTTGTTGAGCCCAATTCATGAAAGGATAAGTGTTAATATGTAAAGGCTTGTTGGTTTTGAAAATCCCACATTGATTAGAAAGAAATAGTACAGAGGTATAATGATATTTATTGAAAATAGTAATCCCATATTGAGAAGAAAAAGAACCTAAGGTATAGTGCAACTTTGATTTGCTTTGGTGCGTAAAGAGTTTAAAGACAAAACTTTATTAGTGCTTAGTGTCACTATGTGAGAAGTGTGTTTTGGGGTCCTGGATTTGAGGGTTTACCTTAATAGTTTGTTTTTCAGTATCATTGATATTGGATATATTGAGAACATAAGCATTTGATCAAACAAATTTTTATTTTATGTTTTGTAGCACTTACAATTTTATTGTGTATATATATATAATCACTTACAAAACTTGTAATTTTTGTGCAGGACCTTTCTCTTTTTCTATTTTTTTTTTTTTGTTAAGAAATGAGGGCGTCTAGAGCTCTTCAAGCATTAAACTAATCCCTTGAAGTAGTTTCTCGGTCTCACAAATACCAAGTTATTATAAGGAGAAATTCCTTAGAGGTGGCTCTAATATGCTAGCTAGAATCTCATGGATATCATGAGATCTTAAAAAATATTAAACCAACCCTTATAAAGTTAATTTTTACATAGTATTTAAACAATACAATCACATTACATTTATAATGTCATTTTAGATCAATTTTTATTACGATTGGATAAGCATCTATTTGTGGGTTTTGGCATTTCAATCAGTCCATTGATTTGATACACCTGTGACCCAGTTGAACACTAGCCATAAACACTAACCTTGATTAATTTTATAATATTACTATCTATCTGTACAATAGAATCCTATTCATTTCACTTTAAATGGAGAAAGTACATTTCACAGTTAATATTTATTTCTTAAACTTGATAATTTAGATATTATCACATTATTTACAATTTTAAATAATATGACGATAGATATACTTTTAGATTTATAATATTTAATGTGAAATATTTTGAATGAAAAGGCTCTAACTCTAATACCCATGTGCTCCTTTTAGTAGGTGTCAATTTTTTATATTACTGTAATATAAGAAAAATTATCAAAAACTGTGCTTTTCTATTATAATAACATTTTAAAAAGAATCAGTAAAGTAAATGACCCTTTAAAAAAGATTACTACTATTATTTTATTTTCATTAATAATCCTATCATTTAAAATTTTTTGTCTATTGTGAGACAACTAGACAAGGAAGTGAAATATTTGGTCCAATTTTTTCCAGTTGAGTCAGTGGTGGAAATTTCCTATGTGATAAGTAAGAATAGTATAGTAATTCAGAAAGCTCAGACAGTTGAAAAGAGGGATTTGGATTAGCTTTTCAGCCAAAAGCTAATCCAAACACAAGTTAAAAGTTGTGAGAGTGAGTTTTTTCCCATTTTGAGGGTAAAAGATCAGACAGAGTAACGTCAATCTTGGGAAGTGAGGAAAGTAACACCACCATACTAATTATTTGCTTAGCAACGAGTTATCGGCTTTGTTCAAGAGTTTATAGCTGACCCAACTTTGTTCCAGCAATTTCTAAGCAGGCTAGCCCAGTCGGGTAGGACATAGTAAACTCAATATATTATGTTTTGGCCCAAGAAAGCCATCCTTGTTATTCAGGCCTACATGTTTTATGCTTCTATGGCTGGTCCAATTTCTCTATTCACTCCCATAGATGGGTGGGGAGGGTTTTCAAGGACTGCTATTAGATGTACAAGGTGGCTTCCTTCCCTGAGCGTTTACTCATAGTAGTCTCTAACCTCTCCCGGGTTAAGATTTCATTTATGATGAAATATAAAGAACACTAACACGTTGGTATTAGTGAGAGAGAGGTGACTTGAACCCAATAAACTCCTCATAGTGAAGTCTTGTTGGCCCAAGACCCCTTCTACTAGGCCACCAAACACGTTGGTAACTCAAGTGTACTTCTACTCACATGACTTTTTTTTTTTGAAACCATCACATGACTTACTAAAATAGCCACATGACTTGTTTACATGATTTAATGAATCATGTAATTTAATACACACATATAATCTTAACTGTCACGTGATGGGTTGAAGGAATTCTTCTTCCTTGCTGTCCATAAAAATTAGAGTAAATACATAATAAATCCAAAAGTTCCATATTAGTTTCAAATTAAACTTTAAATTTTTTTTTTTTTGAGAATACTAAATATTTTTAACACACACACATAGAGAGAGGGGAGAAGGTTTTTTAAAGAAACTTACAGTGGTGTATATCCAAAAGGACCTAAACCTTAAATTTTAATTTTAATAACACATACATTAAATCATTGCAGTTTAAAAATAATGAAACCCACATAAGGATTTTTAAATAGAGAAATGATATGTCTACAACATTTTTACAATATTTTTACAACAAATCCTAAGTGGCAGGTTGTTACTGGTTGTTATTGTTGGGGCAAAAAAGTAATCTTAGTGTTAGTTTCAAATTTGAACCAATAACAACTAACCACCTGTGATTTGTTGTAGAAATGTTGTAGACATAGCATCTCTCTTTTAAATATTATAAAGAATTCATGTAAAACCTAACAGTACTTTAATGCAAGACAAGAAGAAAAACTATTAATTGAAGAATATTTGTTAAAAATAATGAAACCCACACAAGGATTTTTAAATATTATAAAGAATTCATGTAAAAGCCTGACAGTACTTTAATGCAAGACAAGAAGAAAAACTATTCATTGAAGAATATTTGTTAAGAAAAACTATTGCTATACAGTTTTACCAGCTTTTCCTTGCATTTCAGATCAAGGGAATTTTTTTTCCTATAACCAATATATCCTAAGTGCAGTTTGCCAATTCTCTCTAATTTTTAGTTGACAAAGTCTAGCCTATCTGGTTGGAACAATTATCTAGTAATTACTTCAAGAAATTATTATTGCTAGTTCAAAGTTTTTCTTTTCCAATAAAACTAGTCCAATACTTTCAGAATTCTCTTGGGCTTTTTTTTCCACTATCTGGTCACCCAACTAGGCCTTGAAGATTTCCAGTGTTTGGCTTACCATGTTCATATTTTATTGCAGGAAACGTGATCAGACAATATTTTTTTTTTATGAGATTTGAACACATAGGGTTCTTGGGTAAAATGGTTTAGTCAAGAGTCAGTACTACCACAAAAGTACAATGAAACACTATTTGATTAATTTCTTTTACAACACTATGCTTCTGCCTTCTGTGCATTTTTTCATGCATACTAATGGGACTCTTACTAATTGCATGAATTGCCTTCAAGGTAATGGCTAAAATTGTGCAAAGTCATTTCATAGATTGGATATATGCATTATCCCTCTCACAATGTAAAGACTCCACAATCATGTAAGATTCATACATTGCGAGAAAAGATGCAAGTATATTAGATGAATGGACATTTGTGAGAGAAGAAGATGTGTATATATTTGATGTACAGTTGTGGGATCCATATACCCTGAGAGGAAGTGGATAGTTCAATGCAGCCAAAAACATGCAATCTATAGTGAGACACTGGAATGTTTTCACTTTCGATGCCATTGAGAATCCAAATCAAGCAGCCCAACTCTTTACATTATTTTATTTATCTAATTAAGAAGAAACAAATTCTATGACTTTATGTTTTTCTGTACAACATAAATATATGTGATACAGCATAAAAATTGGAAAAAAAGAAGAAGAAGAAGAAGAAGAACCGTAAAACTCGTTCCAAGATCATGTAGAGTCATGTGCAAACAGGTAGTAACCAGAGATGAGGGAACTAAAGGCAAATGCAACAAAAGCCAGGAAGGCCATCCCGACTGATGCACTAGCCATTATTGTGAACTCGTCTTTCCCCCAGTTTGATTGCCAATCATCAACACGGCTTGCTGCTGATGAGGATGCTGATATGAGAAGATAAGCTAGTACCTGCAAATCAAATTAACAAAGTATTACCTACCAGCGCAAACACATGTTGCTCAGAACGTAAACTGAACATGTGTACAAGCAAATAAAGGACACGGACATTTAAACATAACCACCCAAAAAAAAAAACCCCAAGACTAATCTGTATGAACACCTGTACTAATTTTGAATCAAACCACCATCTTTATCATATCATAATGTGTTTAGACCCAAATTAGTCAAAGTTAAAACATCATGCTCAAGCTAACAGCAACAACTGCCACCAAATCAAGGATGCTTGTCTAACTCATATAATGTCCAAGATTCATTGTCTACTGCACTAAAATAGTAAAGTAGTGATATCCTAGTGATATATGACAGTACGGATATGGAAAGCCCCAAAAAGTCAAACCACAGTTTAAACTAAATTACAAGATTACAATATTGCATGGTGCCATTGTGCAGAAAACATGACAGTATTGAAATGGAAGTCACACTACTTGCCTGATCCATGAAGAATGTAAAGTGGCGACGTAGGTGGTGGCGGATGACATGTTTCCCACGGATCATATTGTAAGCTAGATCATATGCTTGAAACCCTGAATATACAAATGCGATAACATTCACAGATAAACAATACCTGCAAACAAATGAGCTCTACAATCACATCAAATCTCTCAAAAGAAGAAAATAAGGCGAGAAAATGGTTGGGAAAGGAGGGGGGGGGGGGGGGTGAGGGGGCGAAGATGATGGAAACATAAGCAAATATTTCTGGCAGATTAAATCCATACAATGCAGTTATGTTGTACTACTCAGTCATTTTAGGCATGATTTTTAAAGGAGAATCCAATAAGTTGTTTAAATATTAAATTTTAATGGATCAGAAAGTAAAGCTTTAAGATATGTCTAATTGAATTTGAGGTAAATTAAGGTGGGTACTTTTCATTAATTCTTAGGGTAATGTTCACCCAGGGCACATCAAAATGACATCGAATCACTGGGTCCTAGCAAGCACACGAGGGTATCAGCCTTTGCTAAACCGATAAGAGACAAATTGATTTCTACATAAGCTCTAAGGCTCCTTTCACTCAGATTAGATGCACGTAGCTGTACAACAATCCTCACTGTCAATCAAACTCCTACGAGCAACTATCCCACCCGCCAAAACCAGTTACCGGATAATCCAGGGGCTATTCACCCCCGATGGGCTAAGCAAATTAGCTGACAACAACATTCATTAGTTCAAAGCCTCAAAGTCTACACTACAAACCAATAACCATATCAGTCTCTCTTTCAAATTCTCAAAATCACACTTCATAATATAAACCCCGAAACACAGACCCGTCTCGAGTCCTAAATTTTTTTAACACTACTACAAGGCTCTTGGCATCTATGTATACAAACTTAACACAAATCAAAGACATAATTAGCACTAAAATTTTTCTCTTCCCAAAATTTCTAGTTTATTAAGGCATATTCAACTTTCTAACACAGTCAAAATCTTGATTATAACTATTAGCTTAACTATATAACTTAGCAACAAAATCAAACAAGAAAAACCATTACACTAGAGAGAGAGAGAGACCTGTACTCCGTGTAACGGTCAAAGGAGTCGCCGCTCCAGCCTTGAGTTTTATCGGCGGCCATAACCGAAAACGATATCAAACAGAGCACAATCTCACTGAACCTAAACCCTAACGCAGCTTTTTCCACCATTATGTCTCTCTTCGTCCTCCTCACCATCGAAAGATGTGCCGATCTCCGACCATCCTCAACTCCGCGTCCTACTACTCCTCCGCCGCCGCCGTCGCCGCTGGGACCTACCTTCGTCACCGACATCGGTGGCTCCTCCCTCATCGCCCTGTTAAACACCACCAACGGCGACGGCGACTTCTCCGTCTGCGTCGCGGCGTTGCTGTTGTTAGTGAGGTTCGGCTTCTCCGGCGTCGACTGTTGCGGAGAGAACTGAGTGTACTTGTCGAAGGCGACGACGGCTTTGGAGTAGTCCGGCGGCGGCTTCTCCGGCGAGGCCTCGGGAGAATGGTACGGAGGCGTCTCGGGAGGGTCGCCGAGTTCGGATCGGAGCGGCGAGTGGAATCGGAGGGGCGAGTGAGGCGAGTCATTGTAGTGAGCCGATGAATCGGAGTTTTTCGACGAAGACTTCTTCATGTTCGCCCTGTTCTTCTGGTTTTGCTGCTGCTGTTGCTGTGGTAATGTTTCTTGGCTTTGCTTTTGGTTTTGAGTTTGAGTTTGAGTTTCCATTCTTTGCTTTGGCTTTCTCTGATTTTAAGGCGAGTGAGAAAGAAAGAGAGAGAAAAAGCAAAAGAAAGTGTCTGTTTGGGGACTCGGAAAAAGAAAGTTTGAGTGATCGAGAAAGTGAAAGTGAGAGAGGCTTTAACTTCATGTTTTACGAAAGAGCAAGACTAATACCACAACTAGTTTTACAATTTTGCCATGCCGCAATTAGTAGTAAAATTATGGATCGACATGGATTTCTCATTTTATTTTCACCGTTTATAACTCGTAAGGAAATTGTGATAAAAATTGTGAAAATTGATATGGTAGTAGATTTACTCATTACGAAAATGTTAGGACTATAACTTGTTCATACAACAAGTTGTGACTGATTGAGTAAAAATAATGGATCTAAAGCTCCACTGCTCACGACTTATCACACCAACCAACAGCTTGCAGCGCGAGTTAGGGGAAAAGTGGTAGGATAAGGATTACTCTTTACTAATGATCTGTGTGTGGGGGCATGGCACGTGGCTTTGTTTTTGGTTGCTTGTTCATTACTAGTTAACCAATGGAGTGCCGCCAGGTCATTTCGATATTCTTTTTTTTTTCAACAGTTGGTTGTTGTATTGAGCTATCATAAAATATAGTATTCATTAAAAACCAAAAAGCTATCATAAAATATAAAAGTATTATAATATATATAAATGTTAATATGATAGGGTGTGATTGGTATTAATAAAGTGATGATAAATTAATTAAAAATTGGTATTAGTAGTGGACAAATATGAAATCGATGTACTTCAAATTCTCCGATCATAACTTACTATGTCTATGATTTTATATAAAAAAAATTCAATTTTTTATAATTTTTTTTTAAAATAAATACATTAACTGGACTCTTTTAGAAAATATATTATAAAAAAAATTGTGTTCCTATAATCACCCTTTTGTAATTCGTATACATTATTTAAACTATTATTTTAATTAACAAGGCATTAACTCAAAATTTTTATTGTTTGAGTTACAAAATGATATTATTTCTTTATAATTTTAGGTATAAAAAAAAAAAAAAATCATTTATCCAGATTCGGGTGATAGTCCAATAGTATTGGCATTCTTTGTAATTAATTTATACAATGATTTACGCGATGAGTAGACATTGCACATTAATTTTAAACTAAAAATTAATTACAAAATTTTATAATTTGAGTACACATTGCAAATACTAGGAGTATAATTTTACTCACACAAGAAAATTTATAATATTTTTCACAATTATTATGGTGATATATTGTAATTAGTGTATAATAAAAATGGTATCAATAGTAAACTAATGTGAAAGTTTTCAAGTAATGTTCCACCAATCACACTTGTCACCGTATCGATAGTAGAATGAACTCTTTTTGCTTCAACCACAGATAATTCATAATTCCCAACAAGCTTTCAGTGGAGACTTTCTGAGCTAAAAAAGTAAAGGTTGTTCTTTTGGGTTGCTTTAAGAGTGGGCTATTCTTCTTGTATGATAAAGCTATAAAGATTAAAGAGCACCAATTCCTTCCAACTTTTTTTTTTGCCCCTTGATATGAACAGATCCTCCCACTTTAGTGTCAATGATATCCATGCGTCAGATACACAATCAAAGGAAGCATCCCACCAAAAAATGCTACTCGGCCTCTAACCAGAAGATACTTGTGAAAGCCTTACCCCTATAAGTTTCAAAAAGGATATACCTAAAAGAAACAAGAAAAGCATCACTCACTCTCTCTCCAGGTACTGAGAAATTTTTAATTATTTTACCTTTATGTCTTAATTAACAAAAAGAAAACACCAACAATTTTCCCTCATTACTTTTCAAGTATTCATATGATATTTCACAATCTAAATTTGACATGATGTCAATGACCAATTATGTAAGTTTGTGAGTTGCAACTAAACATTTGTAACACAAATTTTTAAGTCCAAAAGATCATGTCACATAATTTTTTTTGTTGGATTCAATTGGATATCAGTAGGCATAATGGCAACTTTCTTCTCTTCTTTGTTTGGGTACAAGGAAGAAAGGAAAAAGAATCCTTACCTAAGGTTGAGTTGGATACCTAAG
Source organism: Notholithocarpus densiflorus (assembly GCA_030021035.2). NCBI lineage: Eukaryota > Viridiplantae > Streptophyta > Magnoliopsida > Fagales > Fagaceae > Notholithocarpus > Notholithocarpus densiflorus. Next base: position 2,624,949 of record JARYZH020000032.1, on the reverse strand, counting down.
GTGAAAAATTCAAATCCTTCCAATATACCCTAACCGGTTTAAAAATTTAAACCCACGCCCATTAATAAAAAATCTCAATCACTAACTATTAGGGTAGGATTGAACCAAAAAACCCACTAAACCGACCCATTGCCATTTCTATGCCCCACGGCCCAAAAATAAAACTCTTAATAGCTAACAATAATCTCAATTATCTACCTTTACCATTTTACTAGCTTAGTAACTATAACATCCTTACACAAATCAGCATCCTGAAGAACTCTTCCTCTTAAACACATTTAAACTATCTTAGTAATTACAATCATTTCGCCTTTCTATATTTGGTTGGTCAGCAAAACTGATATACAGCTCAGTAAAGAAGCCAAAAAAGATGAGAAAATTTTGAAAAGAAGGCTAAAAAAAGAGAGGAAAAAAACCCCCTAAAAATGAAAAAGGGGAAAGAAAGAAAAAAAAAAAAAAAGAGTGGGGGGTGGGGGAGGAGAGTTTAAAACTGCCTTCTCTGCTCAAACATGGTATGGATATTCTCAGCATTAAAAGCTCGATCTAATGGCTCACTCAGGTAGCTTTAATCGGTTGAACAACACAAGAAAACTCTGTTCAGGGACAACATATAGGAAACCAAGATCTGCGCCTTTGACGTAAGGACCAATGCCCTACATAAAAACACAACAAAGAAAACACAGCTGAACATTTGTGTCGCGGTTAGAAATCAGGCTTGTACTGAGAAGAAATGCTAGCACAACAGTTTCATTACCTTGCCATTTAGTTGGAGAAGTTCTCCATCAACCCATTGTGGATTTCGGAACCCAAATTCTGCTATTCTTCCTTGACCCTTGAAACTCGCAACCTGGTCAAATAAGCATTTAGAATCAGTTGCATGTCTGAAAGGTCCAAGGTGAACAGATTTTATGCAGCCTAAAGAGAGGGGTATATGCAATGATACACGTCACAAATGCATTTCCATAGCACCAAATACATGGTTGAGGATCTCTAGTGCTTGGTTTCAGAATCAATGAGAATCAAGTACATATCATTGCAGATGCATGCATGCATGCATGCATGTGCGTGCACATACACAGAGAGAGAGAGAGAGAGAGAGCTATCCAATTGCAAGTATAATTACCACTCCTAATTCATCTGGATACATCCCACGGTTGGACGAGCGATTTCCTCTCCCAATTTTAGCACGAAATGTCACCTAGACACACAAAAACTACATAGCTAGTATTATAATATCCTTTACTTTGTTTATATGGGCAATTGCATACAAAAACCAAGCCAGCATAACCATATAACCATCAAGAAATTTAAAGCCACAAACCTGGCCAGCAGGTACGTTAAGATCCCCAGTTAGCTTCACTGCCTCTACATATTCGAAAAACTCCATATCTGAAGACTTGTCTTCATCATCCCCACCATTCCAGTGACCATATTTACGCTGCAACTGTACCACCTCAGTGCCATAAGGGCCAAATGCACCAACATACAGGCCTACTCTTCAACAAGCCAGTTACAGCATCAAAAGATGTGCTTTAATTGAATTTCAAGGGCAACAAAGAAAGAAAGAAAATGGATAAAATGTAAAGTCACCTGAAAAAGGGTCTAAATCTCCTCTGGAAGTAGTAATCCGATTAAAAGTTGTATACTCAGATAATATGCTGCGCTTTTGTGCTTGACTAACAGCAAGTTTGACAATTTCACGCACATTTCTGGAAACCTAAAATTAAGTTAAGAATTAGTATACTTACTGTCAGTGAAAACATACCATTGCAACCAAAAGTAACGTAGAGCAAAAACTGGGGGGAGGGATAAACCTATCCAAAAGGCAAAATTACAGTGTTTTTATTAATTTAATGGAATTTCAGTGTTTCCTTTTGATTTCAATCTGGACCAAAAAAATGCACCAACATGCAGACAACCTCAATTACAACCAATGAAGGCATTTTCTTAATTTAAAAAACATACTTACGATGCATAACAAGAAATCATCCAAACTAAGTCTTCCCAATATTTATGAGTACTAAATAAATGCTTCTCAATATCCTATTATGTTCCAATCTAGCATCCTTTATAACAAGAAGAGTATTCAACAAACATAATGCCCACATCTCAATTACTATACAACTCCCTAAATCTCAACCTTACCTTTGGAGAAATTTTGTCAGCACTCCAAAAGGCCTTGGCAACATCAGAAGGCATAAGTTCTGAGACACCTTGAGCTGCTAGAGCAGCCACTTTGACTCTGGACACTTTACTTTCTCCATTATCATGATCTAAGCTTCTCCCAGGGATATGTAGCACAAAAGAATCTCTCTCCATATCTTTAATTTCGGCAGGAAGACGTACATACTCATCCTTGCTAGGAGTATCATCACTGTTATGAACAACCCCACCAATAAAAAGTTTCATATCCAAATCCTTCTCATCTTCCGAGGCATCACTACCTCCTCCTACGGTGACCTCATCAGGCTGAATCTCATCCAAATTACCAACTTCATCTTCAGGATTCTCAGTAGATCCTGCCTTCTCGTTGTCTTCTTGCATCAACTTCTTCACAGAGTCACTGTCCTTTATCACTTCCTCAGCAACATTGACATTCATGACTTTAACTTTCAATCCTGGAATTTTTTCCTTAAGAAAATTTATCACACTTTTAATTCCCTCCTCAGTCACTCCCTCAGTGTTAGTTCCCTTGTCCTCAGTTCTCTCTGCCTTTACTTCATTTTCCTGAACATCTACTACAGATTCATTCTCCACTTCAGAAGTAGAAGGGTCTTTTGTGAGTTTGGATGCTGGAATGGAATTTGTTGAATTTCCTTTGGCTCGTTGCAAGCATACCACCTGTCAACAGACAATAATATATCAGAAGCATTTCACATAAACTGCAATAAAATTTGGAGAACCTGACATATCCGAAGGAAGAACCCCCACTGAAGAATGTCAGTAAACTAACAAATCTGAATTGGGTGAAATCCAGCTTGGATGCTATATATGATACTCATCAGTGGAAAGTCTTTAAATAATGCCAAGTCAGTTTGAGGCCAAATCAACATTCTAATCCTGACATGGATGCAGTCCTCGACAGGTAGCACTCAGAGTAATTATAGAAATTACAAGTGGACTTAATACAATAAAATAAAAGAAGGAAATTACAACAATGACCATGGCTGTTAGTCCCATAAGCCTTTTTTTTTATAAGTAATAAAAATATATTAAAAAGAAGAGGGTGTCACCTGAGTATACAGGAAGTATACATCAAGGACAAAAACAAATCAAGTGCATAAAGTACAAAAGTCCATGAAATCATGGATTGAAGAAAAAGAATGAAAGCCTAACACTGTAACCCAATCCAGAAGAGTCTTAAGGAAGAAGAGTTTAAGATTTGAAACTGATCTCTCTAAATCCTCAAAATGCCGGTTATTCATCTCCCTCCAAATGCACCACATCAAACAATGGGGCATAGCCATCCAAATAGCAGAATTCCAATGCCTCCCAAACTTTCCTTGCCAACAAGCCAACAGCTCCACCACTGTTTTCGGCATAACCCAATGAATGCCAAACAGAGTAAACACCATAGACCATAAATCAAAAGCAATAGAGCAATGGATGAGGAGGTGGTCAACTGATTCCTCATTTCTTTTACACATACAACACCAATCCAAAATCAAAATCTGCCATTTCCTAAGATTATCAATAGTTAAAATATTCCCCAAAGCTGCAGTCCACACAAAAAAAGCAACTCTAGAGGGGACCTTAGACTTCCAAACAGTCTTCCAAGGGAAAGACTGATTGAAACTTTTTGTCAGCACCTGGTAATAAGAACGAACAGCAAAACCTCTTCCCATAGCAGGTTTCCAACACATCTTATCGTCCCCAATTCCTTTCAAAAAAGCTCCATAAATTCTAGACATTAAACTGTAGAAGGATTCCAATACCCAATCTTCGTTGTATCTTCTAAAAGTTAGATCCCAAAAAAGAACACCATTTGGGAACTTCATCAAATCAGCCACATAGGCCTCCTTATTTCGACTTAAAGAAAAAAGTCTTGGATAGAGCACACACAAAGAAGTGTCCCCACACCAAATATCCTGCCAAAATCTAACAGTAACCCAGCCCCAACCTCAAATTGGATGTGACGAACAAAAGATGGCCAACCACGACTAATAGACTTCCACAAACTCACTCCATGAGGGCCAATAACGGGAAGAGAGTACCAACCTCCCCCTTCACAACCATATTTTGCCCCATAAGCCTTTGTTGAACCATTGACCCAAATTTTCAAATCACACATCCAACATATGAGAATTGCATTGCAGTTGACCAAAGGGGAAAAATAGCAGGCAAATGCATATAATGAATAGGGTTTATAAGAACAATATTGACTTTGTACCAGAGGGGCTTCCAAATCAGTTGCCTATATTGATCCTGTGAACTGCAACTTAATCAGTTGTATGCATATGAATGGAGAAAGCGTAAAGATAAACTATTTCTGATCAGCCCGGTCAAGACTTGGTAGTTGCAAGTAGTACCCCAGACCTACAAGAACTCTTAACTTTTGAGACAAATCAAATTATTAACACGGTACACTGTCTCAGAGCTCATTGGAATTGTATGAGCATAAGTGTTTTTAACAAAAATGCACAAGCACATGCAATCGAACACACACAAAAAACAAGAAATGAGAAGGGATTTTGGGGCGTGTGGTTAGGTAAGGTTCAGAATCATCCCAAGTTTCATGACTGTGTGTCTGAAATGCCTGATCTAGGTCAAAACTCAGCACTACCAGAGCCAAATCAAACTATAACACATAATCTAGCCATCCCCAGGTCATCTTCCACAATCTTGAAATTTAACCGTGATTGAATACATTATAAGTGATAATCTAATAGGAGCATCTGTAAATCACCTGCATGACATATGTCTCATCAGTGTCTTTTACCACAAAAATTTCAAATAATGGAGTTCCAGGAGCTGCAGTCACCAACTGCCTGCAACAATCAATAGATAAGACATCAAAAAAATGAGAGAGAGAGAGAGAGAGAGAGAGAGAGAGAGAGAGAGAGAAAGAGAGAGAGAGGGAAGAAAGAGGAAATACGAATCTTACCTTGGACTAAAACTCCTGCATACAAATCTGCCCACACCTGGAGTTATGCGTATTATTCTCCCAAAGGGATCATCTGAATCTTTTGAGTAGCCCACCCACCAACCTACCTACATATATAGAGATAATGGTTTAGAGTAGACTAACAAACACTTCATCCACAGAAGAGACTCATCCTGCCATCAGGATTTGAATAGAATATCAAACAGAATGACAGCATAGTTATTAAGGCTGATTAAGACTGATTGAAACCATCCAAGAAAATATCTTTATATGTAAGGATGTGCTCAGCAACAAAGTTTCATTGGTTAGTATAGACATTACCATCTACCAAGCCATCCATTTATCAAAAAAGGAGTCACATAAATGGAGTTCCACATATCACAAGTAAACAAAACAGCTTTATAGAAGTGAGTTCAAACAGGCCAGAGCCCCACTTATCAGGTAATTATTGAAGAAAGTAGGAAGATCACAGAACTCTATTAAGTTGAACAACAATCCCTAACTGGATACTAATCCATGTTCTCCGCTAACTAAAAGAGATAAAACTCACTGTTCAATGTTATGACAGTTCAAAAGAATTTTCAAAAACATGTTGAAACACTTCAAATTAAATTCACTCTCCCACAAAAACAAATATAGTAAGAGTCACACATGTATTCTCATCAATGTTAATTTTCGTATCAGTTTCTTTTATGTCTAACTTTCTTTCAAAAATTCTTTCTCTAACATAGTTGGATCACAACTGATGCCATCCCATTGTTATAAAATGGTGGCGAGTCCCAACAAAATAAATAAATGCAGAGAAACATGAATTCAACCAATACAAGATGCTCATAGTCCCATTAAAACTAATCTCTTCTTGATAATAACCTCTTTTCACCTTCTACTTTTTAATTAGTTACTTGAAATTAAAATGAATAAGAAAAGACAAAGACAATGCTATTGAGGGCAAGGAAGATAACAACGGTAAAGGGGAACTGCAAACCAGGTTACTAGAACTGGAATAGGGTGACTATTGAATATAAATAGAATAGCTAATAGTTGCTAAGATTACCAGTCCACTTCCTGTGTACCTACACAACCTTGAAGCATCATGGTAACGCTCTTCGTCAACTGCATGCTGCAAATAAACAATATATCAGATCAATTGCCAAACTATGACATGTGCAGGTCCGCAAATCTGGTGATTCAAGTGTTGAGCTGACCTTCAGCTGAGACATGATTTCAGCAACACTGTCCTTGGATGTAGCTTCCGCAATAGCCATTTTCAACTTTGCAGCTTCTTGGAAGTCTTCCTTCTCAATTGCATCTTCAAGTTGAAACTACAAAGCATGGCATCCCATCAGAACTAAAAAAACACAGAAACTTGTACATACCCATCTAACATTGAGTAATCTTTTCATTTTCATGGCATGATTTCAACCTGAGACTTGAGAGCTGCAATTACCATCACTCAAGCCAAAACCTAAGGGCGCTTGCTTTAAGTATAATACTTACCAAAAAAGGAAAAAGAGAAATTTTAACCATCATGTGTAAGTTCATCATCTGAGTTATGCTAAATTTTGAAATGTTACTTATCATTCTAGCATATCTCTTTTGGTGTAATGAAATAAAAGGTTGTACTTAGTGTAGAAGCTTCCACTTTTTGCGGGGTTTGGGAGAGGTGATTGGTAGGCAGCCTTAACAAGCGCACCCCCCCAAACGCCCTTTTTTTGGAGAGTCAGATTCTTGGACTTGAACTCACAACATGTTTTTTTTTGGTGGAAGGCACTTGCCATCGCACCAAGGCCTGACCTCTATAACTTAAATGTACTAAGTAAATCTAAGCTTTTGATTTGCAAACCGATAAGCATTCACAGCTTATTTGACAGTGCAAACATGACACAGGCTCTGTAGTTCTCCAAAATAAATCTTGACACCATTATAGATAGGTGGTCTTAAGGCCATTATGCAGTAGAATATACCAAGTTGCCAGCCATTTAGTAGCGACTTGAAACTTTCCTGATATATGGCAAAGTTAATTAAAAAAACATCTATTCCATCTCAGTTTTGAGCTTCCAAAATGGTGGGATGTGATCCAGTAGTCCATAATTTCATGATATTGGTTCCCATGTCCGGATTATTCTTCGGTGCCATGGGACTCAGAAAGTCACTCCACTTTTAAAAGTCACCACATTTCCTCACACTTTCCACAAGAAAACAAAGATGTGAAGCACAACCAAAAGGGAACAAGAAGGACAAAAAAAAAAAAAAAAAGTGGCGGAAAGTAGCAACTTTTGTGCAATGTGACACTTTTGAGCAGCTGTACCAAACTCCCAATGACATTAAAGTCTCACTCTTTACATTCCAGGAAACGCACATAATTTCAATTCCCAAGTTTCTCAAGCTAATTATAGCAACTGAAATCAGGAACTTCTTAACAAAACCAATTCCAAGTTAAATTGTAAAAGTTTCTCAGTTTAACCTTTTAAAACTATATTCAATTCCAAAACTTCACACCCCATAACATATCTACTTGGGTCATGTTTCTATGAACTTAATAAGCAATCACAACCATGAAATTTCACTGAATTTAGCAACTGGGCAGACTATATTAGAAACCCACTTCCAAAATATCATAAACAAATAAAATAAAATAAAAAACTCAGCTTTATCTCTGACACAGAGAGAGAGGAAAAGGGTTACCTTTAGAACAGAGGCAAAGCTCTCAGCTTGTTCAATCTCGGAGAAATGGCGGTTCCATCGGTTCCAATCCCATTCCAAAGAAGAACTGGTATTGGTGTTGTTACTGTTACTGCCATTAGAGCAACGGAAGCTGGAGTTCTTGCGGGTCTTATTGTTAAAAGAAGCGTTCTTGGTCTGAACAGAGTAGCCCCAGCTCCAACCCACAACGAAACTCAGATGGGTTTTTGATTTCACAGATGAAAAATGTGAGAAACACAAGCTTGGTCTCAATTGGGGCATTGGGATTCCTTGTCCCACCCCCCATGTATTAGCCACCGACATATCACTTTCTCTCTCTAATGTTTGTGAGTCTGTGACTGTGACTGTGTCTGTGTTTTTTAAGATTGGGGTGTACTTGAATTTCAATCTGTGAAAAAATGGTGTTTTGGTTTGTAAGGGAGAGAGGGGCTTTGATTCTAAGGATAGGATGGTGGGGATAAGCTAAGCCCAGGTCGAAGAAAGAAAGAATATCCAAAGCACTCAGATCCTATGGGATTTGGATTTGTGGGGTCCATTTTGATTTGTCTGTCTCTTGATGATGAGGACGATTGTAGTGGGCTGGGTTCCTTCTCCAACTTCTAACCCGCGTGGCCCCGTCAATATATGATAGGTTATCTCGAACATATGCAGTCATCTCGTCTTACACACGCCAGATTATTATAGAAATAATTCATCAGAGGTAGATAGCTCCAAGACGATGACAAGAGATTTTAAACTCAGAATCGCATAAATGTCATGAGATCTTAAGAATTATTAGTATTTTAAGCCAACATTAAGAACACAAATTTATGTTCAAAACCAAATTATGTGACATTGTCCGCTTTCATTTATGAGGATAGTTAGTGCCTCGTGGTTCCTCAAGTGCCAAACGCATAAATGAATGCTATCAACTAGGGCGCTATTGGCCACTAACCATTCGCTCAATGGCTGCTCGGTTTAAAATTTTCCTTCATTGTTGTAATTACAATAATAACAATAAAAAAAAGTTGTTTAGAGAAAACTTAAGCACAATTTTATGGATGTTACATCTTTAGTATAAATTAATCAATCAGAGATAAATGTTACATCTTTAGTTTACATTAAACTATATGATTGTGCAATTAGTATTACCCAAACTTCATCATGGTCATGGATAGATTAATAAGGTTCAAGTCCATAAACAGTGACAATTGGCCTATAAAAAGACACCTATCGTTTTAACTTACAACTTGAGCAAGTTCCTTTTTCCAAATCATTGCCAATGAGTCACTTGCTCATACTTCTAGTTGGAAGTTTATAGTTTTATGTGCTATTTTCACTTTTTTATGGGAATTCTTAAAGTTATGAACGAGATTCAAATGGGGAAAGATTTACGGTAGATACCTAGGCACCCATAGACAAGGAAAGGCATAGTAAGCGATGAAATGTTTTGAGGAGTTGAAATTAAGCGGAGATCCAACGATTCTTGAATAGGTAAACTTTTGTCATTTTTGAGTTTGTAATTCTGGTAATTATCTCATGTTTCCATTTCATGGAGTGAGATTCTCACAGTATATGAGTCACACCTATGGGACTCAGGTAGTTAATGGATTACTCCATGTAACAAATGCAAGTTATACCCCATCTTGTAGTTCTTCTTATTATTCACATGTATTCAAATTATATGTTTTATTTAGCAATTTAAATATGTGAGTAAAACTTAAAAGCGGTGTGGGGATGATTTTAATTGTCAAGTTGGAAGAATTTTCTTAATTCTTCACAATTATTGATTACAAAATTTACTTTATAGCAATAATAAATTGATTTATTTTAAAATTTGACCTTAAAAGTAGAAACCTCATGTGGGAGAAGCAGAGACCTCATGTGGGAGACTATGAGGTTCCGCCATATATAGCGCTTTATTAGAATAGTTTTACACTTAGCCTTCTGCATAAACTTCTTCCCAGTATTCCAAACAACATGTTGATGTTGTAAATTAGCCAAACAACTCAAATCTTTAAAATGTCTTTATTCCTTTAAATGTTTTAGATAGATTTAATGATTTACTTTTCAATTTTCTCTTTTCTACTCAAGAACTAAGTTCAATGTAGAATTGCAAGAGTCGGATTCAATGAATTAAGCAATATGATTATTTGTCTCTACTTATTTGTCCAATCAAACATAAATAGAAACCTCCTTAAGAGTTATTCTTCAAGAACTAAGTTCATTGTAGAATTGCAAGAGCCAGGTTCAATGAATTATGTAAAAAAAATATGACTATTTTTGTCTCTACACATTTTTCCAATCAATAAATAACAATCTCCTTAAGAGCCGTTATTTAAGAACTAAGTTCAATGTAAAATTGCAAGAGTCAAATTCAATGGATTGATTAATATGATTATTTGTCTCTTCACATTTGTCTAATCAATCATAAATAGCTATCTCCTTAAGAGTTGTCCTTCAAGATAAACTTTAATGGAGCAATTTTTAAAGAATAAAGTGGAAGCGGGAATTTTGATTTGGGATAATAACAAGTCACTCATTGCAAGCATTGAGTTGCAAAGGGTGGGCAATTCAAATTCGGAGGAGGCAAAACTAGCAGCGGCGGTCCAAGCTATTAATTTTGCAATTGAGATAGGTGTAAAAAATATCATCTTAGAGGGAGATTTAGCATATGTTATTGACAAGTTTCAATCCAACGAGGAAGATAATTCATGGTTGGGAGCTATGGTAGAAGCAGCGATATTAAAAATAAATATTATGCATGGTCATAAAGATAATTTTACATATAAAAATGTAACTTTTTATAAAATATTTTAAAATAAATTTATATTGTACCCATGCATTGCACAGGACATTAGCTAGCTAGTTTATTTAATGACACTTTTTTGTAGTGAAGCAAAATTTTAGTCACGTTTTGTCGCAAGCAAAATTATGTGTATGGGAAACAAGAAAGCAGCTAGCTTCCAAGCTTAACAATGGTCAACATAAGATGCAGAGTTAGCATGAATTTGGTGAGCTGATCATTAGTATCCATTCTGTGGACCCATGATTTAACATTATCTATGTCAAATTATAGCTCTTTGCCATAGCTGAGAAAGCAAGGAAAAGCATCATTGATATATCAGAAAATTTCCATCCAGCACTCTCGAGCATTTGATAGGCTTAGATGGTGCTCAAAGTATGGCTTAGAGGGACTGCTTTGCTTATTCCAATGACACCAAATGACTCGCGTGTCATATTCAAGGGAGAGACATTATTCTTCTTTACCCACTATTAATTATTGGCTAATAGATGCACAAGTGGTAAAACTTGACTTAAAAGTGAAAACAAAGTACAAAGACTCGTAATAATGGTTTCTTTTGCCAGTACTCAATGCCTGGTTGGAAATTAATAAGAAACTTAGGGTTTGTTTGGTTTGTGTTAGGGTTGTATTTATTTTTTGTACCAATTTTCTATTCTCAAATCTTGTACTCATTATTTGTTACCATCTTTTTTTTTTTTTGGGTATCATTTTCTGTTTTGTCTTCTCCTTCACTTTTTTTTATAACAATCACCAACAAATAGAGAAAGAGAGTGTTCTTTGATGTGACAAGTCAGTAATAGTGGGATTTACAGATTTGATTTTTTTACGAAAATGTCACTGTATTCATTTTCAAAGAAAATGAAAATACCAAAAAGTTGTATTTAGTTTTTGTATTCAAATCTTATTTTTTTGAATACTAAAAATGAAAACTAAATACAAATACAAAACCAAACAAGTTTTTTAGTGGTGGGTCCCACAAAAACTGAAAATGAATACAAAATATACCCCTTTTTTCCTCAAACCAAACAGGCCCTTGTGTTTTTATATTTGGATGAAATGGTAACCATGTGCCTATGTTTTTATCATTGTTAGCTCCTCAAAAGGTTTTCTTAGCAACCTCTAGTTTCAGATTCGACGACAGGCCCACCTCCAACCATCATTGTCTAAACATGTTCGGCCATACTTTCGGCCAATCTAAGGTCACAATTGAATTATAAAAAGAAAATGACATTAGGATACATACGTGTTGTCTGAAACAAGTACTTTACCATCACATAATCTCGACCATAAGATTTTGTCCTAGAATTTAGAGGATACACCTTATTCTCTGGTAAGGGAAGGTAAGGCATTTTGGGTTCGATTCCAGAAACAAAATAAGAAGGTATAACTTTCTAGCTCCATTTGCCATCTGGGCACTTTCAAAATACAAAGTTCAAATTCTGCACTGCTTATGTAACCAGTTCAAGAAAGGAATCTATACACTACTCACCAATTTCATTCTTTCCCTTCGGTTGTACTCAATGTACAAAACTCTCACTATTGCAGAAGTTTGGAGAGAGGTTATAGTAGGTTGCCCTCCCCCAAATTTATTTTGAAGAGACTAATTTTTGGATACGAACTTGCAACCTGTTGATTATGGTGAAAGACACTTGTTATCACACCAGAACCCAACCTCTTAAACTAGAAAGCTAGAAGGAGGGCTTGAACCTCCGACCTTGTGGTTAACAGCCACACGCTCTAGCCAACTGAGCTATTCCAGCTGTTCAAGTAGGGGTTCCATAAAAGAATCAAGAGAAATGCCAATGATAACCTATTTGAGCAACTGTGACCATCTGTGTGTTGATTAGGTGCTGCTTGAAGCCCACTGATACTACTCTAATGCAGTATTATGCACAGGGTGGAACATCACTTGGAATGCATGGTGCAATCAACGTTAAAATGGTTGGCTATCATTTCTCAAGCAGTTAATAATCTAAAGTTCATAGTCCAACCTTCTTTTCCACAAGGATAGATACAGAAGTAATAAAAAGCTCATAACACAACACAGTAAATGAAACCAAAAGTAATCTGCACTACACAACTGCAATTCTAATCTCCATTGGTTAACAAAAAGAACGCATAGTTCACAAATTGTCCATTACTTAGACATACATGGATCAATCAATAAACTCTTCATTACAATGAGAAACCATCACAAGAGCCTAGTAAGTGATGGCCAAATATGGACATGTATCATTTTGATATTTTTAGCACAGGGTTAGGAGATATAGTAAAAAAATGTCAAAAATAAAAGCAGGAACAGTCTAGTGTTGCAATGGGGTGGCCTGCCCAACAAACATGTGATCAACTGAGGGGGTGGGCTCAGTGCTTGATGGATACCGAGTCGCCGGAGCCACATCCCCATTTTCAATAGTTTCCAAAGAAATATCAGTATCATCTGCTGTCCCTGCATTTCCGGTACGCACTGGACGGAGCAGACCCTGCAATCTCAACAGATAGCTCTGGCTGGAAGGTTCTCTTACATATCTGTTGGTTGTCATAACGCTTGCAGATGACCGTTCAGTTTCAGCACGAAGATTAGATAAAGCACTAAGGTCAAGATTAGGGAAAACTGAGCAACGGCACCGAGGACATTTGACATTCAGTCGAAGCCACTCATCAATGCACTCTACATGGAAATTGTGAGCACAAGGCAGGCCACGAACCTGCACCAATTTTAGAATGAAATTTGTGTGTTAAACTGTCCTACTGATAATACCTAATGTCTGTGTATGCATGAGCATGGATGTGATGGCCTGCACCTCCTAATGTAACAGTTCTGCATCTGAGTTTAACTTTTTTCAAAGAATTTGCATGCTTTCTAGGAATAAACATTAAATGAATAGTTTTAGGCCACCCACATTCAAAAGAACCAGACACAAAAGCACAAAGAAACAATAAGAATTTGTATAGGTTAGGAATCAGCACAAAACAATCTGATCCTCTGAATATAAACCTAAAAAGCTACAAAACTTTTTTTGTCACATTATCACTTCATATGGCCCCACATGCAGCCAAATGGCGAAAAAAAGCCCAACAATCAATCCCATATAATTTGAATAAGAAATGATTAACATTAATATATACATTTTGCTTTGAGTAGTGCTCTTTTCAGAGGGTTTCTTTCATGATGCATTCATAATGTATCATCCCTACTATTGAATTTTAAAATCAGGAACAAATTTGGCAACTGTGATAGGGTATAGATGATATATTGTGAATAGAATGTGAAAGAGACCTCATGAAAACAGCATACTTATCAAGAGAGAGAGAGAGAGAGAAACAATTACCTCATTTCCCACATGGAACTCTTCTAAGCAAATGGGACATTCACTACAATCTGTTGGAACAGCCTTTAGCCTGAACTTAGGAAGTTCCTGAATGAGTGCTTCCACTGCTTCTCTCTGTGAACCACCAAAAAATAAAAAATCCTAGCCTTCAGGATTCAGAACAGGATGATATTAGGATCAAAGTTGATTAAAGCAATATGATTTTCACAATGAAGAGATAATTGGAAGTATCATGAGGGCATAATAACTAATACATCCAGTATAATGATTGCATAATTTCTGATCAGCCCTTTTTCAATGTCAGTCTAAGCCTTGAGTTCATCTAAAAAGCTATCAGGGGCTTAAAAAGTTTTAACATAATATTATCTAGGAAATATGAAATAGAAGGGCACCAAGTAAGAAGACAAAGACTAATGGCAATGAGTAAACTCTAAACCCAATGAATGCTTACCTGAGCTGGAGTCAAGTAAAGTCCAGGATGGTATGCAGCAGCATCTTGGCCCATGCTTCTTGTTTCCTGACCAGCAGCTTCAAATGCCCAATCTGGTACACGGATCATGTCAACCACAACCTAGGACATGGAGGGAAATACTTCTCATAGTTGCTCAGTCTTATTCAAGGGCCCATGAAACATAAGTAACATACAAATAAATACAATTTGCATTGGAACTGACATCATCAGTCAGGCATGTTCTATAGGTTCGAAGACATTCTACAAAACTTTCATTCTTATGTGTTCATAACAAGAAGCTGGCATGTCATATAAGTTGCATTACATTGTACTAAACTCATTTTTCTTATACAAGTTTAAACACAGGTTTTTAAGGGAAATATTAGCATCAGGCATAGAATAGTAGTGATACATCATCCCACAGACAAACAATCTATACTTTAAAAAAATTGGTCATTCTTTCTAAATAGCTCCTTGACTACAGTTAAAACATTCTATTCTGATACTAAGTTTAAACAGAAAAGGCATGAAAGGTCATATGCTTTTATGAGGCAAATAGGCAACTGATGGCAAAAATCCTCACAAAAATTTATTAAAACTGTCAATATTGCTGCAAGCACTTCAGAGTTCAGGATGTAAGTAATTTGAGAGTTTACCCCATATTCAGATAAAGGAATCCCTTGTTGAGCGCGTAGTAAGTGTGCCTGTCTTCTTGTCAACCACTACAAAGGAGATGTTCAAAAAACAAAGATCAGAACAGTACAAGCTAAAAATAGGAAACATCAAGAAGCTATATTGCCAAATAGGGTGGGCAACAGGCCAGACAAGATGGGAGAAGTAAAATATGAAAAATGAAACAGAAAAGAAAGATCTCACTCATGATATAGGGCCAAATCATTGTTAAATCCAAAAAATGCAAAGGGACAAAGGGCACCACTAACCTTCCCCAAGGACATGCAAGCAATGCAAAAAAGTCCACAGTAGCTAAAAAGCAACCAAATGAGGAAACCCCATTTCTGACCTTCTTCAGGCAGCTGCAAGCATTTGGTGCATTAGCCCCATAGACTAGCCATTGTCAAATGATGTTGCCTCTGATAATAAAGGAACACCAATAGCATGAAAAACTTACACAATCTTTTGCACGTCTGAACCAGAGGGTACCAATTACAGTCCAAGCCCAAAGGAATGGATACAGTAGTAGAGACAGAATCGAAAGCACCACTACTCTTCCACAGAAACGAGCATACCTCTGTTGCCGCCCAAAATCCCTAAAAGCACATAAATTTGACATAGGAAAGGAAAAGATATTACTTGAGGTTTAGCTATATGAAGTGCCACCGAAAAGCTAAAAAAGAAACAAGAATAACAACCATACAGCCACTCCAAAAGAAAACTTAAAAACCACATAAAACAATTCAAGTGATGAGATCTGAGTCAACATGCAAAGAAATGACAGGGTTAACTTCTGACTCTAGATTATCAAAATAATATTGACCAAAACTTCAATTAAAGGTTGAACTTTATGAACACAATAATAACCCAAAACTAAACTCACAATATTGACAACTGCAGCTAAAGTAAGGATTCATTGTAAACCCTACAAGGCAGAACTTGTCTTGAGATAATTATAACAACCATGTATGATGAGTTTATACAAATTGTATGCACATATCAAATCTAAGTACTTTCACCATTAACAACCTTTAAAAAAAAAAAAAAAAAAAACTATTAAACAAATGCAAAAATTGTCCAGGCCTGGCCAGTAAACCTTCAAAGTCACATTCTTCCAAATGAAAAACTGTAAGCAAAAAGATTTGAAGTGAATGCACATATTGCCAAAAGACCAGACAAAGTGGCATTCAATTTCATTTGAGTAATCCATGTCATGGATACCCAAACAAGTTAAGACTTATATAAGTACAAAATTCTTTAAATGCAGAAATAATACAACAATGATCCCAAAAGCAGTCTCACTAAAAACACACTCAACTAACATATATATTTGGTTTAGCTTATTTCTAGAGCTCATTTAGCTTTTTGTTCAACTTTTTAAAGCCTTTCGCCTACTTTCAGCAAATAAATCAATCCAAATACTTAACAAACCCCATCTCTACTCTATCAAAACAACCACACCATATGTTTTATCCTCCATTAAACTTGTAACATAAGATCTTCATCACAAAATCAACAGTAAAAGAAAGAGAAAAAGGCCTTACAATCCCATTCCGGCCGCAAGTCCATTATCTACGAACATCAACAGGCGAAAAACAAACACGGTAGTGTAATCAACCTATTAAAAAAAAAAAAAACCCAATAAAGATAACAACACATAGCTCTTATTATAACATCACAAATTGAAAAATTGCTTAAAATAGTAAAAATAAATAATAAAAAATTCAAAAACCCACCACAATCCATATGTGCAATGGGTATGTACAAGAATGGTACCGCTTCCAATTGATTGCAACAATCACTCTATAACCCATCAATGTTAAAGAAAAAAAGTTGAAGTCTTTATAACATTTTTCCCATGTTATCTTAGTAAATTATAAAGCTACTAAACTATACTAATAAAAACACAATCAATACTCCATTAAAGGATACACACTCGTCGCCAGCATCGACAAGAAAAACCCATCGTACCTGCAAAAAAAAACCCACAAATTTTTCACTTCAAAATTTCCAAAACCAATCACTCTCAAACTCACACACACACGCATGTACAGAAAAGTTGGAGCTTGGAACTGACCATTTGAAATCGACGCCTCTCATGGCCATTGGAGCGAGAGTCAGGAAGAGGAATCGGAAAGCTCTAGAGCGATGAAGAAGAAGAAGAAGGAGGAGATTTGGTCATCGGCATTTTGGGGGAGCGAAATCGGGATCGGATCTTCGGTGGAGCGGTTTCGGTCGGGTCGGATCATGAACGACCCGAAATGCAGAGATTGAATTTTTTGTGGAGGAAATTTTATTTTGTTTGTTCAGATTTCGGTGTGCACGAAGCTCCGTACACCGAGAAAGAAAGCGTGAAAAAATAAACTGTGTGACAGTGAGGGTAGTACTGTGAGTGAGAGAGAGAGAGAGAGGGACTTGATAGTTATAAATGGGACGGAACGTTGACGGGGACGTTAATTCACGGCGTTAGCTGAGTATCATTCTACTACTTTGTAAAGTGTACTTTTTTTTTTTTTTTTTTTTTGTAAAAGAGTTTCAATATATGGATTAACTGGAACTTACTTGTAAAGTGTACTTAAAGTACGTTTGGGAACAACTTATCTAGTTGAAAGTGAAATTTTTTTACTGAAAATACTGTAGATAAAGTTAAAAAATAGCTGAAAGCTCATGAATAGTATCAAAAAGTATAATAAACCCTATAAATAGTAGTAAAAATAAATTAAATAGTAGCAAATATAAACTAAATAGTAAAAAAAAAAAAAAATTTGAAGGACGTATAAATAGTCAAACGCAACTTAGTTTTATAGTAGGACATATAAATTTTAGTTTCGGTTTTAGAAGTTATAGAACAGTTGGTGGCGGTTGAGTTGTGCTGTGTGGACTTCATTGTCTTTTGAGTCTTCGTTTAATGTGTCACGTTTTAAGAAGTCAATGCCACTCCGTTTGCAATGGGTTTTCTATTACTCCTATCTTTAAGCTGCTTTTTTTTTTTTTTTTTATATATATATATTATTTATTACTTGTTTAATTAACCCACTTATTACTGTAAATAGTAATTAATAAAAAAGTTAAATAAGTGTTTCTGAAAAAAAACAATTAAATAAGTTAATTTTTAATGGAGTGCACAATATAAGGGTATCTTAATGAAACTGTAAATGTGATGAATTGGACTAAGAGGTTTTAAGTTTTAAGTTTTAACTATCTAAAACATGAAAAAAGAAAGAGAAAAAAGAGAGAGTAGAATTTGGTCTTTTGAAACTATTCAAACTAATAATACAAAATCCGAATCCTTAATTTTTTTTTAAAAATTATTCAAACAAAACATTTGAATTTTAATTATCCAAATTCAAAATCAAATGTGTAAATCCTACTCTCCAAACCTTCCAAAATTTTAGGATATTTAGAGATGAACTATGACATTCATTATTCTAATATCATATTCTCTCTCTGATGGGTATTCGGTTTGATGGCTTGTTGATGAAGGTACATGTGTGGTTTATCAAGCCGCGTGGGGTTGTAAATGTAATGGGTGGTTTGCTATTAGAGTACATATGGCTCACTTTTGTGTCAAAATGAAACCATATGCAGAGGAATTCATTGATTTACAATCCATTATCTTTTTTTTTTTTTAGTTGAGATGTTTTGCTTGTGTGGGTGTAACTCCTTTACCATGCAAATAGTTTATGCTGCATTTGTTTCCCACGTTTTACTTATTGAAATAAAACGATTACCTTTTATTTCAAATTAAACACCCATGGGTCCTCCTTGGGCAACCTAGATTTGTTGGTGGAGGTGATTTAATCAGGGACCATGAGGGGAATTGAGTTAGTGGTTTTGGTAGAGCTATCGGTATCACCTCGAGTGTGGCGGCTGAGTTATGGGCAGGTGGAGATGGAATTAATCTTTTGTATTGCTCTTGAATTACATGCTGTGGAAATTGAGCTTGATGCTAAGATTATTGTTGATCTCCTTAATGGGTGCGATCTTGCTAACAATTGTGATGCTACTATTGTGGCTGATTGTAGAGAAACTCTAAGGAGAATTCCTAAAGTTAGAATTTTCCACTGCTATAAGGAGGCTAACAAGTATGTTGATGCACTTACCCGACGTGGTGTTTATCTCATCAAGCTCAGGATTTTGTTATGTATTTTGAGCCTCCATCTAATGTGTATTTTCTTCTTAATTTGGACCGTGTTGGTATGCTGTATGTTGTATGAACGCTTGGTTCCTTCTAATGGGGACTAGTTGTTCACATTTATAATATTATCCCTTTCTACCAAAAATAAAAGAGATTGCTGCCTCATATTTGTTAGTCATGTAAACAAAAAAAAAAAAAAAACGGAAAATTGATAAAATGATAAAATTTTTACTTTTGAAGGACCATAATCTAACTTACCTCAAGGAATAAAAGTACAATTTACTCATTATAATTTGATAATTTTTAGTTTAGAGGAGACTGCCTAATGCATCGGTAAAAAAAGAGTAAGTTGATCTAAAAAAAAAAAAAAGTAGAGAAATACCAAACTAGAAGTAATAAAAATGATATCTCAATTAAGGAAGTAACAAAGTGTATGACCTTAAATAAAATAGAATGAAAAAAAATAAAATATGTTGTTGACTATAACTAATCTGCTAGAATTATTAAAATTTTGAAATTAAAACTTTGTTGTGGTTATGGTATAATATGATGGTTTAAAAAAAACACACAAAAAACAAAACAAAACAAACTTATATAACACTAGATGCGATCTTCTATTATTTTTAAAGTAAGCCCATTTGAGATATTTTTTACATTTGAGTAGGTTTTGCCATGCTCATAAAATATTAAAAAAAGAGAGTAGGTTTTATTTATTTGTTTTTATTTTCATTTTTATGGAAACTAAGAGTAGGTTTTGTCATAACATTAATAAGACTTATTAGGAATCCTAAAATCACAATATACCACCATACTTCAGTCATAAGTCATGTAAAAGTTACAACTTGCTAATACTTCATATTCCATTGACTTTGATCACACTGAAGATCACAATGACAGACGTATTTTTCATGGTTTATATGGGCACGAATAAAGTGAGATTTTGTTCTAAAAGCAATGGAGATGATAGCTATGGGAGAAGAGAATCCATGGTCGACGTGTTGGAACTTGGAACTAGATTTGCTTTATGACACTTTTTCTGCAGAGGTGTTTATCTAGTCTTCATAAAGAGGAACTAAAAACTGTGTGTATTGTTGCATTTAAATTTGCAATATTTACTTCAAATCTTATTTATGGTTGATCACATGTACGAATGTTCTTTGAGGTATGACTACGACCCAAAAAGATGTCCTTTTTTTTCTAGAAGTAAAGGTTCTTCAATCTACCAACATTCAGGTGGCCTAGTTAGTAAGATACTGGGCTGGCAAGTCTCAGGACTTGGGTTCGAGCCTTGACAACTAACTGTAGGTTGGTGCTCTTTATATCCCATCTCCATCCCAAACGGTCTAAAAGAATAATAAGTGAGTTTCTCACAGATCGGGAGTATGGGGTCTTGCTCGGGAGCGGGTAGGGTGTTATTATAGTCACGCCCAGGTAGGGAAGCCACACTGGTCGCCCCTTCTACTCATTTTCATTTACAAAAAAAAAAAAAAAAAAAAAAAAAAAGAGGTTCTTCAATCTCATATTCTTTTTGTTTGAGTAATATTCTCTACGATTATTAATATTATGAATGTTGGGTTTGAGACTTGAACATAAAACCTTAATAATTCTTACAAAAAGAGCACCCTTTGCATTTCAAGAATAGTAGCAAAGTATATGAAACCGTATATCCGGCTCTCAAATTGAACATAAGATGACTTTGGAATAAATTCTACTCAATACTTTCTTTCTTCTCTCTTCTTTTTTTTTACTCCACTTTTTAAGACCATGTAGAGGAGTGTTGTTTACAAAATGTCCATGTTAACTGTGTGGAATATATTGGGGGCCCAGTCAAAAATGGAGGGTCAGAGTATGTCAATCAAGTTTCGGCCAAACAAGCTCACATGCTTTGCTTTCACACCATGCTTGGTTCCGACAAAAATTTCATGTCAAGGACCATAGATTGTTGTTTTGAAAACCATCTTGAGGAGCCCTAGCCATAAAAAAAACCAGTCACAACCAGTACTCAAAAGCCTGAAAGATTCAGGACAAGAATAAAACAAACTGTTTACTTATTGCAAGATATGTTCATGTGTAAAATCATGATTACACAGTGAATGATCTAATCAAGGACAAATATCAGTCTATAAAAAGAGGTTAGATAACCTGCTGACATGATTCAATCCACTAGTATGTACAAAGATATAAATTTTGAATGGGGATTTTGTATATATGTATGTAGCAGATGCAGGCTACTTTCATGTCGGTGTGCAATACTCTTGCCCACAATCCAAACATCCCCTACACTTTGTGCATTGACAAACTTGGCTAACATGTTTTTGTACAAAGGTGTCAAGTTAGTATACAAATAACAATAACATAATACTAAGTAATTGTTAAGAGCCTTATAATTCAATTGGTTGACACTTCCTTGAGTTTTAAACAGAGACATTCAGAGTTCAAATCTCTCATACCCCAACTTTTGAGTTATCAAAAAAAAAAAAAAAAAATACCCCGTAACTTTTGCAGATAAAATCAAACCGAATAAGCTGGTAGGATTGCCAATTGTTGGAATTTGGTAAGGCAATAGCACTTATTAACATGAATATCAAGGTACTAGATGCTTGGGAAGATACTATTCTACATACAACAGAGACTTTTATTTATTTATTAGTGTCTATGACAAGACTGACATGCATATATACCACTCAATGATATAGATAAATGAACTCCACTAGGCAAGAGGAAGAGTAAGCAGTGAAGAAGAGAAATTATGCTTCATAAAGGCAGGTTTATTATGACCCCTAAAATTTCATGGCACTAAAATAACAATAGTAATATTTTTAAAGCAAATTACAACTTCATTGTCTTCTTGAGCCTCAAATCCACAAACATTTAGGAAGCTGCAACCAATAATCTACACATTACTCAATGCAAGAAAATTAAAGACTATAACCAAAGAGCAAAATTAATAGACTTAAATTTTCTTCTTCCACAGATAACTCTTGATCGTATGCTTCCTTTTGTTTGAAAGTATTAGTCTAGCCAACCAATAGGTGTGAATGGGAAAAACAGAAGCATGAAGGAATTTGATGAGCTAAAGAATATAGAATTATAGATCACTTTTTGACTTCAAATTTTATGTTTTGAATACCACCACACATAAAGCGAATTTGCAAGTTGGAAAACTGCACAACTAATGACAAATTCATCCTAGAGTTGGCTGTGGTAGCAGCAGCAGAAGAATCACATTCTGAAACATACCCCCCGCATCAAAACAAGAAGTAATAAAATAATTATTTAAAAAAAAAAAAGATGATGAGCACATAACATGACAATCTGAAAGTGAAACATTCATGAATGTAAAATGACAAAAGTGAAAATTTGCCTAATCTGTGAATATGCTGAAGTGTTCTCCACCTTATAGCATCACCTTTATTAAAGCACTAGATTGATATTTCCTGATTAAAAGAGCACCCACCACACCACATTCACACAACACTCAAATTGTACAGCAGCTATGGACTTGGTGAAAGCAGTGAATCTAGGGTACTGTACTGTCCAATGTTAGTGAATAGTCAGTATGAAACCTAACAAACTTAGGTTGCAATACATGCGGTCTAAAGCTTCCCAACCATGGCCTCAAGTTCATTGTACAAACGATGGAATCTTAAGGGTTTCCAAGAAAATGCCCCACCCAAGTTATAATGAACCTAGGTACCTCCTGAAGGTGTTAAAATTATCTATAGGCCTGCTCCATGGAGCAGGCACAGGAGACACTTTCTCTGAAGGTGAGGGATAGAAGTACAACCCACTTCATGCCAGGAGTCACTTGGTGCAACACATCTATAGTGACAGGTTCACTGCATAGATAAAATGAAAAATGAAAATGCACCATGATTTTCCAGCATTGACCTTATGACCAGTAGAATGACCTTTACTAAATTATAAAAAGGGGGTCATCCCAAGGAGTATAGACTTAAATTACACACTAGTACTCGTAAAAAGGAAGTTTTGTAAAAACTTAATTATAGGAAATAAATAATTTCATTAAACAAATAGGAAACATACAAGATAAATATGAAGTATGCTGGATGTATTCCCTAAAGTTCCTAAAACATGTACCAAGTACAAAGAATCAATGAAATCAGATAACAATGGAGGCTTTTCCTAAAAAAAAACATTGGAGGCATAATAACATCAAAGAACAACATCCAATAAAATAACAACTCTACAAATTCGGATTTAAAATTCTCCACAAATAATTCTTGATCATCAAACATCCTCCTATTTCTCTCCCTCCATAGATTCCACACCAAACAAGAAGGGCCATCATTCCGCACTATAGCAAAACACAAAAAACCACGATTTGATCAAATATAATTTTTTTTATAAGTAATATATCAGTAAAATAAGAATATAAGAAGCTCCTATGAATGAGATGAAACATTCAAAGAACTTTCAAAATATAAGAAGCTTCTGGTGAAACAATTCCTAAAACTTGGCTGTACATGATAAAGCTCAGAGGAGCAATAGAGAGTATAAGATGCCACAATGGATCGAGTATAATTTTCCAGAGATAATTTGACTAAATGTAAGTAACATTAGTATATAAAAAAGCATTTATGAATGGGATAAACTGTTTATAAAACGTGCAAAGTTTGAGAAGCTAGAAACAACATCTAGAGTTGGCTGTACCTGAAAAGGTTCATAGGAGAGATAGAGACTGCGAGCTGCCACAACAAAGTGAATAAAATTGTCCACAGACAATTGAGATCCAAGTAGCAAGTTTCTGAGCCTCTAATTTTACTTGAGCAGTCACAAGAAAGAAGAATAAATCAAATCCCATGTACTGAAGATTTAAGGATCATTGGAACATGGGCTCATCACTGCAGAATAATTAAGTCATTCCACATACACTTTAAAATAGGCCATCTGAAGTCATGACTTTATGAAAAGAAACTGGTTCATTATCTTGTTCGATCGCTTGGGCACCACAAACAAGTATTAAGCCATATTTTAAATTTATTAATTCTATGGAATTTTCGATTTATAAATGTGAAAGGACTGTACAGATGACAGTGATGATGATAACCAATAGAGAAGATGTAGACAATCTGCCACATCTATCACCCCTGCTTAAATACTAATTACAACAAGAGGAAAAAATTAATTACAATTTGGTGGATTGTAACATTTATACACCGCAGATGCAGGCTGCTTGTAAGTAGGAATGCTTTTGGTGTCAACAAATCGGACTTCACCGGGGGCAAAAGAAAGATCCCGATGCCTGAAATTGATAGGGAAAAGAATTCATGGCTTACTTAATGTTTATTTACTTTGTTTAAGAATTTGCTAAGAAAAGTGGGTCCTTTATAGATACCATAAGAAGAGCTGTGGACTATCCAGTTACCTTCGCAGGTCAAGTCC
Source organism: Notholithocarpus densiflorus (assembly GCA_030021035.2). Lineage (NCBI taxonomy): Eukaryota > Viridiplantae > Streptophyta > Magnoliopsida > Fagales > Fagaceae > Notholithocarpus > Notholithocarpus densiflorus. Next base: position 2,600,361 of record JARYZH020000032.1, on the reverse strand, counting down.
AATCAAACCAGCTTGAAGGATTGTCAAGTTATCAGAGTCTGGTGAGACAATAATAACTGTGTCACCAGAATATTGAGTCTCAAGAATCGACATGAGTTGTGTTACCCTAACAAATACATCTGCAACACTCTCATTTGGGGTTCCATCATTGATAGGAGGAGGCTTGATGGTTGTAGAAATACCATCTGATGCATATACCTGAAGCATTTCGAAGCAAGCAATTTTGCATTTATAAGGATACTTACATTTGTAAATAGGGGAATATGAAGAATTACAGAAGAAAAGGAAAGAAAAAATCTGTTTCAAGAAGATATTAAGTCATATCACTACTAATTCGAAGAAAGAGGATATGCAGAAATCCTACTTCTGAAACGGATTCCAAGTTTTTTCCTTCATAAGCTCCCAATCCACGAGCATCCAGAAAGCTGTATTCTGGGACTATATAACTGAAAGCATAGAAAAGATTAACTTTTTGACAGAACAGGTTACAATGAAATTGAATAATCAGATACTTGCATTGCAAATTATCATTCAAGATTCATCTTCGAAATCATAAATTCCACATAGATATATAGGAAACAAGAAGTTCAAATACTCTCTTCCTTTGTTAGTGTGAATACATAAACAGACTAAAGATCATTTTAACATGTAGAGGTTCGGTGTTATTGGACAACGATCATATAATTCCTTTCTCTTCCAACATCATTCCAAGCAACTAAATAGGGCATCTGAGTTTATAGTTTGATACCCAGCACCATTTAATTCCAGCTACCTCCAAATCGCATTTTTCTTCACAAAAAAAAAAAAAAAAAAGAAGCTCCGCATTCTATTTAACTCTAAATAATTGATTCAATTGAAAAAAAAAATTCACAGACCTTCGACTGACTCTATTAACTGATGCGATGATCTCTGCTGCCTGGTAAGCTCTTTGAGTAATAGAAGGCCAAATCCAACATCCTTTTTCACAAGCCCCCATTGCCTTAAGTTCAAAAGCAGCCCGAACAATCTGCTTCTTCCCTTTCTCTGACAACCCACTATCCATTGAAGTCTTCGCAACTGGATTTGTATTAATGATTCCCAAGCTCTCATACTCAGACTCCCCAGCCCTCACCAAAAAATACCTTCCCACAACAGCAATTACCAACAAATACAAGAAACATTAACAGCAGTACTATTGCTCATTTTCTTGATAAGAAAAATATAGGAAACTATGGTATACAGGTTTAGAATCAAGTTGTACTTAGTTTAACACTTTGCAATATTACACCATTCCATAACTTTTTATAGGGTTAATATTTTAACAATTCGACCATTGGATTACAGATTCTCATTGCTCTTAATATGCACACCAATTTTCGAGTTAATCTGATGTTATTTACTATTTGATCCACAATTTTTGTGCATAAATTTTAGAGTCAATAAAAAAAAAAAAAAAAAAACTTAAAAAAAAAACTTAAACTTTAAACATTTTATGATGAGAAAGTTATTGATCTCTAATCATCTTGATACTTTGCAAGCATAGAGGGTACAAGGGGATAACATGATCTAATGGTTGATTAGTTATCAGTGAAAAATTTTGGAGTGGTGTAAGTATAGAGTTATATAGCTGTTGTCTATTAGGTTTCCCAATTAAATTCAATCATGTGGTTACATTGACCAATGAACCAATTGGTATGCAACCACATGTTTTTTTTAGATAGTTACAATATACTGCTAACCCTACAGATTGAACTCTTTCCCCCTATACCCCCAAGCACTTTGTAGTATATAAGGAGGTGCCAATTAAGTTACAGTATGCAATCACATGGTTTAAGTTAATTTTCCTTGGAAAAGATAACATTGTTTTTGTTTGTATTGATCCATATAACCATATGATGGAATTTAATTGTGAAACTTAAGCTATAGCACCTAAGCAACTGTACATAAGGCATATTTACACTACATGGAACCCAATGAAGCTAAGGCATTTATTTACCCAACTCTACCTCAATACCCCAATGTGGCCTAAATGATTAACTATATATATTATATAACAAATCGACTCACTAAACCATAAGCTAGAAAACCCATTATTATTTTTCCAATTTTCACACAATATTCTCAGCAAATTACATATAGAATTAGCTTGAGCTAGACAAAATCAAACATTTTTTCTTTCTGGGTATGTTGAATTACCTATTGGTGAGCCGAAATGGGGGCATCTGGAAGAGGCCACGGGCATCTGCAACCGGTGGAGCTAGATAATTGGGTTGAGTAAAAGGGGTGGTGACAGAAATAGAGATGGAGATAGTGAGAAGGTGCCGGCGGTTTATTATGGGGTTAGAGGAATTGTGAGGAGTTTTGGAGGTTGATAATGGAGGAACGGTTGAGGAGTGTGGGACAACAAGAGTTGGGACTGTAACGGGCGAGGAAGATGTTGCAAACATTTTTGGGTTTGGCGGGTACTTTGTGCTGTGTCTTGCCAACTGCTAACAAGTAAAATCCTTCGGAGGATTTTAACAGGATTGTGTACAATTTACAAAAGTCAAGTAGACAAACACAGGCCAAAACGGGCATTTGTCTTTTTTTTCAAAAAGATTTAGCAAAATGTTTATGTTCTGAAACTATTTAGAAAAATGTTCCTATTTTGAAACTCAATTTTAAAAAAATTGAATTTCAATGTAAAACTCGATTTGATAAAAATTGAGTTATTTGGAAAAATTCACATGAAACTCGAGTTCATGAAACTTGAGTTCCATAATTTTTTTTTTTTTTTTTTTATAAAGTTTGATTGCCTATAACTCGATTCTCTAAATATCGAGTTTTAATGTAAAACTCGATTTTTAGAAAATCGAGTTTCAAAACAGGGATATTTTGCTAGATAGTTTTAGAATAATGGCATTTTGCTACATCTTTTGGGCGAAATGGGCAAAAACCCATTTTTGCCAACAAATAGTTCCTCTTTTACTCATCTCTTTTTGTTAATTAATAGTTAATGAGTTGTGGCAAAAGTTGTATATATAGATGTTTTCCTAGAGAGTTATGGGTAAAATATTATTTTGATCTTTAAATTTTATCAAAAGTTTACTTTTTATCTCTAAATTTTAAAAAGTTATTTTTTCATTTCTAGTTTTGTCTCTAAAATATTTTAAAAAAAATCTTTATAGAGTTTAGGAATAAAAATAACTTTTTTTTTCAATAGTTTAAGGAAATAAAATTTTGGTAAAATTTTAAGACAAAAAGTAAAACATTTTCAATATATAGTTTAGGGACAAAAAATGAATTTTTTAAAATTTAGAGGTTAAAAACAAATTTTTGATAAGGTTTAGAGATCAAAATAGTATTTTATCCTAAAATTATTATTTAACATTTTTATGATATACACTTTGTACACAATCTCTACACATTTGTGTCCACATATTTCAATAGTATCAACATTTAACTCATGATAACATATGATATATATGGAGAGTATATAAAGAAAGCGTGAGACGGTCGAAGCTTGTACTAGACATCCTTACTCGTTTTGTTTGTGTTAGTTTGTGTGTGAGCTATTTTTAAGTAAATATACTTATTTTTAGATGATAATAAATTTTCTTATTAAAAATCCATTGATTGTGTAATTATATATTGTTTTTTTTATAAAATGAGTTAGGTTCAAGTTTGACTTTGTGTGCTACACAGTAGATGTAGCAAGCAAATGACAGAATAAAGAGTAATGTTACATCCATAACATTTTCACATTAAATCTTAAGTGACAAATTGTTACTGGTGGATAAAAAAGTTATGTCATTAATGGGCTCATATTAAAACCTATAACAACTTACCATTTAAGATTTGTTGTGAAATTGTTATGAAAGTATTGTGGATGTAACATTACTCAAGAAGAAAAGATATGAGTCATATGACACACTTCTATGTGATCTACATGACGAAAGCAAGGAGGAAAAGGATCAACAACCTCGAAATCCATTTTGGTTTACGAATTGGGAGGTGTGTTAATTTTTTTTTACCAAATATATATGACATCCATTAACAAAAAAGACGAAGAGACACTGTTAAACACACAAAAAATCCCAAAAATTGTCATCCTCAGACTTATCATTAAGCTTTTTTGGGGATGAAGAGAGAGGAGATTGAAGTAGAAGGAATGAGAGAGATAGGATTTAATGAACCTTGTTTAGGTGTTTTTTAAAGAGAGAATGGGAGGGGTTTGGAGGGGTATGTTATACACTTATACTTGTCCCTCCTAGCCCCTCTTTTTAAACTTCCCAAAATTGGAGGAATTTGTAGGGGGAATAGAAGGGATGGGTCTCACTTATATAAAAAAAAACATTTAAATTGTCAATGTTATTCATATAATGTCAATTTATATCTATTTTCTCAAAATTAGCAAATAAAAGTCATAATTGTCAATTTATAATTTTATCACCACTCTCCTCCATTTTTCTCTCTCGACTTAATTTTTAAAATATCCAAATAAAAGAGAGATAATTATTTCCTATCACTCTTCTCCCCTCTCCTCTCCTTACCCCTTCCAAACACAAAGTTAATCTTCTCCTAAATGAATAAGGGGGCTCCCTAGAAACATACGGATTCACATTGTCCTTAACTAGCAAAGCTCGCCCACCATTTCTACTCATAAATTCAGTACATTTTTAGTTAGATCTTTGGTTTTTGTTTTCCGATCCTCCCAGCATTTTTATAAATTAAAAGATGTCATTATTTATGGTTGGGCTAACACTTGAACCACAAAAGGTGTGATTTATTATTAACTATTTTGTACTAAAGTTTAATACTTTAATAAATGATGTGGATTCCAGTTAACTCAACTGGTAAAGTCTCTGATGGTTGTATAAGAGATCTAGGGTTCAATCCCTGCCTACACAAAAAACTGATTGGTGTTTTGGTCTGATGATAAAGAGCTATTATCAGGAGTGAACGCCATAAATTGAAACTCTCTCTCAAAAAAAAAAAATAAATAAATGATATTATATTTCTTTGCACCCTACAAAATTTTGTGGTGTGCTCTAATCTGGAGGGGCAAATTAATTATGGACCTGTTTAGTAACGTTGTTTGTATTTTTTGAAAAATACATGTGGGTAAAAAAATGTGTGAAAATACGAGTAATATTATTTAAAAATTGAAAATTATTGCTCAAAATCTCATACCAAATTGCCCTATTTTTTTAATGTACTTTTAGCTTTTTAAGGAAATTTTTTTGGTTAATAGGCATAATATTTAACAAAAAGATTACAAGCTGGTGGCCATAGAGGCCAAAGTATTGGCAACCTGCCTATAATAGTACAGACTATTTATATCAGATACAAGAAGCCTACTTAATTCATCCGAGGGGGAAGCATCAAAGATAACAAAATCCTCCCTCATACAACATCCTTTTTTAGCCAAAAAATCAGCACATCTATTCGCCTCTCTAAATACATGTGCTACCCGAACCTTAGTGAGATTTGCCTCTCTAAGGAAAAAAGTTTATCAATGAGGAAGTCCAACACACCTATAAATATAATAATGAAAATGAAAGGCATCCCATCAGTACTCAAAACTAAATTATTTTATAGTCTTTGTAAAAAAGGCAAAGGCGCAAAGCCAGCCGTCTTTTTGGGTTGTCCATCATCATTCGAGTCTTTTGGCTGAATAATACTAAATCTGAAATTTATTTGCGTTATAGGTACTGTTTCAACTTATTTAGCGAAATGAGGAAAGAGAGTGAATTTCGGCAACACCGTTGCCGAAATTCAACAAAAGTATGAGAGAGAAAGAGGAAAAGTGGGGAGAGAAAATTTTGAATTTCGGCAACGGTGTTACCGAAATACCTATTGTCCAAATTCCCTGCGTCCTGTGCTCGAAGTGTGAGTGCCCCCCAAAAAAAAAAAAAAAGTAATTGCGGCAATGCCATTGCCGAAATAGGGAAAAAAAATTGGTAATTGTGGCAATGTCATTGCCGAAAATAGGAGGGAAAAAAATTTGGAATGGAATTGTATTTTTTTTGTGAATTGTGGCAATGTCATTGCCAAAAATGGGAGGAAAAAAAAAAGTGGTTGCCGAAATCTGGGGAGGAATTTAAAAAAAAAAAGTGTTACGTTTACAATATTTTTACAACATTTTCACAACAAATCACAGGTTATTAGTTATTATTAGTTCAAATTTGAATTTAACACTGAGATTATTTTTTTAATCCAACAATAACAACCTGCCACTTAAAATTTGTTGTAAAAATATTGTAAAAATTATGTGCACTTATCATTTCTTACAAAAAAAAAAAAAAAAAAAAAAATTTGTGGCAATGGCATTGCCGAAATAGGTGTAAATTTTTTTCGCCTACTTCGGCAATACCATTGCCGAAAATGTGAAAAAAAAGGAAAAGAATTGTGGCAATGGTATTTCGGCAATACCATTGCCACAATTCTATTCCTCTTTCTTTTTCTTTTTCTTTTTCTTTTTTTTCTTTTTTTTTTTTTTTTTTTTGGCAATGGCATTGCCGAAATAGGTGAAAAAATTCTACCTATTTCGGCAATACCATTGCCACAATTCTATTATTTTTTTATTTTTTTTAAGAAATGATAAGTGCACACAATTTTTACAATATTTTTACAACAAATTTTAAGGGGCAGATTGTTATTGTTGGATTAAAAAAGTAATCTCAGTATTAAACTCAAATTTGAACTAATAATAACTAATAACTTGTGATTTGTTGTGAAAATGTTGTAAAAATATTGTGAACGTAACACTTTTTTTTTAAATACTCCCCAGATTTCGGCAACCACATTTTTTTTTTCCTCCCATTTTCGGCAATGACATTGCTACAATAGACAAAAAAAATACAATTCCATTCCAATTTTTTTTTCCTCCCATTTTCGGCAATGGTATTGCCATTACCATTTTTTTTCCCTATTTCGGCAATGGCATTGCCGTAATTACTTTTTTTGGGGGGCACTCACACTTCGAGCACAGGACACACTCGGGCACAAGACACACTCGGGCAGGGAATTTGGACAACAGGTATTTCGGTTACATCGTTGCCGAAATTCAAAATTTTCTCTCACCCACTTTTCCTCTTTCTCTCTCATACTTTTGTTGAATTTCGACAACGGTGTTGCCAAAATTCACTCTCTTTCCTCATTTCGCTAAATAAGTTGAAACAGTACCTATAACGCAAATAAATTTCGAATTTAGCAATATTCAGCCAAAAGACTCATCATCATTCATCGACCACCCTTTCCCATTATCCAGATGCAGGCTTTTGCTAAGAGCCTAAAAGCATACGGTTTATTTTATTGAAATTAAAAATTTATTGCTGAAAGTATTATAGTTAAAAGTAAAAGTTAGTTAAAATAATATAATAAGGTTTATGAATAGTATCAAAAACTGCAGTTGAGTTCATAAATAGTAAAAAAAATAAACTGAATAATAAAATAATTTTAATTTTTCATTAGTATCCAAACACACACTAAATAGTAAATAGTAATACTATACCAACTTGTGGAGGTGGTAGCTTGTGGATTACGATCGGCTGCACCTGGTGCAATTACCCGCTCTTCTAATCACAAAGATTTTTTTGTTTTTACTATCATTTTTTAATTTTATTTATTCAATAGTTTAGAATGATAGTTTTTTTTTTTTTTTTTCAACTCACCATCTAAGTTATTAAGAGCCGTTGCATTAGGTGGTATTGAACTGGATCTCAATATGTTTCTTGTAATTAGGTTATATGCAAACGTTCATAATATGTAGCTCCATGTATTGATGAGACTCATAAATTATGAGTATTTTGTTGTATTTAGTGTACGTACAATTGTCCCCAAGTCTCCACTCTTCCAATAAATAGGCAAGCCATCAACTATGTACATCCAAGTTTTCATCATTAGAGACCTATTGTACTATGCAATTATCATCTCATGTGCAATGTAAAATTTGATAGGGTAATTTTTTTTAATCTTTTACTTTTTACCTTATTAATTTTTAGGTCTCACATAGATATAGTAATTGCATGGTACAATAGCCCACCGGATCCAAAATTCTTCATTCTTAATCAACACTTATGTTGTTCTTTTGCTAGAGTGGTGAATTTTTTTTCCTTTTTTTATTATATCTTTTTCTTATGAAAAATGTTAAAATTATTATTAATTTTATTATTAAAAAACAACTTAAAAATTGAAATCATAATAAATTTTATAAAAACTTTTTTGCTTTGTGTTTAAAAATTGACACATCACATTGTAAGGTTTGTTTAGTAAAATTTGTATTATTCTTAACGTTACTTTGTTTAAAAATTGCAATTGAACTATTGAGCTAGAAACTCTCTAAAGGGTCTCTTAATGGGCGAAAAATATCTTATGGGAGTGAGTCACATACTATGACTGGGTGGTTTCATGAAACCGTCCCATAATGGGTTTTGTTTCACATTGCTATGGAGGGAATTGATTGGATGTTGGTTTTATATGAGCCTAAGTTACTTAGAAGGTTTTTGGGGTAAGTTTGGTATATATATACCAAGTGGCGACGCCACGTTAAGCTCAGGTGTTCCAAAAAAAAAATTATATATAATAATTAATTTTTTTTATTTGTTTACACTTAAAAAAAAATTAGGAACACCCTCAAGCCTCAAGCAAAATTAGGAACGCCCTCAAATAAAAATAAAAAAAATTTATTTATTCTACTTTCATGCCAAAAAATTTTGAACTAAAATCTGAAAAAAAAAAAAAAACAAGAACAAAAAATGTATCAGAGCAAGCCCACAAAAAAGCCCAACAATATTATTGGCACTTTAAAAGGCCATAAAAAGATTTTATGGATCTAATCTATAAAAGAAAATTTAGCAAGCCCAAAAAATTTAGCACAACAACATAAATCACAAATAGTAAAGCTAAAGAAAATTTAACCCAATCAACCAAATTTTATCAAAAACAAATAGCCCGGCCTTTCAAAAATTTAAAACAAAACTAATCTGTCATTCCATCAAAGATTAAAAAAGAACAAAAAAAAAAAACACAAACAAACAAATAAAACCCTAAAAGCCTAACCAAGAGACTCAGCAGCTGATGGTTGAAGTAAAGCAGTGAAGGGAGAGGCAGCAGCAGCATGGTAGCAGCAGAGCCGCCAGCCCCGCCCATAGCCCAAACTCACCAGATCTGGTATCTCTCTCTCTCTCTCTCTCTCATGAGCAAGACCAAAAAAAAAAAATCTCTCAAACTGTCTGATACAAAAGACAGAGAGAGCTCACTCATGAGCAAGACCAAAAAAAAAATCTCTCAAACTGTCTGATACGAGAGAGAGAGAGAGAGAGAGTTCTTTCTTTTTCTTTTTTTTCTTTTTTTTTTGATGTGGAGAGAGTTCTTTCTCAGTTTCTCTTTTTAAGAGACTTATTAAACAATGACTTAAAAAAATGGTAGAAGTGTCTGGATAGTCTAGTGGTGGATTGATATCCTCCCACCGTCCCACGTGTTGTGCTTTATGACTATGAGTTGAATTTTGTCTTCTTCTTTTTTGTCTTTTTGTGCTTATATGAATAGCATTTTTTTTAATGGTAAATAGTTATGTTTGTCTGTTAGTGTTTTTTTTTTAAGTAAAAATTGAGTTTGTCTGAAACTTTGAAATTAATTGAAAGTTGAGATATAATAAAATTAGTGAATTGTAGTGTTGTGTGTATACAGTGGAGTGCAACAATGATTTTTTTTTTTTTTGTATGTGCATTTATTTTTCTGTTCAATCCTTGTTGATAGTTTCTTAATAATTTATTTGGGAACAATTTATTTATTTGAAATTGAAAATTTTTTATTAAGAGCATGAGGCTTGTTTGTTGAGTGGGGTGGGGGTGGATGGACACATGGGGCCAGTGGGATATTTGAATTGGGGGAAGTAAATGCACATGGGATGTGTGCTAGTGCAACTAATAAATAATAATTTAATTAACCAATAATTAATTAAAGGAAACAACTAATAAGCAATAATTAATAATTTAATTAACCAATATATTATAAAAGACAAACAAATTAAATTATGTTAGGCTAAACAACAATTAATAATTTTATAATTAATGAAACAATAATATAACAAATTATTAGATTGTGTAATTTATGTTTCTTAAGGAACACTTTGAAAAAAATTTCTAAAGTTGCCACTGTATATACCTATAAAGTCTTTGTCTACACTTCTCATCTCTCAAAATCTTCTTAATCACTTGAGGGGGGGAAAATTAAAGAATTATTGAGGCAAAGACTCCTTTGCACCTCTTATGTGACGTGGTTAACTAATAATTATCTTATTTATTTAATATATTCATCATTTCTTTCATAACAGGTGGATCTAGAAACTCACATATTCATAAAATAAAGTTACATGTATCGAATGCGTGAGATATATTCTTGTTGTTAATCGTTATGTATGATGTTTTGCTTTTATATATCATGCTCGCTGTCTGCAATTTTAGGCACCGACTTGCAGTCCCGCGTTATATCACCATAGAACAAGCAGACAGGTTATGATTAATGCAGCTAACTGGACATGCTTTTGAAAATTTGGACCAGAAAAAAATTAACTTTAGGAACAGTAGTTGTTGCACTTGCAGAGGAGAACTTTTAATTTTTTGGTTTTCTAGCTTTGTTAATTTTCTAGCTAACGCGGTAATGCTTTTATAGCAGGCACTTGTAGCTGTTCTGCACAGAGCACACTGCACTAGTTTTAACTAGTGGGTCACTATGAGCCAAAAGCAAAGCATTCTATTTTGTTTTTCTCCTTCAGGATTGGGGAGTAACTTTTTTTTTTTTTTTTTGAGAAGCAGGATTGGGGAGTAACTATTTACTCTATTGTAGTTATTGGAAGCTTAATATAATTTACAAAAAACAAAACCATAGATTCCTATATTATCTTGGACTATTACAAACCAGCTTAGCCTAGCTATAGCCTTTTGATATTTGTGTCACATTGAAACATGTTCAAAAACCCTTAGATTATACTCTTTGTTTTCCACAAATGATTTGAAACCCGATGCTGTGGTTCACTGAAACCGAACCACTTCCAGCCCACTAGTAACTAATTTATGCTCTTGATTTCCTAAACACGTACACCATTTTGGCTACCATTTCCCATAATTTACTCTACTCATTACTCGCATATTAATGTATCACAATCTACTCATCAAAAAAATAATGTATCACAATCTTTATTAATTGAGAGAGAGAGAGAGAGAGAGAGAGAGAGAGAGAGAGATTGTTGTTTATTTTAAAATTTTAATGTGCCCATTTCAATCCTCTTTATAAATCCCGATCCCATTCTAATGATAGCATAATCTAGTCTTTGATATAAGTCCTAAGACTGACTTCAAAAAGCATATATAATATCTTCATTTTTGTTTTTATATTATTTTTCAGGTACTTTAAAGTTACGGAAATCCTTTATAATGAACAATTTTTTTTAGTATTTCATTTTATTCTCAATCACTCACAATAAATAAGGAACTTCTTCTCAAAAAAAAAAAAAAACCTTACAATAAGTTACATGTTTATTGGTTTTTTTATATATAAATATTTTAGACTTTTTAGTTACTTTATGGTGAGGTTTGGATACAAGTCTTCGTCCATATTTTGGTATTGTAGCGCGTTTTCAAGTTTTTTTTTTTTTTTTTTCCCTGGACGCGTCTGGCATTGTTCATTGTCCATAAACAGTAATTTTAGGCTTATGAACAGTAAAAAACAAAGTGAACAGTAATTTTTCACACATTAAAAAATTATTTTGCTACAGTGTTTTCAATTTTCAGTTTCAGCAAAAATAAATTGTATCCAAACAGACCCTGTATATCTAAAAAAAATGTGATAAATGAAATTTGAAGTGGATGATTTTTATTTTCTTTGTACTAATGGATTAATGGCATCTGAAAAAAGGAAAAAAAAAAAGAAAAAAAAAAATTTCCGAATTGCTTTTCCAAAGCTTGGAAAAGCAAAAGCAGACAAGTTTCGGAAAAAGAGAAGGCATCTCTATATATGCTCTCAATAATCCAACCCTTTCTCTCTCTCTCTCTCTGTCTTTCCTTTACAGCCACACACACACACAATGGAAAGACAAATCAATAGGACTAGTTTTCTCATCTTCTTCTTGTTCTTATTACTCTCACATTTCAATGTAAGTATATCTAAGTATCTTCTTGTTTTTGGCTTTACATTACACAAAATCTCTTTACACTCTATCCTAGCTATCTATAGCATGAACCTTCTTGTGTTAATTTGTCTGATATATGCAGGTTTCTCATGCCAAGACAACAACAACAACAACTGAAAGAGTCACACCAATCTCTTCGCTCCAAGTCCAAGCCAACCCTTTCACTCCCAAAGCCTCTCTCATCCGCTATTGGAACAATCGCATCTCAAACACTCTCCCAAAACCACATTTCCTTCTCTCCAAAGCCTCACCACTCAATGCTCAAGACTCAGCCTTTTTCACAAACCTCGCTTCCCAAAACTCACTCTCTTCCCACTTCAACTCCTTTTGTTCCTTAGCCAATTTGTACTGTCCTTTCGAAAATCAAGCAACAACCCAAGTTTCTAACCCCACCAAAGACTCAAACTTTGCTGCCTACTCCAACAAACACTTCGAAAACTATGGTTCCTTCAAGCAAACAGGGATCGACTCGTTCAAGAACTACTCAGATGGGTTAAACAACCTCAATGACTCGTTCAAAAAATACAGCAGATCCTCAACGAGTCACAGTGAAACCTTCACAAACTACGCAAACAACGGCAATGTAGCTGACACCAACTTCACCAGCTACGCCTCCGCAGCCACTGGTGGCTCCGGCGAGTTCAACAACTACGACAAGCTCGTCAACGTGCCAAATCTCCAATTCACTTCATATAACTCGGACTCCAACAATCACAAACTCACTTTCTCAACCTATAGCGACGACACCAACTCGGGCTCTCAAGCTTTCACCATCTACAACAAGAATGGACACTCCACACCTAGCGAGTTCAACAATTACGACGGCAATTCCAACACCATTGCTTCAACTTTCACAAGCTACGGCGATTCAGGTAAAGGTGCAAACGACTCGTTTAAAGTGTACGGTCAATCAGGTAATAACCCACATAACAATTTCAAGAGCTATGGCAATGGTGGGACCTCAGGGATCGATAGCTTTCAAAGCTATAGATATAAAGCAAATGTGGGTGACAATTCTTTTCAATCTTATGCTAGGAATTCAAATTCCGGGAAAGTGAATTTCGCAAACTATGGGAAATCATTTAACCATGGAAATGACACATTTAAAGAGTATGGTAAAGGCACAGTTAATCGTGTTACGTCAATAGGATTCAGATCTTATAGCATGGACCGCACATTCAAAGAGTACGCGTTAAAGGGTGTCACATTTTCTGAGTACAGCAATTTCAGCACTGTAACAGAGAGTACTATTGGTTCTGTTCGTGGTAGTGGCAGTCCTGTAAATAGATGGGTGGAACCGGGCAAGTTTTTCAGGGAGTCTATGTTGAAGCAGGGAAATGTCATGGTGATGCCCGACATTAGTGACAAAATGCCCAAAAGGTCGTTTTTGCCCCGGGGCATTTTGTCGAAATTACCATTTTCGACCTTGCATTTGTCCAAGATCGTGGGGTTTTTCCACGCGCGGGAGGGCTCGGCTATGGGGCGCGTGCTAGCTAACGCGCTGGCCGAGTGCGAGAGGGGTCCGAGCCAGGGTGAGACCAAGCGGTGCGTGGGCTCGGCGGAGGACATGATAGACTTTGCAGTCACGGTTTTGGGCCACAATGTGGTGGTGAGGAGCACCGAAAATGTGAGTGGGTCAAAGCAAAATGTGACGATTGGGTCAGTCAAAGGAATCAACGGTGGAGAAGTGACCAAATCAGTGTCTTGCCATCAGAGCCTGTACCCTTACCTACTGTATTATTGTCACTCTGTGCCGAAAGTTAGAGTCTATGAGGCTGACATTCATGATGTGGAGAGCAAGGCTAAGATCAACCATGGTGTGGCCATCTGTCACCTTGACACGTCAGCATGGGGCCCAGAGCATGGGGCCTTTGTGGCACTGGGGTCCAGCCCAGGACAAATTGAGGTGTGCCATTGGATCTTTGAGAATGACATGACATGGACCATTGCTGATTAATTTATTAGGTTTCACATTTTTATAGAAAGTTTGGTGATAGCATTAATCTCATTAGGCCTAGCTTGGTGTGAATTGGCACTTTTTATGTTTTGTTTTGATGTTCTTTAATATATCACTTCAATAATATAGTAATTATATTTGGTTGACCATTACCCATTAAAAAAAAATTGTATGCCAATTTTTTATATAATTTTCAATTTCATACTCTTTGTCAATTTTAATGCTCAACAATTAAGACCACCGGCCATTGGCTATTAATATCTTAAAGATTGTAATAAGGTCAATGCCATAGGTCTTTTTACAAGAATTATTGTACAGGGTTAGGTGTTATACACTTTATACTCCCCAACTGTCTTCGTCCTTCCTCTTTGTGAGTTTAATTTGAAAAGACTAGAAATAAATAAATGGGAACAGCCAAGTAAAAGGCTAAAGGCAACAAGAAATTAGAAAAATCAGCAGTATGACAATATCCATCCATGAAAAAGTAATGTCCAAATTCTTTTATGAGAAAAAAAAAAAAGTTTGAATCCTCTTCTTTCCACTGTCAAATTTACTATTCCTAGATTGACAAGAAGTAAAAGCTTACATAAAGTTTGGAAAATATAACTTTAGTGCAAAAGATTGAAAGTTAAGATTCTGATTTTGATGGATCAAAACCTGTGGTGAGTAGGTATCGGTTTTTACGCTAAAGGAAAAAACCAACCAAAAAACCAACCGACGATAAAACTTAGATATAATTTCTTTAGATGCTATACTTTAAGTTCAAAAATTAAATTCAAACATATAATTACATTGGATTTTATTATTATTGGAACGAATGATATTATTTATACTTGATTGAACAATATAACTATATATTTGAGTTTCATTTAAAAGTAACCTTACTAACTATTCTGAGGTTTTTTTTTTTTTTTTTTTTTTTTTTGAGCTAATAAACCGAGCATATTATTAAAACAAAGCAAAAACAACATCCTTCCTGCAAGCATCCAAAACTACAACAAGAAGAATATGCGAATTACAACAAACAGTAGACCTATGTACAACTGCAAATTTAGCTAGACAATGGGCTGCAGTGTTAAGCTCTCTCTTAACCCAGTTAAAATTACAATTAACAAAAAATTTGCTAACTAGATCTGAGTTATTTCCTAACAAAACAAGTTCAGTTAGATCATTCCTTAAGGCTTAAGTTATAGGTAATCGAAGCAGGTAAATAATAAAGAGACTTGGAAAATGTGCATGTTGGGTTGAGTTGATTGTGCTTGTGCAGTCAAAAGCAAAAGCAAAAACAGCATGCATATGCGCAGCTTTGCGTTTGAGTGCAGCTAAAGAAATGCACCATCAAAGTGCTGCGTCTTGTAGGGCTTTGATGGCGTAGCTTAGAATGTAAAAATGGGGACAAGACTCAAGAGTGTCAGGACTCAGGCCCACTCAATGGGTCCTCTATAAAGTCCTCTAGATTCTAGACAGTCCACAATACTGTAAATACTCTTTCTAGTTTCAACTCTTACCACATACACTCAATTTTCTTACAGAAAAATTTACATACTCTCGTCAAAGTTCTCCTAATTGGGAATCTGCAGAACATTCACACTAGCTCATATAAAATTATTGGCTATTTTAAAACAATTTTTTCTTTTAAATTTTAGCTAAGACACACATTTGATTATCTATTCTATATTCTATTTCATTAAAATATTATTTTTTTTTAAAAAAATTTAATCCTTTTTTCCTCTCTTTTTACACAACAATCATCACCCACAAATTCACTATTTTCTTTCATCTTACAAAAACACAAAAAATTAAAATAAATAATAAAAAATAATTGTTTTGCATAAGCTACAATGACTTGTATATTTGTACAAACACTGTAACAAAATCTCATTTTGCATAAATAGTTCATAATATGTGAGTGATTTTTGAGCTTCATTAACTATATTTTAAAGTTTATGTTACTTTACACAAATTGGTGTGAAAACTCGATCAACGACACAAAAAAAATACACTCGGTTATGGTGAAATGGTTGGTGACAATATCACCATGGACTTTTCCATAATCTTCGAAGAGATAAAAATCTCCAAAATAATAATCCTTCTCTGACCTATCAATGCCATACCCATTTTTATACATATGTGTGCTTCCTTAATTAATATAGCATCTTTTTTCTTTGCTTAGCTTATCAAATCTATGTACAATTATTCAAAATTCTACTTTTTTGTCCAAGTACAATTATACTTATGTGTTCATCAAAAAAGTACAACTATACTTTTGTGAATTCTGACCAATTTAATGGTCCAGTTGTCTAATATCCCTCATTTTTATTGTGTATTGAACTTAATTATCAGCCATAATTTTCCCTCCAAATTTCAAGTTTCAATGATTCTTCTTCAATTTTGAGTATTAATATATTTCTACAGTTCTTGCAGATTATTATTACACTTCGACTTTTTTGGTTTGGGCATGGCAAAGATATTTATGAGCTATAATGTCATGCATTGCACGCTATACATATTAGAAAAACATGTATAACTGTATAACG
Source organism: Notholithocarpus densiflorus (assembly GCA_030021035.2). Lineage (NCBI taxonomy): Eukaryota > Viridiplantae > Streptophyta > Magnoliopsida > Fagales > Fagaceae > Notholithocarpus > Notholithocarpus densiflorus. The sequence goes on along the minus strand of JARYZH020000032.1, from coordinate 2,583,716 downwards.
CTAATCTCTGACATGAAATTGAGGACTTTCCATATATGCTTTGTCACATTCTGCAATATTCTTGAACAGCGAACAAAGTTCCGTGATGGTGTCGATAATGACTGTGAGTTTCTTAGGTTCACGTGCTGATAATGCTCTGAGAAAGTTCTTATTCAGGGGCGGCTCCACTTGGAGCCCAGGGGTTCAAATGAACCCTCTGAATTGAACCGAAAAATAAAAATTATTATAATATTTTTTATTTTATTTTTCCTGTTTTGACATTTAAAATAAAAATTTGAACACCCTAACCTTAAGTCCAACTGAAATAAACTTAAATAGAATCATCTTAACACTATCTTGACTTTTTTAAACACAGAAAAATCTCAATAACAAATCAATTTGATCTAAAATCTGGAAAAAAAATTTAATTAGCCCAACAACAAAAGTAGAATTTGTTAAAAAAAAAAAGCTCATTTAGATCTTAAGAATTTTTTTAAAAATCAATTAAATGAGAAATTAGTGCATGAATGATTGCTTGACTATGTACATTGAAACATATGTAGCTAATAGAATTAATAATGAAAATATCATGCAATAATTTCAAAATACGAAATATCGTAGAAGGCAACTGTAAAACTTTATGTATTAAAGATTTTTTTTTTTTTTTGGTGATGTTGATGTATGTAATTTATCTTTTGTTTAAAATTTTGTATAATTTATGTTTCTTATTGAACCCCCTAGAAAATAATCTTGGAACCGCCTCTGTTCATATTGAAAGTCAAAGCGGATGAATATTGTCAAATCAAGTTCCAAATTAATGCCCATGGTTTTCGGTAATGAGTCTTATAAATCATTTAAAAGAAAAACATTTTTTTAATTACCACACTTTATCACCAATTTTGTTATAACTCGAATATTCATGTATGTGATCGTCAAAATATCATTTTCATATAGATTTATCATTATTTAGCATTAGCCGTCATATTTTACCTCTACCATTTTCATATAGATTTATCATTATTTAGCATTAGCCGTCATATTTTACCTCTACTAATGGTAAATGATCTCATGCATACATCACATTAAAAAAAAGTCATATTCTCAAAATGATATCTTGAATAGTCGAATAAAAAAAATGTTTAAAGAATAAAAAGTCATATTCCATCAAATTAGAACACTTTATACATGTTTTTGTTTTACTTAAACTATAATTTTTACTGTATCTTATATCTTTATCAGAAAGAGAGAGAGATTCTAGTAGTTATTACTATTATTATTTGCAAGCATAGTAGTTATAATCGTCATTAAAAATTAAACCAAACTAGATAAAATCTCTTATTAGTCAAATAAGAGATTTAAGGTTCAAATTCCGTCTATACCAAAAACAAATTAGTATCTTGACTTGAAGTTGATGATAAAGAATTGCATTATAAAACTGATGTTATAAGTCGAAATTCTATCTTATATATATAAAAAAAATCCATAAAACCAACATTTATCTCTTTGATTATCACCTAAAACCAAATAATAATAAAATAATAATAATAAAACCCCATAAAACTGAAAAACTGGTGGTTTAATTCGAAAAAAAAAAAAAAAACCAAATCAATTCAAGTAGGTTTTACAGCTCAGATGATTCACAGTTCACCACTATATATAGCCCCCAGCCCCCCACCTCTTGCTCCCATCCCTTGGGGTCCAAGCCTGGTTAAAACTTCTTGAACTCTTTGATTCTCGTTGTTGGAGCAGGAGGCTTAGCCCAAAAAACAGAAAGCGTTGTCTACAATGTCCCCAAACTATAGGGTAAGTTGTAATTGTAAAGTCCTTACAAAATTATAAAATAGACCAATCAACCCCTAGATTAATTTATAACAAGTATATTGCCCCTATCATTAATTAATTAATACCACCAATTAATAATAAAATCATCCAATAGCCTTAACTTGTTCAAACAAAAACAATTTCAACATATAAGTCCAAGACTAATAATAGCTAGCCAAACAATATTACTTTCATACCTAGATAGTACAATATTATGGTTGAGGCAAAAAAATTATTAAAAATATATGAAATTTTTTTAGAAATTTTTTTTAAATTTATCTTGGAGTAATACGATGCATATTGAAGAAAAGCCTAAATCTCTAATTTTTAGTTGTGATTTTAGTGTTGAAAGAGAGGTTTATTTAGGTAGGTGGGTGATGTTTCTACAAATCTAGTCCCTCTGGTAGTTAGGTGTTAAACCCCCATTTGACCCCGGCCTATAGAATTTTTTTGGCGTCAAAATGGTAAATCTCTCAATTTCATATCTTCATCCTCGGTTACTTTTTTAATTATATTTTTGATAGTTTCAATAATAGAGAAGTAGAGATTTGAACTTTGGTTCTTTTAATAAAGAAGAACATCCGTAGTTATATATTAATGATTGGGTAGAAGTTAAGTACACTTCCTTTAATTAGATGCTATACCTTAGGTATCCTAATTATATATAACCATGTGGTTGTATTAACCAATAAAAAAAAAACTATAGCCGCGTTTTTAAAACACGGCTATAGCCAAATTCAAAAAAAAGGTTATAGCAGCATTTTTAAGATTTGGCTATAGCTATCCCTTATAGCCGCATTTGTGAAAACGCGGCTATAGACCCCTCAGACCTATAATTATAGGTTTTAGGCCACAATTGAAAACGCGGCTATGGCGGATTGAGTACTAAGGCTAGATATTGTGCTTTGTTTGACACCTTGAACTCATTTGCTTCTTTTAATCTTAAGGATATGGATGTCTCTTTGGCTAATGCATGTCACACCACTTAATTGTGATAATCAGGAGTGTAATTCAAACTGCTCACAATCTCGTCTTTCATGAACAAACAAAGCATATTAAGATTGATTGTAATTTCATTTATCACCACCTTCTTCATGGGATTCTCTATCTTTGATATTTTGCTTTTAAGGACCAGCCTGCTAACATCTTCACCAAATCCCTTGTTTGTAGTCATTTTTGTCAGTTTTTGTCCAAACTCAAGCTCATCTTTGATTTGTCGCCTTGAGTTTGAAGAAGGATGTTAGATATATTAAACCTAAATAGGCCCAAATGTGTTGTAAAGACCAAATATGCAATTGCAGGACAAGCAACCTATAGTCCTACTAGAATTGGAATAGGGTTCAGCTAGGTTTTGTATAAATACTCTCTAAGGTCTAGTTTTGTAGTAAATCAATTTATTTTGCTCCCTTTTCGTAGAGCCTTTTTGCAGTGATGAAGCCAAGATTTGAGTTGAAGGAGGGGGTGGATTTATCTATTATACACATAATTACGCATACCATGTGAATATATAATATTTGAGAACAATTTGATAAATTAAAAGCTATTCATTTGAATACTAACTAATATTTTATTGTAATTATTAAACAAACTTCACAAAAAGAAATCATATTAATTATATTGTATTTATCTATTGATCATCTTTTTCTCATATGAATAATCCATTTTTCAATTATTTTAGAGCCAAAACTCAAGTAGTGAATGACACAATTTTTAATAGTTAGATAAATATTAAGTGTAATTTCTATAAAATTTTGGTTTATTTAAATTCATAAAATGTTCAGTTTATAATATCTAAAGCTATACTACGAACATTTATTATATAATTATTTTCATACTTTTTGCTTATATACAAATTTTCATGAAGTTGAACAAATTACTTTTAAAAAATTGAGATCCTATTTTCATTTTTTGACTATCTTAAAGCTAACAATAGTGTTTTTTTCCCCTTTTTCCTTTCCCCTCTCTCATATTATATTTTTGTATGGTTTCTAATCCATAATAGACATGTTTCTTTAATAAAAAAAAATAATAGACATTAAACTATCTCTTAAAAAAAAATTAACATATAATATAGAAGATAGCTTCTTAACTATATGAACAAGAAACTTTCACAGAAGAAAAAGAAAAAGTCCATATGTTATAAGCTAATAAGTAGGGAGGGGGGTTTATCAAGCTTCACGATGGGTGGTAGCTTTCCAATGGGTGTGTGGTTTGCTTTTGACATTGTTATATGCAAGAGACTTCATTCTTGCAGAGATTTCATTGTTATATGATGAGGTTGCTCATTGGTTCCTTTAGAAGTTACAAGTTTTGCTCTGTTTCAAAGCCAAAGAAACGTAACAGAGTGGCTTTCAATGATCTTTAACAATGGATTCCAAAGTTACTCATAAAATTGAAATTTCCGTGAACAAGGTTTTACGTAGAAACTAGAAAATTAAATGCTCTCAGGATTCTTAGCACGTTCGTGAAAACATTAGGCTTCGAAAGCAAGCAGACAAGGTGACAAAGGTATTAATATTATTGTACACTTTGATTTTACGTGCCTTTTTGAACCTCTCTACCCGACAAAATTTGTCCTACGAATTCCTAAACCTCATGCACTGGTCGTACAATGAACTTAGCCATTTGATTTCACACAATACGAACAAAAAGAGAGCTCAGCTAGTTCATCAAACATGTTACTGTCTCGCGCGCATGGCTATGCATTAATTTAGGGATTGGGATGTTTCTATTTCTGAGTGAGAAGGAAAGACACTCATGGAGGCCTTTTTTTAATTTCCTTATGTATCCACATGTATATATTGTCATCATCTGCTCATGTGGCAAAGTGGTTCAAATTGTTGTCATATTGTATGGTGTTCTTTGAATCGATTGGATAGAGAGTTGAAATAACAAAATCACAAGCAACGTATATTATTGCCCATGTTTTAAACTCGTTTCTTATTGGGTTAAGTACATGACAAGAGTTTGGGTCAATTTAAGTCTCAATATTTTAAATCAATCTTATCTCTAGATTTGATTTTTTATTGCTTTATCCAACGTGCAAGCCAGATTTTCTCAACAACTAGCTTATAAGATGTCTTGGATTTGGAAGGTTCCAAGACCATCCAAATAGCTCTTTTTTTCTTTTTCTTTTTTGTTTTTTTTGTTTTTTGTTTTTTGTTTTTTGTTTTTTTGTTTTGGATAAGGAGTCTTCTTGTATTTCTGTGGTTATATCTACTTTCATTTATGAAGATAATCAATGTTCAAATTCACCCATTGTTATAAACTAGTAAGTTGCCCGTACAATGCACAGATAATATTATAATGTTTTATTGAAGATAGTTTTGGAGAATATTGTACATATATTATAGTCTATAGAAAAGTTGATACAATAATGCTTTACAATGCATCTTCCATCTGGCTAGTACGGAAGTTAGAAAAAAAAAAAAAATCCAATAAAGGAAAGAAATATTACTGTAATAGATTTTCTTTGCTTATACAGTTATACTGTAAGTTTCCTATTTTTTTTGGTTGCATGATAACTGATAAGTTTACATGATGCGTTTGGCTTTAAATGCTAATTTATTTTATTATTTAACTTATTTTTGTTATTATTTATGGGATCTATTGCACTTTTTGGTACTATTCATGAATCCTACTGTACTGTTTCAACTTACTTTTATCTTTATCTATAGTACTTTTAGCAAAAAAATTTCAGTTTCAGCAAAATAAACGGATTCCAAATAGACCCAACATCCTTCAAATTTTCTCTGTAGAATTTTCACATCTCATAGGAATTAAGCCATCTCAACCGCGACTTCATTTTCATATCAAAATAAGTTGGGTCCAACCTAGAAAAACTCCAAGCACATTAAAACCCTTAATAAATCTCTCTTTTTTTCACTTTAATTATTTTTAGATGAGTAAGGACATCAGCATCAATAATTCTAAAAGAAAAATACTAAAAGTCTAAAATTACAATTTTTTTTGCAAATTTTTTTTACAAATGATTGATGTAGCGGTTAGTAATTATTTGTAAGTAAAAATGTAATGTTAGTAGTGGATCTAGATAGGAACCAATAAGAATTTGTCACATCAACATTTTGTAAAAATGTTGTAAACTAGTCTGTACATGTAACATTAATCCCTCTAAAAAAGGGTAAGGGAGCAATTAAGGGAAGAAACCTAAAAATACACGCACAACAACAACCTCCTAACATGTTCCTCATTTTAGGATTTTGCTACATGAGTTGCTCCTTATCTTTAGGGAGCATTGTTCATTTCCTAGACATTTATTTTCTTTTTTGCATTCTCTCTCTCACAAAACGCACTCGTATGTTTAGACCTCTTTCTCTCCCTCTCATAAATCACGGTGATGGCTTCTTGGATACACATCATTCTCTTCTCCTTCCTTCACATTGTCGTCAACGCTACAAGCCTTACTTCTCACCAATTCTTGCCACTTCTTTTCCTTCTCTTGCTCATTCAGAGATGCATTAGCTCAATCACTTGGACCTTAGCGATTAGGTCGTCAGAGGCCCTGCTATTTCATTTCCAACCGTGTGGGTTTGATTTGTGGATTTTGCTTGGTTGTGCACTTTGATATTTGATGTGGATGTTTTGAAAACTAGTTAGCTAAAATAGGAAAAACAGGTTCTTATCTCAAAATAGGGAGAAAATTTTAAGGAATTTGATGCTAATGCTCTTGAGCTAACAAAGTGCAATATTATTTGAAGTCTTGATTTGTAGAAAGGTGGCCATTCAAATGAAGAGTCACTATTTTGCAATCAAAACTCTTCATTTTCTATAGATGAAGGGCTTGAAATCGGAAAAATTATTGCGTATACCTAGTGTAGCACCTCTCCCTTCCACATGAATTTGGGTCACATGTGTGAGACTAGCTCACATGTGAACCTCACCTATATGTAAGGGAAACGTATAGAACATTGGGCGTCCTGAATAATTTCACCTGAAACAGATCCATTAGAGCATTCACAGCTGAAAATTCTATCCTATTTTATTTTACCATCTCAAAAAACTACTTTATCAATTATACAATATCATTTTACAATACACTCAACATCCTAACTTTTATTTTACCATACTACACATTAAATTAATATATCTACATAATAAAATAATAATATATTCTAGAGAGAGAGAAAATGAGATAGTGGAGAGAGGATATGACTCATATGAGACCGTGCAAAAGTGCTACAGTATTGCAATACTGCTACAGACCGTACAAATGAGACAGTGGAGAGAGTAAAATAATAATTTTTGGATTTGCAATACTGCTACAGTACCATCGCAAATTTGCGATGGTATTGTAGCAATATTGCAAATTTTTTTAGCTTTATGCCAACTGTGACGAGTTATTGGCCTTTTTTTTTGTGCTGAAATGGTAAATCTTGGCAAGATATGGCATATACCATGCCAGTTGTGAATTCTCATACAATCTACATTTTTCTTTTCTTTTATTACTCTAGTCAAATACATATTTTCCTCGACAATTCTAGCTCTTAGGAATAAAATTCAGATTTGATGTAAGCAGTTGGTGACCTTTTTGTGTCTTGAAGGTGAATTCCCTATAATCCAAAGGTAAATTACCCTTTCAAAGTGTGGATAATTATCACCTCTATATTGTTCTATACACACCTCAAAGTCACATTAGTCTTTTATTACAGATTTTCAACTTAATATCGTCAACAATTATAGTTGACTGACCAAATTAAACCATATCTTATAATCGGAAGACCAAATGAGTAATTTAACTTTTTATTTTTTCTCGCTCCCATACTAGCTACAAAACTCTTCTCTCATATATGTTAGATTTATCCATGTAAATCCCATATATATTTTAATGCAGCAGAATACCTATAATAAACAAAGCATGTATGTTTCGAAAAAATAATCTTGAATCTACAAGATGTTCCTTAAATCCACAAAGTGATAGGATTTTAGAATCTATTAAAAAGAAACAATAGGCAGAAGTCTGAATTTTTTATTAATTGATAACTGAACGCCTTCAAGACTACAATATGCTTAAATAGTAAAAAGAATACCTAGGGCAGATAAGAAAACACCCACCAAAATTCTAATTTGCACTAATCACAAATTAGGTGGCAAAATAGTAAAATATACCAAAAGCAACAAGATTAAGATAATTATGAAATTAAAAACTGCTGTTTCTAAGAAATATTTTAAAATAGACGAGATCTTATTCTAACTTTTGAATTAAAAGAAAATAAATATTAATAAAAACGATAAAAACACAAATTTCTATGGTTAAACGATGGAATTTGCTTGAAAAACGACTTTGGTCTTGGCCGTGAGTTTTGATTCCAACATTGTTTTCTTTCATGTTACCAAATTTCACTACTGTCACCAATAATTTCTACTAATGCTTTTTTATTACTTAAACCTCCCACACGCTAAGAAATTCTCTGTTGTCTCTGTTCTACTTCATATTTCAAACCGTGTTGCATACAGCTATTACACTTGAGAGGTTTCCTAAATTGGGTTACAGTTCTTGGACGGAAAAGCATCTTCTGCTCCTAACTAGTACCTGGAGATATAGATTCTAGCGTGAGAGAGAGCTGTAGCAAAATGACCTCGAACTTCTGGGAGGGTCCCATATTAAAAAGTTGATGCAATGATGCATTCAAATGCATCTTCCATCTAGCTGGTACGGAAGTTAGAAAAAAAAAAAAAAAAAAAATTTAACCAAGAAAGGAAAGAAAATGACCATTGAGGAAGGAAAGCCTAAAATTTTTTCTAGAGTTTTCACATCTTAAAGGAAGGAAAGCCTATCTTACCACGATTTTCAGATGAAAATAAGTTGGGTCTTGGTCCTTGAAAAATTTCAATAAGAAGAACATTAAATTCTTAAAGGGTCAGCTTCATAAATGTTGTACCAGCTAGTGGGAAATTAAGCCAATTTTCTCATTGACGATTGCCAAACAAAGACTTTGTTGGTAAAACAAAACTTGTACTGAGACCAGATAACAAAGTCAACTACTGTTGCAACAATGGAGCTCTTAATATATTATCAAATAAACTAATTGTTGAATATTGGAGTTATCATTAAAAATTTTCCAATTCGTTGGCTCTAAGAAGGCCAATGTTTTACTATAATTTTTTTTTTAAAGGTTATATACCAAGAATGTCAAAATTGAAAAGCTTAAATACAGTATGTTATAAATATATAAGTTTTTGAAAAAAAAAAAATGAAAAACACATTTGTGAATGATTCATTATTTGCATGCACTCTTTATATATTTTACAAGACGAGTGAACACATTTTATATATTTTAGTGCTAAGCACAACTCAAAATGAAAACCCTAACCTCCATGTTAGGTACTTTGAAATAACACATCCCCATTTCACTCCTTGCCCACGTGCAACTTAGTCCACCTAAAGCTTAGAATATTATTTTCTTTTCCAAACTAAGTGAATAAATGGATGAAATTTGTAGGTGTTTATCCAAATTGCAAAAATGTATAAAGTTAGGGCTAAATTGAATTTATCTAAAGCATATATAGCAAGAGGGAAATTCATATTACAACCATGGTTTTTGGAAACCTGAATCATACAAAGAACTGAAAAATGAATAGGTTCAAAGTTTTTGAGGTTAGATCGAGGTCGAATCAAGGTCAGACCTTGATGATGTCATAATTAATTTAATATGAAATAAATAAAAATAAATACATAAAATTAACAATCCTAACTAAAAATTTAAAAAACATTTAAAGAAATTCAAGTATAAGGAGACTACTAAAAATAAAATGATATTTTTTACCGTTTATTATAGATTTTAAATTGACATTTTCTTATCATTTATAATATTTCAATAAATTTGTACAAATAGTCAACATAACAATATCTTTAAAGCCATGATTTATTGATTTATGCCATTAAAATATTTTAACTATTTATTAACCATTTAACAGATTAGGATTTTAAAGGGGAACATAAATGATAAATCCAAACCTCAAGGTTTGAGCATCTGACTGTGGCCTTTTTTTTTTTTTTTTTTTTTTTTTTTAAGATAAAAGATAGAAATTTTATTTGATAAAATATGCGAAATAGTACATAAGAAAATGTTAATATTGTGCAACTTATTACATCCTTCCTTTTTTTTTTATTTGATAGTTAAACTTACAACCATTTTGACACCAAATTTTTATTTTTCTGAGTTTATTTTGTTTTCATTTTTTTATTTTTCTGAGCTCCTCGTGAAAGGAAAAACTGAAAAAGTAAACAACAGAAACTCAGATATTTAAAAAATAAGGAAAAAACTAAAAAGTGGTCGGTGTAACCGCGGTTTTGGCATTTAGAAAAGGAAAAAAAAAAAAAATTTTTGAAGAGTCAAATGGTCAAGAGTCAGCTACGAGTAGCAGTGGCACTCACTATCAGCCCACCACTTGTTCAAACAAAACAAACTTTAATTAACGTAGTAAAAGGGAAACCAGGATCACAACATAAATTAGTCACAGTTCCGTTTTGTCGTATTTCAAGATAAATTTAGAAACATATTTATGAATTTCATTTTTAATTTCACGGCTAGATGATTTACACGATTGTGAGTGATGAATATTTTCTGTCTAATTATTATTTGGACTGATCGCTTTTTGTAAACCACATTCAATTGGCATCTAATTTCACATTTTACTGATTTGTGTAGTTGTAAGTGACTGACATTTTCTACTCGCTACTAATTATATGAATTCGTAACTTTTTGTCAACCAACGTGCATTTGATGTGTAATAGCAGATTGCACAAGTACAAATCAATAAATTGTGAAATTGGATACGAAAATGAGTAAGGGCTGTTGGCCCCAGCTCTCTTCTCTCTTTAACGTGCGGCCTTTGACATCGGAGCCTTCCTACGTCATTTCCAAAAATTCAAAGCTACTATAGTACTTATCCATGACCCCCACAAAGCCATGACCATGTCTGTCTATATAAACGCTTACATCTTGAGCTCAAAAGCTCCTCCTCTTCCTATAAACTCTTCCAGTCTTTTGTTTCTCTTTGCCTGGTTTCAGACCTTTATTTCTTGCATTTATGCTTTGTGCTTTAGAGAGGGAAGTAGGATTGAAAGTGAAAATGAAGACAAGTAGCAGTAGTGAGAAATCCAAGCTTGATAGAAAGATGGTGGAGAAAAATCGCAGAATGCAAATGAAAAGCCTATGCTTCAAGCTTTCTTCTCTTATTCCTGCCAACCACTTCAGAGCCACCAGGGTGAGTTTTATAAGTCTGTACAAACTCAAGCTGAATTAATCAAAATACTATGAACTTTTTTTTTGGTTTTAATCATATAAATTGGTAACTTTGATTGGAGGGAAAGATATCCAAAATCATAATTGTGTCTAGAATTCAGCGGTTTTGCCAGAATTCTTTTTATTCGTGGTGTTTCCAACGTAGATGTCCAAGTAATAGGTTAATAAAAAAGAAGAGGAAATGAATTCAGTAGTTGTGAAACGTTTTTTTTTTTTTTTTTTTTTTTGAGAGAAATAATTACAATATGCTAGATAACTGCACAGTTCGAACCCTTTACCCCTAATCTTCCAAGCACTTTGTGCATGGGGAGGTGCCAATTCAATTACAAGGCCTTTGGCATAGTTGTGAAACATATGGTACAACTTGTTCCTGACCTTGTTTTAATTCTTGAATGGAAGAACATTAATTGCTACGGATAGCATAGTAATTACAGTACTCTTATCTCTTTGCTACTTTGTAGTAATTGGTTGAAGTTTTTCGTGACAAGTGGTCCATAAGGCCTTCCCTCCCACTCGAAACCAAGAAATATCTGCCAATACCTCATCTTCCTAGCTCATACTGTATCTATGAAATTATTGATGCTTCACTGCTTGAATATCCATCTCAGATAAAGAATTATTCTTGAGGTGAATTTGGTTGTTTTTAATCTCATTCACTACTTAATTTTCTTCTCCAATTTACTTGGAAGGACAGAATTCAACTCAATCATTTCTACCCAAAAAAACTGTATTTTGTAGTATTTTCTTTTTGCTATATTTGTCTGGTATATACGCTGTATTTAATTTAATAATTTTGTCTATATCTCATTTCGAAAATGATTTTTTTGGTATTTTCCCCTAGATATCTGCAATAATTCACAATATATCATTTTCTCCAAAATAGAAAGGTACCGCTGTGGTCATTTTGGGTTCCGCAAGCTGAACTTTCTTCTGGGTCTTGTCATTTTCTGCAGTTTTGACTCACAGAAACTTTTAAAATTCAGTATGTGTTTTTAAAGAAATTTAAAAAGGAAGAATTATGTCTACCTTAAGGTTCTATAGCATATTGCATAGCTAGCCAGATGTCTCTCAAGTTTTCGCTGTGAAGTAGCAATGAGTATGTTTGGATTGCACTGAAAACAGCAGACGTGTGCGTTTGCGTTTTTATGTGTGGTCCCGTGCACTATTTATGGAATCCGTAAGTACAGATTTCAGCAAATTTTTCTTTGAAACTGAATTCCACGGTACTATTCATACATTTAAAAATTATTTGTTACAATGTTTTCAATTTTCAACAATAAGCAGTATCCAAACAGACCCGAGTATCTCCAAAGTTTTCACTGTGAAGTATCTATGCTTGAGCTTTTTCAACCACAACAACATAATGACCTTCACAGTTCAACTAAAAAAGCATATTACTATAGGCATTACTAGTTAAGCATACTACTAAGGTATAACACCTAGGGATTTTTAACTAAATCTTGTCCTATTACTAGTTCAACTCAAGTGTACCAGTCTAGCTGAACAAGATCTTGCTATAGTTTTTGTATTTTACTCAGTTGTAAGTTATAGTAACTTGTTTTTTTTTTTTTAATTCGATAATTGGTAAAGGGAGGATTTGAACCCCGAACATGTTTGTTAAAAACATCATGAAATATTAGTTGAGCTACAAGACAATTGGAAAAAATAATTTGTATTTTAATTACTACTACTAATTCCTTCTTCTCTCTCTCTCTCAGGACATAATTTCACAACAAGATCAGCTCGATTACGCTGCCTCCTATATAACGCAACTGAAGGAAAACATAGAAAAATTAAAGATTCGGAAGGAACAAGCAATAGGGTTAGAAAATGGCAGTAATACAATGGATACAATGATGTTTGGCTCAAGGTTGCCTGTATTTGATTTAAGAGACTTGGGTTCCAGTATCGAAGTGATTGTTATAAGTGGGTTGCAAAAGAGCTTCATGGTGTATGAAATTATTAGTATTCTTGAGGAGGAAGGAGCTGAAGTTGTCAGTGCTAGCTTTTCTACTGTGGGTGATAAAGTTTTCCATACCGTTCATGCTCAGGTACATAGTTTATAATAGTTAAATCCCAATTTTGTAGATAAATAATATGTGAATATCAAGTTTGATACATATGCTGATACAATTCACTTTTTTTTGATGAATTTCTAGGTCAAAATTTCTAGAGTTGGGGTTGAGACTACAAGGGTGTGCCAAAGACTACAAGAATTAATAAACTGAATGTGCTATTTTGATCCAACAAATGCTTCATTAGTAGCTAGAAGGATGGGGGCTAGAGTTAAATATTTGAATTATTCCCACCATGCTGGTCATCACAATGGGACAATGATCCCAAAATGTATTTAACGAAATTAGTGAATGTTCATCATGACTGGCTTATGTACTCTCTTTCTTTTTCAATCAATTAGTGAAAGAGTTAAAAATAAAAATAAAAAATCTTTTTAGTATTGTATGGCCGATTTGTAATTGAAGTTAGCTATTGTTGTAGATTTAGAATTGAAGCTTAGTATCTTGTATTGTGCTAGAGTTGCCCTCAGCATTCAGCTACATGTTTATCCATTGATTATTAGCAATTTACATTGTGTCATGTTTGCTATAATAGTTCTTGACCTCTTTTATGAGCATTTTTAGATGAATTTAACACACATAGAGTGCTTAATTAATTCTATGTATTGTTATAGTTTCTGGTTGTTCTTAATCAAGTAAAATTATTAAATAAATATATAAAAATAAGGTCACCAGATTCTTGAGTAATATGCCCAATAAGTTTGAAGCTTTCAATGCATGCTTAATCAATGCTCTAAATTCGTAAAGCAATCCATTGTTCACATCCTAAGACGAAGTCTTGAAGTCTTGTAAGGCTGAGCCATTTCCAACCTATAGTTAGCTAGTTCCCACAAATGCATTTTGTTTTTAGTTTTTGTTTTTGTTTTTGTTTTCTTTTTTGCCTTTTCTTTTTAATGTGATTTTTTGTTTTGTTTTGCCAAAGAGTTCTCACAAATTATGTTTTTTTGACCAATAAATGCTAAGGACTGCATTTTGTTTTTAGACTACTTTTTGTTTGGTCTTTTTCGTAGGTCCAATAAGATTGTTTAGTAGGAAATATCAAAGAAAGTGTATCAACTTTTTTCGGTTTGATAATGTGAAAAATACAAAAGAAAAATTAGTGTATCAACCTAAGTTTCACAGATAGAGATAGGCCCATTTTTTTTCACACCATTTTTCATAATTTATTTAGATAATAAATTATGATTGAGGATTCTAGCTACTATTATTTTCATATAGTCCATTACTAGATCATAAACTTTATTTTATTTATTTGAGTAAACACACTTTCTTTATACTTCATTTTCTTCTAAACAAAGAACTTATTTTTAAACAAAATAAGTAGTCAATTGAAATAAATTCATCCAAGTAAAAAAAAAAAAAATCAATAAAAAAGAATCATCCAAATACAAACTAACTCTCTAAGTCTTAAGATTAGACAAAACTTTGATATAGTTTTTTTTTTTTTCCCTTAATTTATATTTTTAAGAAATCAATTTGAAATGAGTTAGTTTTTTTTTTTTTTTTTTTTTTTAAAATCAATTTTTGCAACAAGTGAGAGAGAGAGATTTGAATCACAATTTTTATTGTTAAGAAAATCTAGTAATACCAGTAAGTTATTATAGGACTCTTGACTTGAATCAAATATATATTTATATATATATTTTTTAGAATAATATATATATATAAAACAATAAATAATCTTATTCTAATTATGTATAAAAAAAAATAACTTAATAATCATATGATAAGTAAGTAAATAGTCAAATCAATCATTACATAATGGGTTGGGTTAAAAAAAAAATTCTAGATCTTTTAATCATAGAAAACATTGATCAAAAGAAAATAAAAATTTTAGAGATCTTTTAAAAGAACGTGTTGAAGGTAGGTGATGATAGAGAATATTAATAGAAAGATAAAAAAATATAAATGAGTCAAGACTCAAGAGTAGTATATGTATATTCATTAACATATACATGGCGTGGTTTGACTCGAAAAACTGAAGCTGAAGGTACCGTGTATTTAAGTTTGTAAAAAAGATTTCTATCTAACTTTTGTCTTTTGTAAGTATGATTGTAAAAAAGAAATGGTCCAGAGTTGGTTGAGGGTTTAATTTTTATACATGCTTGAATTCATAATTTTTTTTTTTTTTTTTATATTCTTACAAAATCATAATATTGTTGTTATTATATCCCGTATATTTGCAAAAAGTTAAAGTTTAATTACAAAATTGGTTGTAACTTAAGACTACAATCTTACTTAATGAAATAAAAATTGCTACATATTTTGAAAATCTAATCATTGAATTGCATGTTCTTTACGCTCTTAATACACATGTCAAATTTTGTGTCAATTGGATATTATTTACTATATGATCTATAAGCTTATATTTTATGCATAATTTTTAAATTACAAAAACTTGCAATTTAAACAATTTATTGATGACATAGCTATTGATCTTTAATTTTCTAAAAATTTTACAATGGTGGATTTGTCAAAATTCACCTCTAATAAAAAGATATTGAATAAGGTTGTAACCTAAGGCTACAACCAATTTTGTAGCTAAACTTTGTTCTTTGCAAAATAACAAATAATATTTATGACATTCGAAGTTCGAATTCTTTCTCTCATTAAAATGTGTAAAAAAATCTATATCAACTATAAAATATTAAAATTTAATTTTTTTTAATTTCACTACTATAAGGTTTAAATTATACTTGATGATTAATATTATATCACTTAATTAATTTGCATTAGATTATTTTTTAACAAATTTATCATTGCATTGCATTGTTTTATTACACATTTTATGTCGCAAAAAAAAAAAAAAAGATAATTAAAGATTAATAACAATCTCATCTATAGAGTGTCTAAGTTTCAAATTTAATGCATTTTAAAATTATATATAGAACACGAGTTTACTTATCAATTATCATATAGGAAATAATATTTTATAAATATAAAATTTGGTTAAAAAATTATGCACCAACTCTACAGTTCTACTGCTCTTTGATTTTTGTTAATGTCAAGCACAATATAAGTTGTCATGACTCGACCGAATTTGAATTGTAATAGGAGCCCTCAAAAAATCTGAATTTTTCTAATGCATATCAACACATTCTGAATGTTTAATATGTTCCTTTATTGCAGAGACGAAACCTGAGTTTGAACTTTGGGGGGCCAAAATTAATGTGAATCTAAACTCGTGTGTATTGAATATGAACAAAATATCAACAAAGGAAAAGACAAAGTAATTGTTTCTTAGTACATTTGAACAAAACCATCTATACCTTCTTTATAAATTCAAAAAAAGTGTCTATAATTAACTTTGTACTAAATTTAGCAATGCTTTTCCCTTTTAATGTACAAAATTAAAGAATCGGTTAAAAAATCATCTTCCATCATTAAGAGTTCTTTATGAGATTTTCTTTGAGAATTTACGGAAATTGGGATATT
Source organism: Notholithocarpus densiflorus (assembly GCA_030021035.2). Lineage (NCBI taxonomy): Eukaryota > Viridiplantae > Streptophyta > Magnoliopsida > Fagales > Fagaceae > Notholithocarpus > Notholithocarpus densiflorus. The sequence continues at coordinate 2,567,140 of JARYZH020000032.1, read as the reverse complement.
GGTGTTAGAGCTTGACAATGCTGCATCATTGGTATTGCCTTTTGAAATATTTACATTTTCCTTTTTGAAATCAAATGTTGCATTCTTGCAGACTTTCATGTAATCTAAAAAATAAATAAAAGACTTTTATATTTCATTATATGTTCAATACTGTTCCTAATAAAAAAAATGGATTGTTTAGGTGTAGTTAAATAGTAAAAAGTAAAATGCTAAACAAGATTTAACACACTATCACCACATAACCATACACACATACTATTTTATTTATATAAAAAAGGGGAAGGGGGGGGGGGGGGTGTTGGGGGGTTCCCCCCTATTTCTTGGGTTGTGGCTAAAAGATCATATAGAGCTATAACCTAGTAAATTGAGAGAAAGAGAGAGATAACTTTGGAAGTATTTGGGAATTTGGAGTTTTATATATTGGGTTTTTGAATGAGTCGTTGTGTCGTTATGATAATCTCATTGCTTTTAGTGAAATTTTCTTCTTGTCATCGTCCATGTACATATGTATCATTCAAATCGCATGAATTTTTGTATCCATTGTGTCCATCTTGATTTATATGAATATGTCTTATTTTTAGTTTGAATTTAAATTGTGCCATTGCACAACATACAAAAAAAAACACTTAAGTAAATGGATAAGATAATACATAAGTAATACTTAATTAATAAAAAGTTTGCACGATTTATACATGTTAAATGCATGTTGAGAATGTAAAACCCAACAAAAATGTATATTGAGTAGTATAATCTATATATTAATATAATAATATTAAAGTATAATTTAAACCTTAATAATAAAAATATATCCTCCTAGCTATAACCTAGGAGGTCCCAATAGGCCACTACAGAAGTAATATAAGTACGTTGTAACTAAGGAATAGTGACTGCAGTAATTGACTGGCCAAAATCTTGAAGATTGTGGCTGGTCTTAATTATACAGGGTTAACAAATTTATTTTTAGAAAAGTTTTATTTGGAATTAAAAAAGTTGTCAAATTTTTTTTAATTTTTAATAAATTGTTTTTAAAATTGGTTTATTAAAGTGTGTTCTTAGGGCACACATTAGTAAAATTCAATTATATAATATAATTCTTGCTTGATTCAACTTCGATAAGACTGATCAGTAGGCTATGTTTTCAGAGTCAAATTAGCAGGCATACACGTTCACACTTAAACTATTCATCTTTTTTTTTTTTATGATCAGATACATGCACGCAACACTTTCAAGTTTCAATAATTCAAAAATGCTGGGAGGAAAACATTTTCAGCGCTTAAAAGAGTTTTTTTCTGCATGGTCTTTCTTTAAGCAACATGTCTACTTGCATTGAATGTGACTCGTGTTTGCACTTTGCACACTTTTGGCTCTTCTCCTGGAAGCTGCATTTTGCAGCTGATCAGGAAGAACAAGTTTCAAATTTTTGACTTTTACTCTACTTCAATTAATTATTGGATTTGTGAACTTAAAGAATGCAAGCTTTTGACTAGGAAAAAGTTACTACTATGGTGCTAGCTAGGAGCTAGCTGCTATATGCAAAGGAAGATATGATGATTGTAAAGAGAAAGATATATCTCATGCTTAATTAATTTCCACCTTTTTTCCCTTTTGTGGGTGAAAGGGTGGAAATTAATACGAGAGACAGAGAGAGTAGCTTGATTCATGATAGAAAATGATTGGAGAATGAGGGATTATCATAGTGAAGCTTGCTTGATTGTTAGATTCAAAATCTAACAGCATTGATAAGAAATTAACAATATAAAAGGAGTGAAATTGTTGATTTTCTTTGTAATGTAATAATTCTTAATTTTTATATAATCTTCTTTGGACTACCTAATAGTGCTAAATTTTATTAGTTTAAACTAACAAAAACTTACCATCTTTTTGGATTAAATAAACAAGTACTATTCTATTAAATAAGGTTTAATCTTCTCTAAACAAACTCTAATTAGATTAGCTGGGTTCTTAATTTTCTACAAAGTCTCTAATGTGACTTCTTTATTAATACTTATTAATTAAACATGTATTGATCCAATTTTGGTTCTAAACATTACACCCTATATTAAATGTCTAGCTAAGAGTCTTGTACCTCAATTGATTGGTATTATATATATATATATATATATATATATATATATATATTAAATGTCTAGAAATCATTCAGTGACCTTTCATTCACAAGACAAATTTGCTTAGTAATCTTTTATCGAATTTTTTTGAGTATTATCAGTGCATTTTGACATATCATTTTACGATTACTACTATTTTTATATCAAACATTTTAATTAGATATAGCAAATATCAACATATTAAATGCTTTATCATGTAAGTATAGGGTTATAAATTATCTGTACCAAACCATAAAATAAACATTTTTAATACCGTCATTTCAAAATATTGAAGTTTATGATAGCACTATTACATAACAAAGAGGTTCATAAAATTTCATTACATAGGTAAAAAGTAAAAACACCAAATGAAAAAAATTATAGAAATATTCAAAAACAAACATCAAAGTTGGTTTTCCATTACACAATTCTGCTTTTCTAGGGACGAGGTGGTTGGTAGTTAGTTTTAACCCCACTTTTTAATAGGGTAATTTCCATACTCGAATCCACAACACATTGCTTAAATGAAAGATAATAGTCATCACATCAAAGTCCTCGACATCTATTAAAAAACACCATCATCAAAATGAAAAAAGAAAGAAAGAAAGAAAAAGAGAAAACAGAAGAAGACAAAGAAAGAAAAAGAAAAGTTGTGTGATTTTCAGGGTGGAGAGAGAGATATTTATGGGGAGACATCAAACAAGTGGTGGTAGAGCATAAGGAAAAAAAAATAGAAAAGAAAAGTGCGGCGCAACGGAGAGATAAATAATAATCATAAATATGAATAAAAACAATTGAAATAGACACAAGGGGTTGAAATGCATTAAAACATAATAAAATTTATAGAGGTCAGACCTTACTGCAATGAATAATGATAAGTATACCTTCCATCCAAAGTGATAAGTTGCAGGAGTAATCAGAGGTGGAGCTAGGAACTTGACTTTGGGGGGGCCGAACAAAAAAAAAAACATTTATTTATTTTTTTATAATAAAAGAAGATGATTAAAAATTTTTTTTTCTCTCTATATACATAAATTAAAATAATAATGCTACCATCTTTCTTACTTCTTAAGAATGAATCAATAAATTTTAACTTTCCCATAAACTTAGATTTTCAAATAAATTATATCTCATTAACCATAATGAATAAGATACAACAAAATTATTAGTCAATTAAAGATTGCTAATTAAAAGACTAGTAAAAAACAAACACTTCATGCATACAAAAATATAATTAAATATGAAATATGAAACAACAGATTATATATTATACTATTATTTTATTTCTATTATATATATTATCAGTTTCATAAATCGTATATTATATTTGAGATGGGTTCAAGTTACACCTGGTGTAACTTTACAAAAGTTACATCTTTTTTGGACCATTGATTTGTAATAGATCCAAGGGTGAAAAAAACACTCATAGTCATGTATTTATTGTTCCCTAGAAATTAGTAACTAAGTCATTAATTCTTCTTATTAAAAATAGAAAAATAAAAAACATCATTAACTCTCTGCTCTTCATCATCTTCATCTTCTCTCCCTCTCTCACATGGTCTTGTGTTCTATCTTGTGGGCGTCAATTGTGGGCTTGAAGACAAGAAAGCCAATAACAATTGAAGTTTTGTTCAGCTGTTAAGTATGCAATTTAAAAAGTGATTTTGGATTGTGTAGCTGTGTTCCTGTTTTGCTTAAATAATTCTCATTCCAAATTAAAATTATTCCAAAGTTCATGAATGGTGTCGTTAAGTAAGTCCTTATCTTATGCTAGAATTTTCGTAAAATGATGAAACTTCAATCCTTATCCGATTCAAGTTAGTCGTGGTTGCACTATTTTAGTTACTTGTGCAGGATTTCTTTTGATTAAGGAATAAGAAATCAAACATGGCTTTCAACTTTTTAACAACATATATATAAATATATATATATATATATATATATATATATTCAGACTCTTAAAGAAGTTTACTTTGATCATTACTATCAAAATTATGAAGCATGCTGTTTTTCCTCTCTTTTTTGAGAGAAAAAGACCATGTGAGAGAGGGAGAGAAGATGAAGATGATGGAGAGCAAAGAGTTAATGCTGTTTTTTTATTTTTTTATTTTTAATAAGAAGAATTAATGACTTAGTTACTAATTTCTAGGGAACAATAAATACATGACTATGAGTGTTTTTTTTACCCTTAGATCTAATACAAATCAATGGTTCAAAAAATGTGTAACTCTTGTGAAGTTACATCAGGTGTAACTTGAAATCATCTCATTATGTTTATATATTATTAATATATTTATTAATTTAATGACAAATAACAAGTAGAAGAAAGAAAGGTCAGACCTTTTTTGCTTTTGAAGACAAGTTGAAGTGTAAACCATACACGTGTAGGTCTTGGAAAAATTATAATCTCAAATCTGTTAAAAAAATCTTGTCTTGGATCTTGGGATGAAAGAGTAAAGCAAAAACAAAAGGTCAAACAGCAAACCAAACCAACTATCTCAAAGAGAGAAAGAGAGAGAGAGAGAGAGAAAGAAAGAAGAGTCAAAGCCCAGATGCAAATATGTAGGAGTCTGGTTGTGTGATAGTATGACTGTAAAGCCATGAAATTTATTGAGTACGAAGAAGGAGACATTTCCGTCAAACTCCAAAATAAGTCGTAGGGGTTTTTCAGTGAGGTTAGAGCAAAAAAATAGATTTTTTTTTTTAATTCTCTTTTTTCTTTTCAATTGTTAAAATAATCTTGTGTTTATCATCAGTGTTTGATTTTCCAATTAATTAGCTTGGTGATAAATTGTACATAATTGTAATCCTATTTAAATGAATCTAAAATGTATTCATGGATATATATTAAAAAAAAAAAAGCGGGAAGGGGCCATAATAATGGATAACTATTATATATATATATATTTATATTTATAGAAAAGATAACTCTTATATTGATATATATATATAGTATCTACTGACTTTTTCTTTTCTTTTTTAAATTGGGGGGGGTGGGGGGCTTGGGTCCCAATTAATGTGGCTCTGCCACTGGGAGTAATCATACTAAAAAAAAAAATAGAGGTAAAGGATATTTTGACAATTTTGAGTTGGAGGAAATTTAATTAGAGAAATGCTATATTCATAACATTTTCACAATATTTTTACAATAAATTTTAAATGGTAAGTTGTTATTGGCTGGTACGAATGCGCAAATAAGTAATTTAAGTTACAAATTAAAATTAAAATTAATAACAACTTACCACTTAAAATTTATTGTGAAAATATTGTAAAAATAACACATTTTTCATTCAATTAATACCCTTGATAAAGAAAGGAAAAAGGAGCAGAAGATAAAAGGGCTTAGCCCCTGTTATAGTGAAATTTGTTCAGCCCAGTTAGCACAGTGCACCTAGCTCTACCTGGTCTGTCTGTTCTGAATTTTTAGCCCACGGATTTTCCGAAGATGAAAGGGCTTAGCCCCTCTTTTACTTATCGTCATTTCAGCCCCCAAATTACTTTTTTTTGTTTAGGCCTAAATACAGTACAACTCGTTCACAAAACTGAAACTGAACTGTTTTGCTCTTGTAGCCCATTGAAAGTTTGAAACTCGAAAGCAACAGGCTTGACTTAGTGGAACCCAATATTTGTGGAATTGGGATTTGGAAACCCGTTTTAGATCTAATTCAGATCAAATTTATCCAATCCAATTTTGGACTTATTTGAATTGGGCTTTTTTGTTATTCATAATGATTGGTTGGCTATTTCAAACTCTCTCTCTTCTTTTTCTTATTTTTTAATGAATAAGAATATATTAAGAAGAAATATAAGAGGGCTCAATCTATCTACAACTTCGAGAACAAGAACCTAAAAAGGAAGAGAAGAGATGGAGATAAGCCCATCCCAATTACAAAAGGCCACCTAATGAGCCAAATTGTGAGACTAAAAATTTACATTTATAAAGACAAAAATAAAAGAGAAAGAATCAAAAGAGAGTGGAATGTAGGTTTAACCGGCTATAATGACACTTTTGAAATTCCCTAAAAAAAATAACATACTGTGGAATTAAGCAAGCTTATTGGCTTAGAATGAAAGCTTAATTTCAAACTTGCTTGAGAGTTGAGATCTGGTTGTTCTTGTATTACACTAAGTAAACTTGGCTCCTTGGGGTGATTGGATTATGGTAATGTTCTTTGTGCCTGATGTCATTTCCAAGTACTATAAGTATGAAGAGGTGTGTGAGAGAGAGGTGGGCTATAAACGAGAAAAGTTGAGTATTAAAAGTTCAGACTTGTTCATTTAATTTTATTTCAAACATAAGTGGAGTTCAAGCTCATCACCAAATAAGATTACATGTTCAAGTTTGGTTCATTTACTTGTTGAGTAAGCTTGAGCTTGTTCATGAGCTATTTAATTAACTTATTCTTTTTTTTATATATAGTAAAACTATGACTAAAATGTCTTAACCCTTCACAAATTTACGATTTTTTACTACAAATGGATGGTTTATGTTATGAATAAACTGCAAATAATAATTTTATATCATATGAATCAAATTACAAACTTATATAACCCAATTGCAAATGTATATAAATATATTTTTAGATAAGTATACATATAAATATATAATATTATATATAGTTAATTCGAGCCCTAATGTTCACGAGCTTGTTCACAAATATTATTATGTTTGAGCATGACTTATTTTAATAATTGAGCTTAAAGATGAGCTTGAGTTTGGTTTGGTTACTAAACAAACAAACATAAAAATGTTTTTTTTAAGCCGAGCTCAAGTTGGTCATAAAACAGTTTAATTCATTTGCAACCCTAAGTGTGTGTTAGAGACTAAGAGGTTGCAACTTCAAACCCAAAAAATCAAAAATCAAAAATCAAAAATCAAAAATCAAAGTAGTTCTTTTCAAAACAAGTCATATATGATATAACACGATTAAACTTGGCCCCTTGGGGTGATTGGATTGTGCTTACACACTGGCAGGCTTGGGGTATAGACTAACCAAAAAGATTCAACCCAAAACAATTCAAAATAAATAAATAAAAGGAGGCCTCAATAGCAAAACCCTTTTGATGGTTTGTTGTTGCACCGTTTAGCAGCGACTCTAGGAATATTTTCCAAGGTGATCATTAAGAAACTTAAATTACACAAAATTTAATTAAAAGAGAACTTCATAGATTGACCCAAAAAAACACACACACACTCACACAAATACATAAAGTCTTACAATTTCTTTCTACAAATTTTTTTATTTTGAAATTTTTGCATGATAGTCTCATTACCAATGTTGCAAGTTACATCTTTATCAAAATTTTAATTAGATAAAAATTTTCTTGGGATTTTTCTTTTTGTTTGCAAGGACCTAATATATTGTTAAGGGGACTAAAGTTTAAAGACAAAGTTTTGTTACAAACTTAATTATACCCTAAGGCTACAACTCTCATTAAATAAATTAACACGGTCAATTTTGAAAATCTAATTGTTGAATTGCATGTTCTTTAATCTTTATGTTCTTAAAACACATGTCAAATTTCATATTAATCGTATGTTATTTACTTTTAATCCATAAATTTATTTTTTATGTATAATTATAGATTACTAAAACTCAAAATTTAAAAATTTGATTAATGACATGCCTATTAATCTTTGATCTTCTTAAAATTTTGCAAATATGGAAGATATAAGAAGAAAATGTATCTATTTGTGGATTTGTCAAAATTCACGTACATTAAAAAAAAAAAAATTGAATAGAGTTATAACCTTAGTTTACAACCAAGTTTGTTACCAAATTTTGTCTAAAATTTAATTATGTTGGGCCTAAAAAAATTTAGTGTGGTCACAAATATTTTTTAAGGATTAAAAAATCATAAATTTTAAAAATTTATATATAATAAAAAAAAAATTCAGGTCGGGGTGGTCCTGTGACCACCCTAAATTGAACGTAGAGCCGCCGGTGGCACCATTCAACCCAAAGTTGTACTGTAGTTTATAAGAAATGCAAGTATGCAATGAATCTTAGCAACATGGATACCAAATACTCTTTCGTAACCAAGTGAAATTCAATTATTTGACAAAGTTTATTGAAATTATTTGGTCCTTATCTGGTTCAAGAGAATTATAGAGAGGTCTCCCCCCACTTTACCTGAAGAAAGGACAATGCATCATATAATTTTGGTCTAGATGAGCCTGAACCAAATTGGCACTTCAAAGAGTTTGACCTAAATACTAGTAGGAGATATTAGAAAATGACCTCTACCAAAAAAAGAAAGAAAAAGAAATTAGAAAATGACATTGTAACTATTTTGAAATAGGCTAACCCCATAATATCCATATGCATAGACCTTGCAAGGGATCAAATATTCAATATCCAATTAGATGCATGAAACTGAACAAGAAGATATATATATATATATATATATATATATATATATATATATAAATATATATATCTCATACAGAATTATATGCATCCAACCCATCTCACTAGTCATAAACTTGTGATGCTCATATGTTGTTGTGAGATATGAGATGTGTAAGTTAGGATCATTGGTTGGGGTCACTTTCTTGACTAAATCCTTTCTTCCATTTACAATTTTTCATTTTTTATCAAACACTTGCAGGTATTGGATTGGTTGAAACCTATGGCTATGGTTTTTTTCTATGTTCCATGATCAAACACTTGTAGTTGTAGCCTCTATGTTCTATATATGTGTATCCTAGGTAAGCCCTCCCTCTTTTTTTCTCAGTAGACAATTTTCTTAGTAGTGGAAAAATACAAAAAAAGAAAAGAAAAGTTATTATAATAACATTATCTTTTTCCTTAGTGTACGTTGGTGAATGGTGTAGCTCAACATACCCCATTGAAGATAATTTTTACTCAAATTTTCATACTCATTCGTCACATCACAATGTTTTCCATAGTTGTCTTCTACATAACAAAGATCACTTTCATGTCCATGTCAATTTTCAATTTTAGTAGCAGCCAAATGCATGGTTTAAGTCAACGATAAAAAAAACTTAAGGGATAGGCTAGGAGTTTCTAAATTATTGCTGCCCTTAGTTTCAATTGGCAAAAACTTTCCGACATTTTGTATAGCAAATTATATAAAACTCAATGATGTGACCATATATTGCTTTATACACAACTCATAATGATGCAATTTTATATTGTAAACAGATTGTTAAATTTGCATTGATTATACTTGTGAGACAATCCATAGTAATCAAGTAGATACCTTTTTTTTTTAGAGAGTTAATCAAGTAGATACCTTGATAGTAATATTTTTGATACGTTGCTAGTAGCCTAGTGCCCTGTACATTATAATGTTCATTACTCTTCAGTATTACTGCTCTCTAAAATTTATTCATGTTACTATGCCCATTTGTTCGGTTTGTTTTGATGAAAAATTTTATGTAAAGATAGTTTTCTGTGTTTCTTAATATTTGGTAGTATCAGAAAAAAATGATTTAAAAAAAAAACTATCTTTGGTCAACAGAAAAAATATAATTGTTTCTCACTAATTTTTTTTGAAAAATAACTCTATTCACAGTAAGCTAAATAAAGGAAATTCGAAAATTATTTTTTAATTTATTTAAGGTTGTTACTAAATATAAGAAAATAAGATAATTTTATAGAAAATAAATTTTAAAAAATAACTCATTTTTTAGGAAACATTTTTACCTAAACAAACAGTAATGTTAATAGTATGAATTTCTTAATATTTTAATATAGTTAAAGCAAAGTCAAAATTCAACTCAATTGATGGATAAGAGATCTTGGACCTTATCAATAAGTTGATGCAATAAACACGCAATCTCGCAGTGCTATAGATTCATGGTACAGAATAATTTACGGGCTCAATTTTATTGATAATTCATGGCCCTTTTTGGGAAATCAGCTATCTCAATTGGCTGGGATGTAATAATTCAACAACTCTCTTTGCATAATGAAAATCCTTTTTTCTTGTTCTATTGTAATAGGCATCATGAAAGTCTATTTGATGGAACATTTCTGGAGTCATTAATCATGATTCTTAATTAGTGGAGTCACCAATCATGATTCTTAACGAGTGTTTAGAAATTTAGAAGAGAAAATGTTCGAGTTACATGGTTAGTCGTATATTGTAACTGTCTAAAAGCAAAAAACAAAAAAGACTTAACAAGTAATTTTGGTCCATTGGATTTTTAGCTACCTTGATAAAGCATAGTACTTTTCTTCTTCTTAGATAAAAATTGGAAAAAAAAAAAAAAAAAAAAAAGTGGAGAGGGTGGGGGAATCGCAAAGAGACCCATCCGAGTTTGGGTCGGACTCCAAGCCAGATTCTTATATTATCAATTTAAAATGTTAAACTCTTAAAGATATTCTAATTGACCAAATTGATCCCTCTGTCTCAAATTATTCAAGTTTTAATAGTAAATTTTTATTTCTTTTACAATAGGATGAGAAATTTGGGTTTTATGATTAAGTTTTCAATTCTTCGAGGTCATTCTCAGATTAGTCAAGTTTTAATAGTTAATTTTTATTTCTTTTACAATGGGATGAGAAATTTGGGTTTTAGGATCAAGTTTTGAATTCTTCAAGGTCATTCTCTCTCTTTAAGAATATTTCTAGGTTTGGCAATTTTAGGCTTTTCACTAAAAGTTGGATGGGTCATGCATTGTGGTGATGTGGTTTTGAACTGTGAAGTAGATGATGGAAAGATGTGGTTTTGGCCAAGGAAAAAAAAAAAAAAACACAATATAAAAAACAAAAAGCTTAATTGTTTATTGCATACTAAGAAAACAAATAATACAAATAAGTTATCATTCTGCCCTTACAAAAATTACAAAACTTAAAAAAAAAAAAAAAAAAAAAGGGATTTTTTTTGTACCAGCCAGTATGCCCAAAATCGGCCGATACAGCTGGTATTTAAACCGATACGAATTAGTTGCGTTTCGTACTGGTGCACGTACCGGAATGGTAAATACCAGTCGTACCGGTCGGTACAGTATGGTATCAACCACGTTTTCGCCATGGGTTACCTTGTCTTGGTTACAAGTCAATTGAATATTGCATGTATTTGGACTAATTAATCAACTTGAGTTTTTGGTTAATTTAACTGGGGTCAAAATAAACCCAATAAAATATATTAAACTAAAAAAATTAACATGGAAAATGATCCTCAGATTAAATTTCAACACATAACCCATGCAACGAAAGCCTGAACTGGTTTAAATTCTATTTTACACTAGAGTCTTGTTAATAAAATATGAATAAAATTACAAAAGTTGTTATATAGTTAAAACATAATTACAATTTTGCAAAGATATGACTTGTGTCCGGTACTTTTTTGTATTGGACACGTTACAATGCAGACACGTGTCTGGATCGTAGCATGTCCAATACAAAAAGGCACGGTATACAAGCTAAACCCATTTTGCGAAGGTAGATAAAACCAATAAAAACAGATCTGCAAATACATTAAAATATAAGCAAATAAATAAATATAAATAAATTATACATTGATGTTAAAATCCAAACGAAAAAAGTTGTCTTTCTCTTTCAGCCTGATTGCTTGAGATGCGACTGCCGTCCAAATAGGCTCGCCAAAAGTTAAGGGTAGGCAAAATAATTGATGAAGATATGGCTATGGACTTCAGAACGTGGACCTTAGCTCACTTCAACTTTCTTTATGTTTTTGCTTTCTAGTATCAAACAAAGAACTCTTAAAAAGGCAGATAGATATATAGATTTAAAAAGTACATTGACCATAAACCCATAAGTCCTACATATGGAGGTTTAAAAAAGGAGTAGCCTTCTTCAAGAAACAGAATAAATTAAATCAAGAAGTTTAAGGATGGAAATTTTTTTCCTCATAATTTGGTCGGTTTTGATTGATGTTTAATAATAGTAATATCATTAATGAGTTCACGCAAAAGTGATGTTGTTCTAATCACAATTTATTATCTTAACAAATTACCATTAAAAAAATTGTCGAAAAAAAAAATCGTGTCATTACATTTGTTTCAATGGAAAATTTTATGTAAAGAAAATTGTTCGCATTTTCCTATATTTGGTAGTATCAAAAATATAGGTCAAAGGAAAATTATATTTTAAACTTCTCTTATTTAGCTTAGCATGTGATAAATTGTTTTCCACTAAAATTTTATGAAAAACAACTCTATCTTACGTGAAGTTAAATAAAGAAAACAATTATATCTCATGTAAAGCTAAATAAGGGAAGTTAAAAGAAATTTTTTCATTTATTTTAAGATTGCTACCAAATATAAAAAAATTAAATAATTTTCTAGAAAATATATTTTTTTTTGGAAAATGTTCATTTTATAGAAAATGTTAATGTCGAAACAAACATAACGTAAATAAATTATTGGTCAGTTGTGATTGATATTTGATAATAGTAATGTCATTAATGAGTTTATACGAAAGTGATGTTGCTCTAATTAGTTGTAATTTTAATAAATTGCTATTAAGAAGATTGTGAAAAAAAAAACGTGTCACTATTATTGTTCTAAATAAAGTATTGGTCGGTTGTGACTTGTGGTTGATGTTTAATAAGAGTAATAGTAATGTCATTAATGAGTTCATTTGACAGTGGTGTTGCTTTAATTACAGCTTGTCATTTTAACTAATTACTACTAAAAAGATTGTGGAGAATATTGTGGAGGATTAAACTCCAACTGAAAGTTTGAAATATTATCCACATCCTTCAATACATTCCAAATACATCTCTCCCAACTCCCCCTTACACTTTTTTTTTTCTACTTTTAATTTTTTAATATCAATTTTATTTTTAAGCTAATTAAGGTTAAGGAAATTTGAACTTAAGATATCTCGGTTTGAAATTTTAAGATATGTCTAACCAATTGAGTTACAAGTTCCCTATTGTCAATTCACCTCTCTCTCTCTCTATTCCCAACAACAAGATTTTGTAGTGTGTGATCATACTAACTTATGATTAATATCTCTTATATGACTATTGACTAAAATAATATCTCTTGTAAACAATAAAGAATCTCAAATTTATAATTTATTCTGTTAAATGTTAATTATAATATCTCTTGTAAACAAATTCCTACTAAAAAGATTGTGGAAAATATTGTGGAGGATTAAACTCTAACTGAAAGTTTGAAATATTATCCACATCCTTCAATACATTCCAAATACTTCTCTCCCAACCAACTCCCCCTTACATCTTTTTTTTTTTTTTTTACTTTTAATTTTTTAATATCAATTTTATTTTTATGCATCAATAATTAAGGGTAAGGAAATTTGAACTTTAGATATCTCGGTTTGAAATTTTAAGATATGTCTAACCTCTTTTTTTTTTTTCTTTTTTTTGAGAAGGAAGACAACTTAATATTATTAGCTAGAATCGGCGAAAAGAACAGAGTAAAGTGGGGAGGAGCATCCTCCATCCAAACAGTCAAACCTCTAACATGTCTAGCATGTCTAGCTAGGTTATGAGCAACCTTATTACCACTCCTATAAGTATGAGAAAAAGAAATACACTCGTTGGTAACTAAGGTGGATTTAGCCAAAGAGATGATGTGGCCGAATGAAGAAAGAGAATCTTCTGCTGCCATGAAGGTTTTGATCACTGCTTTTGAGTCTCCCTCAAGGATGAAAGGTCGGATACCAAGCTTACAAGGTTCCTTATTGTCAGTTCACCCCTCTCTCTCTCTATCCCCAGCCACAAGATTTTGTAGTGTGTGATCATACTAACTTATGATTAATATCTCCTATATGACTATTGACTAAAATAATATCTCTTGTAAACAATAAAGAATCTCAAATTTATAATTTATTCTGTTAAATGTTAATTATAAATAAGGGAATTTGACTCCCTGAACTAAATCATACTAAATAAGGCTGGTATTGTTAGACTATATTATCACTAACAACTCTATGAATTATTAATTTGAGGGATCGGTTTTATAGATTAGATTATATTAATTGGATTAACTTCACTCAATTGACGTACACAATTAACATTAAATTATTTCCATTGTGGATCAATTTTATAGATTAATGTCACTTTGACCAAGATTATCAATCAATTTTATAAAAAACTCGATGTTTACCACATGGCATGGCTCAAAAGGTTACTGGCTTCATTAATTTTTTTCATTTAACGAATAACATTAATCTAATCCATTCATCATTGACGGGTTTCGATTCTTAACAAATAACATTAAGCAAGAACTTATGTGTGTTTCAATGAACTCAATTATTAAAATTTTTTGTTGACAGAAAAGGGTTTTACATTCAAATCTGCTTAAAATTACACAAAAAAAAGTAAGTAACTCATTTTGTTTAAGGCACTAATTAATTTTAAGTGTTTGGCATAAGAAATTTATTAGAAGGGTCTCTTTCAACAATGAATCTACTATTTTTTTTAATAAGGTTTTTTTTTATAATCACTATTCTTTTAATAAGGTAGTTATTATGTTCGATGCACGTTGCATTTTAATTTCCTCCACCGATTCAACACTGATTCACGAATCTTACTCCAACAATAACAAAATGATTCAGCTTAATTAATTCATTGAAATCTTTTGTCTTATTCAATAATTTTAATTAAACTCAATAATCAATATCAACAAATTGAATGATCCATGAGAAAAATACTCTCTGTCATAGTACATGTTTTTTAATTTAATTGATAGTCACAATAAAAGAAAAGAATATCTTAAAAAAATGGAGAATATGAATCTAGTTCCCTTTAAAAATTAGATCATGTAATATAATACAAGTACAAGACTCTAGGCAAGAAAATAATTACTTCAATATCTAATATTACCAATTTTAGGACGTAAAAAAAGAACCACTATTATTAGATAGTTTTTATTTTATATAAGCACTATTATTAGAGAGTCATTAACTGTATTCATTCTAAAAAAATGTATAACATCTTACTTTAAGTAAATGTGTTATATTTCGTCTAAAAAAAGAAAGTAAATGAGCTATATATATAAAACTAAATCTTTTCCAAAATTATTGCTTCTCAAAAAAAAAAAAAAAAAAAAAATTTTTTTTTTTTTCCAAAATTCTTGAAGTTTCGTAGCATTGCTTGCTCTTATTTTTGAGTACGTCAAGAATTCAAATTTCTTCCTTCCATCATTATAGCTATTTAAATATCAGATAAAACTTAAATTTTTTTTTTTTTGAGAATCGAGATAAACTTAATCTTAACTAAAGGATCAAGAAAGATTTTAATTTTTAAAATTAAATTCAAATACATTGGTACATTGAATGTTATTTTTAGATAAAATAAATTCATTTAATCATTAACCAATGCAATTTAAAAAATTAATTAAATTTAATATAACTATATGTTCTTTTTTTTCGATATCTAATACTATTACTCAATTTATATCAAATAGTATATCCTATCCTCAATCAAATTTTTTTTTTTGTTGGGAAAAATAAAAAAAATTCATTGAATCATTAACCGATGCAATCTAAACAGTTAATTAAATTTAATATAAATATGTGTTTTTTTTTTGGGATATCTAATATTACTCAATCTATATCAAATAGTATATCCTATCCTCAATCAAAATTTTTTTTTTTTGGAAAAAAAAAAAACGTAAATAGGGGAGAGAGACCCCCTAGTGGGTCAGAAGCACACGTTACGGTCAGGCAGTTCCATGTGCCCACATGGATGATGAATTGTAGAAGAAAATACTAATAAAAAAAATTACTTTAATTAAAAAAAATTTTAAAAAATAAATTAAAAAATTACATATTAATTATTAATTATTTATATTTGTAGAAAGAAAAACCTGAACTCTCAGAAACACCACCACCAACAACATCAACAACAACTTCATAGTCAAAGTACAAAAACCAAGCAAAGTTTAGCTCAGCACTCACTGACTCTGCTCTGATCTCTCTGTCTCTCTCATACACACACAGAAAAAAAAAAAGCCAAAAGATGGAGAAAAGCAGTGATGGGTTTGTTCGTGCAGATCAGATTGATTTGAAAAGCTTGGATGAACAGCTCGAGAGACACCTCAACAGAGCGTGGACTATGGAGAAGAACAAGAAAAAAGAAGAAGATAGTACTTTCATTAACAACAACAACAACAACAGTAGTAGTATTCTAAGTACTAATAATAATGGTCTTAACCTTATCACCACCACCACTACCGCCACAAAGGTTGTGAAGAAAGAGAGGAAAGAGTGGGAGATCGACCCCTCTAAGCTCACCATCAAGTCTGCCATTGCTCGTGGCACCTTCGGCACCGTCCACCGTGGCATCTACGACGGCCTTGATGTCGCTGGTCACTCTCTTTCTCTCAACCACTTTGTCATTTTAGCCTTTTATGTTTTTCTTTGATTGTTTGAACTCTGTCTCAAAAAAGTTTGTAACTTTACTCAACCAAAGAGAAAAAGTTCAATTTTTTTCAATTGGGTTTGGTTTGAAAACTCTATTTTTTGAGATTTCCTTTTCTTCCCATCAAAACCCAGTTCTTCTTTTTTTCCTTTTTTGACTTTTTTTTTTTGGTGCTAATGTTTTGTTTTTACCATTTTCATTTATTTCCAGAGTATATTCTGCTTTATGAAAACTGTTTTTTCTTGTAATTGTTGTACATTATATGTCATAGTTTCTTGATTATTGGACTATTGAACTGATTCCAACTTGGTTTTTGCATAAATGCATGTGCTTTTTTGTTTGATCAATTTGGTTGATTTTGATAGTATATATTATTTTGGGGTTGGTCCCATTTGGATTAGGGGGACCATTCTGGTTACTTTTGCTACTTTTCTTTTTTAGTACTAATTTTTAATCTCTATAACTGAATTCAATCGACTCTTAAGGTAAACAACGATTGGCTATTGTAAATGAATGTACTCTTTTGAAATCCGTGACTCACACACGGGCTTGGGTTGAATTTTACTGGTGATTGCAATTGCTTGGTTGATGATGATGTTGTTGTATTTCTGAACTTTCATGTGATCACAGCTGTTGGTTTAAGTCTTATCAGCTAAGAAAAACAACAATTCTAAAATAGTATGGTATCCAAAGATTAATATTTGGTTTTTTAATCGTCTTAATTTAACAAAACTAAGATCTATTTGGTTTCTTTGTAATATTATCTAAAGCCACTTTCATTATGTTTGTTATGTTGAGTGGGTTCACTGGGTTGCATTTGTTACAAATGACTAACAATATTACCCAACAAATCCAAGGGAAAAAAAAAGTCATTAACAGTGGTTTTCTGTTTTTTTTTTTCTTGATCATTAGTTAAAATGCTCGATTGGGGTGAGGAGGGCCATAGGACTGAATCTGAGATTGCTGCATTAAGGGCAGATTTTACTCAAGAAGTTGCTGTCTGGCATAAGCTGGAACATCCTAATGTTACTAAGGTTAGTTCTATTTTGCAATTTCTTTTTCATCTCTTCTTCTATATTTATACAAACCATATTTGGATTCCATATGCTTCTATATCGCTCATGATGATTGGATTGAGCAACTCATATATCTAGCTTACGTGGTGAAGATTATGGAAGCTTTAAATTTCTTCTTACCTTTTTTATGAAATTATTGATTATGATTCTATTGTTGTTGTTTCTTGATATTCCAATAGCTTTGCAATACCACTAAAGCGACATATGAACCACTTGCTCTTGAATGCTTACTTAAACATCCAAAATATTGATAGACATATCAATAATAAAGGGAAAATAATAATAATAATGAACATGAATCCTTAGTGACCATTGCTTTCGATTATAGTGAACTCAATATCCGTTGGAACAAATTAAACTAATGGATGTTTTATAACTGAACTCTCCTATAAAGTTTCATTTATTTTGCCATTTGGTATGCATCATAACAAGATGTTGAGCAACTCATTTGTGTATATATATATGAGATTAAATTCAATAAGGACGGGGTGTAAACCCTCTAGTTTACACTAGCCAATAAAGACATGCAACATCAGACTTTTACTTAAACTAATTGTAAAATCAATACATCCTAATACACCTAATAACATCTCAACAAACAAATAAACAAAACCTATTTCACGTTTCCCTAAAATCTCAATCCCTCTTCACCTCCTGCATCTCCAGCCAATCCTCACCGGACCAACGTTTGCCGCCGCACTACCTCACCGGACCTCCATCCACAGCCGCACTACCTCGCTGGACCTAGGTGATTTGTTCTTGTTCTCAAAATTTTTTGGGTTTTGCTAAAATCTCTATCCCTCTTCAGGGACGATTTTTTTTTTTTTTTTTGGGTTTTACACTTGTTACGACTCTAAACTAAAAAGACCATCTTCTCAAGTGTGAGATTCCAAATATTTTTATATTTAAATTTAGAACCCAAAAGCAGTCCCAATTGTTTCAAAGGCAGAATGGATACCTTGCACCCTAGAATCTGAGCCAATGCTTCTGCTTCTGGTGGTTTCCCCAGATTTATTTTTAAAACAGAAATTGTATGATGATGCTAGTTACATGGTGTTCCAGATATGCTAATGGGATACTATATATAGTGATTGAAATTGCCGAGGCAACTTTGTTGCACTTTCCAGCATTATAGAGAGCATTTTTTTTTCCTTTTAATAACAAGTGATATTTAGTTCTCGACTTGTTGCACTTTCTGAGTTAGTTGCTATTATATGTGGCCACTCCAACTTATGTTCAGAGCTCGTAATTGTTCATATTAATGGTTATGGGCTTCTGTAAAACCCAAAAATAAAAAATAAAAAATCGTCCCTGAAGAAGGATTGAGATTTTTTTAGCAAAACCCAAAAATTTTTGAGAACAAGAACAAATCACCTAGGTCCGGCGAAGTAGTGTGGCGGCGGATGGAAGTCCGGTGAGGTAGTACGGCGGTAAATGTTGGTTTGGCGAGGATTGGCTGGAGATGCAGGAGGTGAAGAGGGATTGAGATTTTAGGGAAACGTGAAATAGGTTTTGTTTATTTGTTTGTTGAGATGTTATTAGGTGTATTAGGATGTATTGATTTTACAATGAGTTTTAAGTAAAAGTCTGATGTGGCATGTATTTATTGGCTGGTGTAAACCAAAGGGTTTACACCCCGTCCTTATTGAATTTAATCTCTATATATATATATATATATTTTAAATTTTATAAGTAATATACAGGAAGTATACATAGATTTGAAAAATAGAAAGAAATGAAAGAAAGAAAAGGAAGCTGAAAGATTAGTGATACAAGTGCAAAGAGTCTAAAAACTCCATCAGAGAAAAGGTTGAGATAGTAGGAGAGTGTGTCACCCATTTGAAGAGAGTTTTCAAGAAAAGAAACTTGATTCGATATAGCCATCTCCTCCCCCGATAATATCTGTTGATTTCTTTCTCTCTAAATGCACCATAGAATACAGGCTGGTCCTGCTCCCCATGCAGTTCCATACCTACAACTCCTCATCATTACCTTCCAAGACTCCATCATTAATGTTGTTGAATGACCCATGAAATTAATCATCATCTAACTGTGTTTGGTTATATTAATAACATATGTGGTCCAAGGACGTTTTCTCTTGATATTACCAGATCAAGATGGCTGAGTACTTTTGGTGAATATGGAGCTGAGGAGTACGGCCATTTTGGATAACCAATTTTCTTGCATATGAGAGATCTTTCTAGATAGATACAGAGGCACTTCATCTTCATTGTTACGTTACCTCCTATTTTGCAATTTTTTAGTACATCAAATAAGCTCAAATGCTGCTGGCCAGTACAATATATTTGCATCAAACACAGAGGGTAACAAACTAACAATGATATTGCTGCTCCATATCTTTAAAGATGCAGAAATTCAAACATCCATAGCTATTAAGATGTTCTTGAGCTACCTAAACCTAGCCATTGCATGGACATCCATGGAAGTGACACAGATGGAAAGGCAAGCTGTTGTCAAACCTCAGCCTTTTTCAGTTGAAGCCAACATCAATAGAGTCGTGGTCCCCTACAACTTATCCACTACAAGGGTAAAAAGAATGACAAAGGGAACAAAGATGGATTTCAATTCTGGTTGAAACATGCTATCACATGGGACTTGGATACCAATATATATACTTAAAGGAAATGCCTTATCTATATAATCATTTTGATCAAGAGACCTCTTTGTCTTTGCTGTTCCTTTCTATATTTTGGGCCATTTGACTAAATATCACAAACCTTAAATTTTTAACTGTTGAGGGAAGCATCAATCCTTGAAGGAGAGAAAAAATGGAGGGGGGGTGTGGGTTTGGGGGCTTCTAATTTTTTTGAATCTCAAACCACTTCTTTCATGTTGATTTCCAATATTCTTTTCTTTGATTTTCTCTATTTCATCTCTTGACTCCCAATGACATAGTGGCAATTCGAGAACTGTTGCAGTTTGAATTTATTGGAATTTAGTGATTAACTAAAAGAGTTAATGCATTTGAATATTTTAGAATTTTGAAGGTTGCAATACATTTAAAGGTTGATTCCTTTCATCTCTAGTTTGGTTTTTTTTTTTAATTTTTAATTTTTAAATATATTTATTTTTTATAATTCAATAGTAGGGGGAGGAGGGATTTGAACCCTGAACGTCTCCGTTAGAAACCCCAAGAGACGTCACTTGAGCTACAAGGCTCTTGGTGTTTTTTTTGTAGAAAATAGTGTATACTTATCAATATTCTGTCATGCTTCGTCGTATCTCTTACCTTTAACATGCTGGTCATTCAAATTTCAGTTTATAGGGGCAACAATGGGCACATCAGAACTACAGATACAAACTGATAATGGTCCAATTGGCATGCCAAGTAATGTCTGTTGTGTCGTTGTGGAATATCTTCCCGGGGGTGCTCTGAAAGGTTACCTCATAAAGAACAGGAGAAGGAAGCTAGCTTTTAATGTCGTTGTCCAGCTTGCACTGGATCTTGCTAGAGGGTACTTACCATCTGTGTCTTGCTCTGTGTTTGTACTTTTTTTCTTTGTAGAATTTCAATTAAAAAATGACATGTGACTTGGAATTATTGTTATTATTATTATTTTTCCTGTTTAAGCTCTTAGAAGGCTCATATGTACTGTATCTTGCAGGTTGAGTTACCTTCACTCACAGAAGATTGTTCACAGAGATGTAAAAACAGAGAATATGCTATTGGACAAGACACGTACAGTAAAAATTGCTGATTTTGGGGTTGCTCGTGTTGAGGCTTCAAATCCTAATGACATGACTGGGGAGACAGGGACACTTGGTTATATGGCTCCTGAGGTATGCTCATTTTATTTACTCCTACTTGATAATTTTTTGACTTTGACTTCGAAACCATATAAAAAACTTCTCATCAATTCCTCTGGGACTTTTGCTTGTCTATTCGTACTTGGGGAACAAAAAGAGATCTTGCTCTGTGGGTGGATGTCTGTCATAGTGCAACTAATGTCTCCATCAATCTCAAGTCTATCTAATATCAAGAGAGGCAAATTTGTCTTCTCATTGTCTTTGGTAACTTGTAGGTATCCTCTTAGTACAATGAGGATATTGTACTGGTCCTAATATTTCAGCTATTATTCACTATTACCCTAGCAAACTGTAATACATGATTGCTCAATCCAAAATGTGGAACATTTTCATTCAAATACACTAATCCCAGAGATAAAAAATTTTCTTCTTTTTCTTTCTTTATTCACCTTTTTTTTAGTGACAACTTTAAAAAGCAATAGTAGAATCTTACGTGATTAATAAACTGTTTGGGCAAAACCAAGCAAGAATTGTAAAATTTCAAGGTTTCCATATCACCTTTTAACTACTAATGAAACAATCTATATAAGTTTTACATAAGCAGAAGTGGCATGCCAAGTTCCTGTTTGCATTCCACATACCCTAAGGATCTGTGTTATAGGTAACTAAAACTTAAAAAAAACAGAAGAAACAATCGTTCAATGAACTAATTTT
This sequence comes from Notholithocarpus densiflorus, assembly GCA_030021035.2. NCBI lineage: Eukaryota > Viridiplantae > Streptophyta > Magnoliopsida > Fagales > Fagaceae > Notholithocarpus > Notholithocarpus densiflorus. The sequence continues at coordinate 2,545,146 of JARYZH020000032.1, read as the reverse complement.
CTGTGATTTGTCAAATGGGTGATTTATAGGTTCTCAATGGCAGCCCATATAACAGGAAATGTGATGTTTATAGTTTTGGCATCTGCTTGTGGGAGATATATTGCTGTGACATGCCATATCCAGACCTTAGTTTCTCAGAAGTGACGACAGCTGTGGTTCGGCAGGTAACTTATCTGCGTGAATTTTAATCATTGTACCCAACAAGCTCTGAGTGTTTCTGCTTGAGATTCCTTCTGACTAATTTATTTCTTACCTAGAATCTGAGGCCAGAGATACCAAGATGTTGCCCAAGTTCCCTGGCGAATGTAATGAAGCGATGCTGGGATGCCAGCCCTGACAAGCGGCCAGAAATGGAAGAGGTAGTCTCCATGTTAGAGGCCATTGACACATCAAAAGGTGGAGGTATGATTCCCGTTGATCAGCCTCAAGGTTGTTTGTGCTTCCGCAAGTATCGTGGCCCCTAAAATCTCTAGTCCCTTGAACAACTCGGTGTAATTATTTTGAAGACCAGAGAAACCTCAATTGTACTTAACAGTGAAGAGAATAGAATTTGGGAATTCATGATGAGAGAAACACATGGTGGTGGGTATAGGCTAAGGAGCTGTGCTACATATCACTTTGTTGGATGAATGTAAATCTTTTATTTATTTTTCTTTTTTAAAATATATTTTTTAGAAATACCTTTTGGGTTTACCAAATATGTGTATTTATTTTGGCCTGTCTGTCTTTGTTGGACTGGCCTTAAAACCTCTTTGTAAGATCTCCAATTGATAATTATTATCATTGCTATAATCAAGATGAACCTCATTTCTATCTCAATCCACTTGCTATGTACACTCGAGAGACTCAGCCAAAGCTTTTGATTTAGGAAGTACAATTGATTGTATTGTGGACTTGCAAATCTTTTAGGACTACTCTTAAAGAGAGTCTCACATCAGTGTGTGGAATTGCAAATCTTTTAGGACTCTTTTTAAAGAGTCTGTCATCAGAGGCCAATAGGGGAAAACTGACTAGTTCGGTATGAAGAATTAAATTGATGTGCAAGTGCGTTTTGTGTGGTGAAATAAGTTCTGTTGTAAGAGGATGTTGGCATGGGAATATGGGATGAGCCCTATTAGGATTTTGTAGGATAATTCGATAATTCAACCCTAAAGTTTTCAAGTTTTAGTATAACTAGTCGCAGGTTCACATAATGTGTGGGACAGTTACACATAATGCGTGGGACAGTTACAATTTTTTGTGTTAGTAATGCAACTCCAATATGAAGCAACAATAATTACAACAAACAATGAAAATTAAACAATATTTTTCCTCGGTTCATCATTTGTATTGCAAATTCATTAATTATTTCAACATACCTACATCTAAATTTGATCCAACAAGTCCAAACATTGCTCAGTACACTTTGATATATTATGCTGACCATATTCATAGGCTTGGATGTTACCTTTTCATTCAGCAGGGATTTTTGACAACTAAAAGGTTGCATTTGGCACCACTTCATATTAGTATCCAACTCATCAAAGAATAGATAATGAACTTAATATCATAAATCTACAAATTTCTTACCACTTTATAAAAATAAAAATAAAAACAAAAACTTCAATTGGTTTTCAAATTCAAATTTTATCATAAGAAAACACAAAAATTGTGTAATTCACTCAAAAAGTAGAATACTAATATTAGCTAAGGGGATAAAAAAAGATAACACCATATATTGTGTAATTCACTCAAAAAGTAGAATACTAATATAGTAATATTAGCTAAGGGGATATAAAAAAAAGATAACACCATATATCATTAAATTAAAAAATAATAATATTACCTTTTGTTATCTATATTTTTTAATAAATTCGAATTAAAAATAGGTACTCTCAACCCAAACCCTTTTTTTTTTTTTTTTTTTTCTTTCGTAAGTAAGTACACTAAAATGGACTGAACATGACCAAACGGATAGAAGTGGACCGAACAGAAAACACAAAAATTGTGTAATTCACTCAAAAAGTAGAATACTAATATTAGCTAAGGGGATAAAAAAAGATAACACCATATATCATTAAATTAAAAAATAATAATATTACCTTTTTTCATTCTTAACTTCAATTGGTTTTCAAATTCAAATTTTATCATAAGAAAACACAAAAATTGTGTAATTCACTCAAAAAGTAGAATACTAATATTAGCTAAGGGATAAAAAAAGATAACACCATATATTGTGTAATTCACTCAAAAAGTAGAATACTAATATAGTACTATTAGCTAAGGGGATAAAAAAAAGATAACACCATATATCATTAAATTAAAAAATAATAATATTACCTTTTGTTATCTATATTTTTTAATAAATTCGAATTAAAAATAGGTACTCTCAACCCAAACCTTTTTTTTTTTTTTTTCATTCTTAAGTAAGTACACTAAAATGGACTGAACATGACCAAACGGACAGAAGTGGACCGAACAGAACCGAAGTAGACAAAACAAACCGAAATGGACCAAATGGACTTTAGAGGACTGAACAGACTAAACTGGACTAAAAGGACTGAATGGATCGAACTAGACCAAACGGACAGTATTGGACTGAATGGACCGAACAGAACCAGATTGGAACGAAATGGACCGAATAGACAGAAGTGGTATGAATTGGACCGAACATAGCTGAAGTGGACCGAATGGACCAAAATTTGACCGAGTGTACCACTTGGTCCACTCGGTCCACTTCGGCTCTATTCAGTCCAATTCAGTCCGCTTCTATCTATTCGGTCTGTTTGGTTCCAATTTGGTTCTGTTCAGTCCATTCGGTCCGTTCGGTCTAATACAGTCCGTTTGGTCTAGTTAAATCCATTTGATCATTTTGGTCCACTTTGGTTTGTTTGGTCTTCTACGGTCCGTTCAATCCGTTCAGTCCACTTCTGTCCGTTCTGTCCACCTCTAGTTGTCGAAAATCCTTGTTGAATGAAAAGGAAATATCCAAACCTATAGATATGATAAGCATAATATATCAAAGTGTATTGAGCAATTTTTTTTGATTTATTCGACCAATTTTAGATGTAGGTATAAAAGAAATTATTGAAATAATTAATAAATTTGTGTACGGCTATATTTAGAAAATAAAATCTGAACCATGCAAATGTACAGAATGGATAGAACTTTAAATGGAGAGAATTAAAATAAATAGTGGGATGCTATTTGCAAGGATTGTCATAATTGAGGTGGCAATGGTATGTTTTTATAGTTTGAGGTTTGAACTGTGAAGTGTTAGTATTTCCAAAGTTTAGGTCATGTTTTATGAATTTTGCTGGCTTTCAACAAGTATATTTAAGCTTTTACTTTTTTATTTCCAAAATTTCTTGTCTTCAAGGACGGAATTAGAAATCATTTCTTGGGGGGTTTGATAACTTTGATCTTTATGCATGGACAAAATTAAATGGTACATATGAAACTCATATATATATATATATACACACACATTTGAATCAACCATAACAAACTAAAAACATTACTCATCCAATGGTAATAAAAATAAGACACATTACAGATGACCATCGGCAAGGTAGAGACATAACCATGCATGCTTGTCTTATATTATGAAATTCACAATATAGAATAAAGAGAAATACATGCATGCTGATATACTTGCTACATATTGGTCTACATTTTTAATACAAATTTATATTCTCTAAGTATTTTTCTTATGTTTACATCATTCACTTATCTCTTACAACATGATATTTTCAAAAATAAAAACAATGGATAGTTTCACCCCCCCCCCCCAAAAAAATCTAATCCTATTAATTACAGTTATCAAATCTTTAAAGAAAAAAAAAATCCTATTTTTTATGTTTCTTTTTAATCAAGATGATGAATTCGAGATTAGGGTTTTTGTTAAGGATACATTGCAAGCTTTGACACGTACTATTATATTATATGCTACTGAGATCAGAGACCAGTGGTAGAGTCATGAATTCAATTTTAGGGGGGGGGGGAATTGAAAGAAAAATTAATCTAAAAAAAAATTAATTGATATTAATAGCAAACTAAATACACAAATATATATTAATGTAATTTAGAGATTAATCTAAATAAATAGAGTTTAAATAATCAATTTGATTTCTTGAAATAAATTATTGTAAAAGTGTTTAGAGTATAACAATATACTAGCAATTTTGTATCCTTGTTGCCTTGAATACTATTAAAAAAAATAATGTTGAATTCAACATTTTTTCTCTATTCTTTTAAGCCGTTAAAATTTGGATTATATCAAAAAAAGATTGAAAAAAAAATTAAAAACTAAAAAAAATAAGAAAAAGAGTGGAGGCTAGGTTTTAGTGCTATATATGAATATAAGTAGGCCATTTTTTTAAAATAAAAAATAATGATCATGTAGAACCCACTAAGAGGAAAGTTGGTATTATCACAGGTTGATATTGAGAATTATATAATTGGTAGACAATAAAGTAGTGTAAGTAGTGGGCTTAAATGAAAATTGAATGTTCAACAATTATGAAATTTATTGTGAGAAATATTGTATATACTATGTAGTATTGCTCTGACAATTGTGAAATTTGTTATGAAAAAAATTGTGTAAATTCATTTTTTACTGTTAATACTTTGGAAACCTGTCAAATTAAAGGATGATGTGCATGAAATATAGACAATAAGGTACTCTCATATCTGCATTTTTAGCATTACTTTCATGTTATTTTGTGACTAACTATCTATTATTTTTGTCTTATAGGTGATAAAGGATTTACATGCTAATAGGTTTTATTTGAGGCAGAATAATGATCAATTAAGTGAAGCCAATTTGAGAGATCCAGCCCAAGCATGAAGTGAAGCAAGCAAAGATAAAAGAAAAGAATAAAAGCAGGCTGGGCAAGTCCAACAAAGAGTGAAGGAAAGAAAAAGAAAAATAAGAAGAGTGGGACTAATGTTAATCTGACGTGGTGAAGAAAAGTAGAGAAAGAAGAAATTAAAGGCTTGTTTTCGTGGTTGATATACAGATGGGCTTGACTTGGGCCACTTGATTTCTTCACCGAAACACATACTTGGGAGTTCTTGCAATGGGCCACGTTGGGATTTTATTAATAAGGCTTTAGGTCAGCCGCATGTGATGGATTATAAAGGAGCAAATCAAAGCAATGTTAAGAAGGCTAGTCCGAATTGTATTATAGCCTATTAGGAGTGACTTCTCTCATATAATGTTTTAGGCTAGTTTGTTTAAGGAGGACGGCTAGGGCTGAACGTAGAGAGCCACGGCTACTTTTTTGGTTTTAGTCTATGATAGTTAGTTTTATTTATTTGTCTACTTTAATGTTTAGTATTTTATTTTTATATTTTATTTCAATTACTATAAGTAGCTAAATTTATAATTGAGGTTAATGATTATCAGTATTATTTATATGATTTAATTTTTCTCACAGTAGTTGTTCTTTAATGATTTAAATTGCTATTGTTTCACATCAATTGACTAAGATAGGATTCTAGATATGATTTCAATCATATTTTTTCTCATGATTTAGGATTTAACTTAATTAATTGGGTGCTTGGATTATGATTGTTTGATTTTAAAATTGGATATCTCGTGTGATTTGTTTATCAATAGATACAATTGATGATTTAATTTTATACATTGGAAGCGAAGAAGAATATGCTTTAGATTTTTAAACATAAGTTTTAATGATAATATTTTCCATGATAGCAAGATTGATTTATAGATTATCATGCAGTGGGTTGGGAAAAATTAATGAGCATGAATATATTTTTATATGAATTAACAAGGCGGATTCCAAAACGTTAATTTCTTTCTCTGGATTGTTTAATCTCTTTACTGCTTTATTTTATATCTTTGCTTAGTTTAATTATTTGCTTAGTTTATTTAATTTCAAAACAACCAATTTTTATTAAAATAGATTAGGATTAATTTGGTTAAGGTTTAATTAATTTTCCTATGTTCATTCAAGTTCTTGTGGGTTTGATCTCGTTCTTGTCAAATTATACTTTGGTACGGTTCGTGCACTTGCGAGTACTTTAAAATTTCACAACAAAAGACAATACTTTTAGTCTTATGTGGGGCCATTGAGCTTTGTTTTCATTGGAAAAAGACGAATATGTGCTATGTACTTATACAGACTGTTGGACATTAGATTGCTTTCATTTAGAAGTAGAGAAGTCTTCTTATTTATGCTAGGGGCAAAGTTGAGATAGAAAAATTTTGTCAGGGGGCAAAAAGCTTTATAAGTAGGGTTTTACTAACGTAAGTCCTAAGGGAATATGTTAGTAAACAATTTTGGGAATTATTTTACAGAAAAATGCAAAAGTAATTAACTGATTTCACAACTTTTTCAAATTTTCATAAAAAATTTCCTATTATGGATGGTTAATGTATGTCCTTAGGGCATACATTAACCGGACCCTTATAAGTATAATATATGGGAGTTTTTGGGGAGGTCGGTGGGCACTTGCCCTCTCTCGTCCTCCCCTGGCTCCGCCCCTGTTAGAGACCCACCATATATATTTTTTGGTGTGGATCTTTTTCTCTGATTTGAAGGAGTATAAAATCACATCCATGCACACGAAAAAAAGTGAGTGCAGGTCCAAAAATTTAACAAGAATTAGCAGTGTTATGGTTTATGCATTTCCCAATTGAAGCTCACGTAGTGTTGGGTCCCATTGGGTCGACTTGTAGTAGCTTGCATATAAAATGAGCTGCATCAAACCTAGAACCGCTCCACAACTATTGGGAACCTAGCAAAAATATAAATTTGGAAAAAAAGAAAGAAAAGAAGTTAGTTTTAATTGTATGCTAATGGTGCTCAAAGCCTTTGAAAACTCGTTAGCAATTGATAGTACATAAAGCCTTTCATTATAATTGGAAATATTCACCAAGAAAACTTATTAGTTTTGTAAACATGTAGTCTAAAACTAGAAAATTATATTTAGAAAAAACAAAAATCCATCTTATTAAAACAAAACAAATAGTCTCAAGCAAGATAGATATTTTTTTTTTGCTCTCATATTCTCTAAACTCTACGGATTATAGCAAAAGAATGTGATGTTCCATTACTAAACACCACTACTTTTTTTTTTGGATAAGTAATAAATTAACACTGTACCACACTAGATTAAATTCAATAATGCAGTAATATTTTTTATAACTAAATAAACCAAGAAATACGTAATCTTAAACGCATACTTAGTCTATGGAGTTACCAAGATGAAGACATCGAATTTGAGGATCGCATAGATCACCCAAATTACTCCATTGCAGAAGTAGGCGAGTGAGATAAAGAATGGCATGTACTTCACACTCTTTGTTCTAATTACCCTACCCTGCCAAAAGAAGAAAAAAAAAAGTTGCAAATTTTCATCAACAAATCCCAAATATAATTACCAATAATTAAAGTACAAATATTTATGTGTAAATTTTAGGTGTCCGATCTTGATAATAGTTTTTTATCATTAGACTAATACATTAATAAGTTTTTAGTGTATGCGGAGATTGAACCCCAAATTTCTTATTCAACCATTAGAAATTTTACCAGTTGAGTTAATTAGAACCCACATGTACGATTTTGTTAGTTTTTGTATCTTAAATTTCCTAATAGAATTCAACCATATAATTCTGCCGAGTAATTAATACAATATATACAATGCAATTCAACCACATAGTTGAGTTTAACTGAAAATAAAAAACAACATATAAATAACTATACTTAAGTTTTGCAACTGAGGAAACAATATACATACCATGACAGTTAGGGGTGAAGCATACATTAATATATTGAGGATAATGCTCAATACCCCGACAATGGTGGATCTATCTTTTGTTGTATGGAAAAGTTTCAGGGTAAGAACAACTACGAGGACAAAGAAGATGGTTTCAATCACAAGAGCAATGATGATCTTCCGCTGAAATTGCAAATATAACAAAATAAAAATGTGTTTAGATAATGACAAAATTTAGCTATAAAATTAGTTGTAGCCTAAGGTTATAACCTTACTCAATATTTTTTTATTGGATGTGAATTTTGACAAATCAACCATTGGATTACATTATCTTCTTATATCCTCCATGCTTGCAAAATTTCTAGAAAATTAAAGATCAATAGCTACGTCATCAATAAATTGTTTAAATTGCAAGTTTTTGTAGTTTAAAATAATGCATAAAATATAATCTTATAGTAAATAATATCTTATTGACACAAAATTTGACATATGTATTAAGAGCGTAAAAAACATGCAATCCAATTGTTAAATTTTTGTAATATGTAGTAATATTAATAATATTGAATAAGGTTGTAGTTTTAGGCTATAACTAATTTTGTAATTAAACTTTGTCCTTTAGATAATGAATCACATGCAACAAACCTCGATTACATAGTATAGTATATGAGATAGCTTATATGGAGAAACCATATACACATCGCATGGCAACTTCAAAAATGCTAAGCACATAAACCTTAATTTTGAATGCTTAGAGTATATATGACATTTATTTATTTATTTTTACTTACACGCTTTGACCAGGGAGAGTAGAAGAAGAAGATGGTGATATAGATGATTTCGATTATGAACCCAAAGCCATTGATTGTAATGACAAGAAGGCTATCTGGATGGACGAAGGGCATTCCATAGAAACACCACATTGCGCAACTGAGTACTGCTGTTACATAAGGATCAGGCTTAAAGCTTTCCACTGCTCTTGCCTTGTGTATTTTGATAAATGTTGGGCTGCAATTTATCCATTGTGTACTAAGACTATTAGTAAGTTCATGGAACAATCAATGAGAGAGAGAGAGAGAGAGAGATTACATGGGAGAGATATATAAGGCAAAAGAGATGACATTTCCTGCAAAGAGAAAAGATGGAAAGATAGTCAAAATAATGATGTTGTTTATGTTCTTTTTAGATGAATGAATGAATTCCTTGAGCAAATAGGAAGTATACCCTATCAGTACTAACAAGTAACAACCAATAATGTGGCCCATTATAACATAGTCATGGATAAATTGTGAATTAATGATATAAATGAGACGATAACATCTTGCCTTTGAGAATAAAGCATAGAAGAATAGAGATTGAAATCTTCTTATTAGTCTTAGTACTAATTCAAAAAAGGACCATTTGTAAGTTATTATGGAATTTTTTTATGAGGTTATATAAAAGTAGAAGAAAAATGATCTTCACTTGAAATGAATCAATTTGAAGATTTAGATTAAATATGACAAATTTAAAGGTGAATTTGTAGTTGGAAGGAAAAGCTAGAAAGAGTGCAATTAGAATGTGATCATGCACTCTTTCCTTGCTCTCAACAATAGTGCTTTACAATTTACCTACTTAGTGACAGTTTTCGAGGGTTATTCCCCATTGTGTATGTGTGATCATAAATGTCTAATGGCCATGGCCATGAAACAAATGAAAAAATGGTAATGGAATATAAGAACAAAACCTCAGTATTCTTGGGTGAAATTAAATGACACAAGATGAAAAGTTCCCCAATAAAAATGAAATAAAAAAAGTTCTTGAGAACATGAACATTAAATTTTTGTATATACATATATATGGTGAAGTTTTAAGGTACTAACCAATGATGCCCACAATGGTTCTACTTGTTTCAGTGTTAACCATAGTTGCAATGTCCAGACAAGAGAAAAGGATGAAAAGAAGAAAAAAATGAAGAAAATAGAAATACAAAAATGGAGTTTGCGCATTTGATAATTTTCCAAAACCAAAGCATATCTTCCTAAGTTCATTATATAGCAATATACTCGGATGATTATAACTGTATGTGAGAAACAAAATGCCACGTTTTTTTTTTTTTTCTTATTTCAACAAAAACTTGGCCAGACGCAAATGTCGAATGCTACTCACTGTAAAGACGCAACTAGTTAGAGAGCAAATAAAAAGATGTGACTGAGGCTGTGTTACTGTGTGTTCATGCTTGAATTATCAACCACTCTATTTGTACGCATGTAACTTGATCCTTTGTTTCCGATTTTTCCTTGAATTAATTCATAAGGTACTCTACTAACTACATTAATCTTGGTTATAGATGAACTGTACTTATGTGGTGAACCACTTGTCCACGCCAGGATTGGTGATCATGTTGTTGAGTGTGGTTTCTAACCACAGTTATATATATATATATATATATATATATATATAACAAATTTCATAAAATATATATATATATATAACAAATTTCATAATTTTTTCACAATTTGTTGCAATGACATATTCCAATTAGTAAAAATCATTTTCACTAGCACCATGACTACCATCACTTTTTTTATATACTAATCATAACTTGTTTGATTTAGTTTTGAGCTAAGTGATTATGTTATGTGAATTATATTATCTATCTATTTCCCATGCATTAGATTAGGTGTGTTTTGTGCAAGTGTTTTAGGAAAAACAGGTTGAAGATATTGATTTTCTTCATAAGCTTAGATTAGGTGTGAGTGAGTTGTTACCATTGTTCCAACTCAAATTTATGCCTAAAGTTTGTATGGGGTGTTTTGTCATGAAATTGCCAAAGGGAGAGATTGTTACAATCTTAGTGTGTTGGCATATTTCACGCCAAATTTGCATGTATTTTGGTGATCTCTTAATTTTAATGTATATTGTACAATTATGGGTTACTTTGTAATGGGTTGAAGATGTCAAGAGCTGAAGATTGGAGTGGTAGTCTACAGAATTTTGGTCGAGTGGACTTCTGAGTGTTAGGCAAACTGTTAGCAAGTTCTTCATTTGAAAATCTATTGAGACAACAATCTTGCCTCTCTCGCCTCTTATTGGCTTGAGTGAAAATTGCAAACCTAAGAAAAATCCTATCCTTTGTAGTTCCTATCCATAAACTTCTCTATATAACCCTCATTTGTCACAAAATTTTACACCAAATTCCCATATTGAAGAGCTAGAGAGCAACCTAAAACCCTAGTGCTAAAGCCCATTTGGTCTGTTTACCTTCTCCTTATCCAATTGTTGTTGTTTGGTGTTCGGGAATCATTTGAACAATTCCAAAATCTCCAAGAGGCCTTGAAGTGACCAAGGAGACTTGGTATTGTGATTGGTATTCTCAGATCTGATGATTAACAAGAAGAAAAGATTCAAGGAATCAATTGCTAGTAGGAGCAGGAGACTCAAGTATATAGTCATTACTTAGATTGGAGGATTTTGTAATTGACTTGTATTGCAACAATTCTTGTTTATGGATCATTTGGTGCTATAGTATACCCAGATAGTTTTCTGCCTAGTTTTTGGGTTTTTTCTCTCCATGAACACTTCAGTGTTCTTATGGGTGTGATTGATTGTTTGGGATTTTCTGTTTTGATTATGTAGCCATGAATGTGTTAATTGACTAATTTCATTAACAATTAGGCTTAATTTGATAGTTAGTTTAAAATTAACATAAAATATAAATTGAGGTCTAAAGTATAACTCTCATCACCAATTTCGCTTTGTTCCGCAAACATAGTCATAAGAAATATGAACATATTCACTGCAATCTTAACCGAGCCTTTAGTTGCTACAATGCCCCCAAAGGTCCAATATTTTGATACTCATTTGCTTTGATCAAATACACTTTTCTTTTCATAAAGAACTTAATTTTTCTCTAATCAGTTTAGAGAAAAAAAATCTTCCATTCTCTTATGCAATGATTAATTTAAATGATTTTTCATGTGTATTTGATGTTACAAGACTTATCTAATAGCCATGTGAATTTTAAATAATTTAACAAATCATGTGATTAAAATATATGTAGAGAATTACATTTTTTTATTTGAGATGGAAATTCCAATTTAACCCCCATCTAAATATATGTGTGTGGGAAGCTCTTTTCTAAAAACTTGAACCTCGATCTTTACTCTCCCACCTTATAAGAACTTATACTTGTGGAGTGACCATCACACTGAGAATAAGCGGTGATTATGTAAATAGTTAATTGATTGCTTGTCATTTTTTGCTATTTTTGTACTTCAATTATGTTTGGTATGACATTATTGCTTAATTGCATGATGAAAATTAAATCTGTCCATTAATTCTATGAGACCAATCTTCGAATTAGGTGAGATGGGTGCTAAAAACAATCCCATCTTGTAACAGTAACTTAGTCTTTGAGTTTAGATCTTTTTATGTTTTTTTTGAGAAATAATCTTTGAGTTTAAATCAAGAGTTCTAGATTAGTATATTTTCATCTAATTTTTGTTTTTTAGATTGTAAGCTGGGATCAAAGTGATATAACTTTTCTTTAGTCTGTTACTAAGAAAAGAATTATGTGATTTTAATTTTCTCATTTTTATGAGGACAATGTAATCATAAGTTCCATTTGCAATAAGATTTTTTTTTCTTCTTGATTTTGCCCATAATAATCAAGAGGTAATTACATTTTAAATCATTCACTTTAAGGTAATAAACATTGTTTGTTGAGCTCCCATTCTAAGACTCACTATCGATTGGAGATATTTGAACCTTCCTGGTTCCCTCGGATTGTGGTTCTAATAAATACTTCTTGTAATTGTTTTTGCAATTTAAAAAAAAAATTTAAAATTGATGAAATCTTACTTAAAATGGATGGTCATGAAAAGATTAAATGGATTTGTTATGTTATCAATAAAGTATATGTTAGTAAAACCTAAACTTTAAAAAAAAAAGACAATTAGTAATTACATCTCAAAAAGTAAAAAATAATGGTTTTAAATAAAAATTATAATATATAAATATATATAAAGTTAAATAAATACTATTTAATTGGTATTTAAATATAAAAATTGCCTTCTATGTCATCTCAAGCCTCAAATTTATATTAGTCCAACCTACCTTTAAACAGTATGATATAACCTCTTTTCTTCTACCTTGTGTTTGTTTCTAATAATAAAAAAAAAGTATGATATAAAATTCATGATCTACAAGGAAAGTCAATAAGGATAATTTGAAATGATCAAAGGTAATAAATGTTAATGTAGTATTAATTTAGTAATATAGAATTGTTAATTTTCTCTAAAAAAAAAATTATTATTAAAAACCTTGTAACTTAACTGGTTTACACCTTTTAATGTGTCTGTGATATTCGGGGTTCAAATTTTCCCTCCTCGTTATAACTATTGAATTATCATGTCTTTGTTTTATTTTTTATTTTTATTTTTTTAAAATCTAACTTTACTGACAAAAGGATTTAAACAAATTATGTGAAAGAAACAATAGAAAAATGCTTCAATTACTCTTATTTTTGTGCAGGAAGGAGAGAAGATGGGTTTGAAAGGGTCAGGGCAATGTACCATAAGAGCATCAAAATAAATATGTTGCGTGCATTAAGATTTAAGGATCCCAAAGGAATCAATGCTTTAACATCTCCTGTATCAAGTGACCATGTAAGGCCAGTGAGGAACCATTATTCTTGAGATCCTTGTAAACAATCTCCAAGACAACTTTATTAAAACCAACTTCAAGGGCGAACTCTGCCGCTTTCCTTACTGCCATTGCTTTCACATTTGTTAATTGAACTATTTAAAATTTATTTAATACTTTTTTTTTTTTTTTTTTTAATATCTCCTAAGCCAATACTTGCATCTTTAAACCAATTTTTATGAGCAAATATTCCTAAATTTAACAGAATAAATACCCCGAATAAATATAATAAAATACCAAAAATAGCCCCTGACTAAAAGCGTGTAAACATAACCCAAACCTGGTACTCATAAAACTTACTTTACCCGGATCTAATTAAACCCAAGGCACAATAATATCCTCACTCAGCCAAAAAGCCCTAAACACATTCCGAAGCCTCTCACATCGGCCACCACCGGCGGGGTTTTTTCCTGCCGGACTGGTAGATAGATGGTTTTGGGCAGGGTCTGGGTTAGGCAAAAAAACTGAGTTGGTTTTTTTGTTTTTGGTCGGGTCATCTAGGTTTTGTTTTTCAGAAGGTGGGTAACTCAAATGGAGCTGTATTAGGTTGCCTTCTGCGAGCACGGGTCGATGGGCTTGGTGGTGCTGTGCCATATCGCGACCATCGGTGGGATTGCGGCTCTCTTTGGGGCTTCGACGAAGGTTGCGGCGGATTTGGTTTGCAATTGAGACGATGCAGCAAGCTAGGGATCAGCTTCTGGTGGTGGTGGTCGTGGTGTTGCACTTTGGGTTTGGATCTAAATAGATCCGAATGGCGAAGTAGTTGGTATGGGGTTGAGGTTGGAACCAGCGGTGTTTGGGTGGCAGAGATGGTGATGGTTGGTTGCTGGTGATTTTACGATGTAAAGCTGGGGGCTACAGTTGGCTACTGTTTACCATGTCAATCTTAAAAGGGAACACTCAAACTACAGTTGGGTGTATATCTTTATTTGAAAGATTGTTTAGCTCCAACCTTGCTTTTGCGCTTGATTTGATTGGTGCACATATGGGTTTGCTGCTTAATATGTTCATATTTGGATTTGAGTCGTTTTTAACTTATCAAAAATACAAATATTTGGATTTGAATCGTTTTTGGCTACTCACTGTCCTTTCCTACTAACCCAGCTTCTCTGTGCCAACTTGCATATAGATTTAGACTTGGATGCAAAATTATAAATTGATAAACCATTAACATCAATGCCTTCAAACTCCATTGTTTCTGTCTATCCAAAATGCCCACAAGCTAGTGACCATCACCTCAGAGAAGGTTCTGTACTCTTCTTGTCAAATTACTCGGTTTCAAGCCATAAAAATTACCTGCTTTTGATAGATCCTGGTATGATATACTGTGTTTGTGTCCTTAATGTTAATACACAATCAAACCGTACTGCTGTAGCCACATTGCAATACTAAAACAAGTGTTCTATGTATTGTCTCATCCTTGTCATTACAAAGGGTAACAGGCCTTCAGAGAGCATCTTCCTAGCTTTCACCATTAATGCATTGCTGCAAATTCTCCAGATAAACACCACTAGGCATTTTGAGTTTCTATAGGTTCTTCCCTTTCCTTTCTGGACAGAGGCATGTCTAAAATATTTACATATCAGCACCATGTTTCTATACAAAATGACATAAAGCAGATAACAAGACGGAAATCACTCTTATAAACAAATAAAAAAAAGGGGGAATTATTTTTTTCTTCGTTTAATGTATAACTAATGATTAGTTTTCTCTCTATGGGAGGAGTGTAGAACTTAGTCTTTTACGCATAGAAGCTAGAAAATCACTTATTCTCTCTTTCTTTCTCAACAAAACAAAATTAAAATTAGCAGATAAAAACAAAATTTCTCAAACCTCATTTTTTGGCTACTGATTGCTAGAAATTTTGCCACTCTCTCCATTTAAAGCATAAAAAGTAAAATTTTCATGTTTTTTGTTGATGCCTTGGACCTTCTTCTCTGTGTCTTTCAGGTTTGGCTTTGCTTCAGATTTGTGTTAAAACTCTCTCTCTCTCTCTCCCTTTGTTTTTATAGGTGAAAGCTAGTTTTATTTTGTGTTTGTTTTACCCTTGGTAGTGGGGAGACAAAGAAAGAAACCAGTTTTATCCAGATAAAATTGAGTTATTTAGTCACTCTTGTTTAGCTTAGCTTTAAGCTTTTACATGGTTCATATTATTTTGACTGTTATTCATTTTGATGAAGTGCTACTAATCATATTCATTACTACATTAGTTTTGAAAATTTTTACTAGTAGCTTTAGCATTTCCCCAAAAAAATTATGAATTAATAAAATTTCAACCTAATTACTATTAAGTAAATTAGCCATATTAAAAAGTACAAATTGTAAATATTATATATAAATTGAAATATATAACATTAACTAAATACTATTTAAGTGATCTTCAAATATAAAATGGATCATTCAAAATTATTGTTTTAGACCTCAAACTGTATTGAATTGAATGGAAAACTAAGAAGTTTTATCCTTGTAATGAACATTCAATTCTTCCATTAAAAGAAAAAAAAACACATATTTTTGAAACCCTTATTACTCATTACTTATGAGTATAAAGTGTTATATTATAGCATGAGTCCCTCATCCAATGTACCAGAAAATTGAAAATTCTATATCAATTATCATCATCCAAGAAAAGATCCAAAAATCTTTAGTATAATTCACTCATTTCTATTTTTCAGGCCTCTCTCTCTCTCCATTTTTTTTTCTTTTTAAAAATCTCCATGTAAAATTATAATATACATGGTCATGTCTACAATTCTTTATTTGATTTTTTTTTTGTTTTTGGGTTTTATTAGCTATAACTTCACATTTTTTATTGATAGCAATATAGGTGTTGCTTTATTGATACAAAATACACGTAACCGGGCCTAGTTGCCACGAGTAACTTTGATCTCCTTTTTGACTCATGTACATGACACAAATTAAATGAACAAGTTAACAGCAAGTTAACTAAGAGAGTGTGTGTAACACTCACTCAAAGACACACATGTGATGTCACGCCCCAAACTCCAAAGGGTCCAAAGCATAAGAAAGACGTCTCAAAATACCTGTAGATTTTTCTTTTTTGACAATCCAATCCACATAAATCATATCAAGTATTAACATCAAGAATTATCATAATAATTCTATTGAATATACTCTCAAAATAAATCAGAGCTCTAAGCAGTAATTACAAGGACCATTGGCCACAAAAGAATAGAGGTCTGAATAAATAATTACATAACATCAGCTTGTCTCATCAGTGGGAATAAAGTCACAACCACTATAATATACAAAAGAATGAGTCAAGCCTATTCTAAGATGTACATCATTTAATATCTCCATCACAAAAGTTCAGCCTCCATCAGTAGTTCGTCTAACTACTATTAGCCACCAAAAAGTTGTCTTAAAAGATTGTTGCCTACTCTGAAAAATTTATAAAATAATGGAAAGAGACAGAGCCTAGTAAGTAGCATAATTAATGGGGGTAGGGGAAATGCAAGTTCCATTTCCAATAATAGTAACATGATATGACACGAATGATTGAATAATAAAACACAGTTTCTCAAAGTAAATACCTTGAAATTATATACTATAATCTGTGAGTACCAACAATATAATTTCCAAAGCCATAATATCTAACATAAGGTAAATTATCACAAATATACCATACTATCACATAGACCGGTCAGGGGATCCATTCATTCACAACTGGCATGATATTGTCCTCTCTGGTATGCAGACTCTTGACCCCATGGACAGCAGCCTCACCCATACCCTCAAGGTTTTTCTCTCCTCCAAGGGCAGCAGAGAGAGCGCGTCAAATAGGACCTCTTTTGCATGTGGTCTCTTGGCCCTATTGGCAGCAGTCTCACCCACACACAATCAAGGAACCTCTTCCCCCCATGGGCAGCAGGGAAGAACGCATTATTCAAAGTGAAAGGGCACTGATCTGGATTTGATTCCGTTGTCACAAAGACTATGGAAACTAAATCGGGTGATCACCAGGAAATCACACATGGCATGGTGTTAAAATCACATAAGCTCACAGGTTACATTACTTTGAAACACATAGTTCATATCCAGGTAGTTTCAGAAAAACCTTAAATAATCTAACTTCTATAAAGTTTGTAAGGTTTTCAACTTCATTCTTGTCAAGAGGTTTTCTATCAATTTCCCAAATAATACAAGACAAGATAAGCATCTTTAAATTTTTCAATATACCATAAAATCAATGATTTTCTTATCAAAAATTAAATAAAAGATGCTCATTTTTACATATCAACAATTCATGCATTTCCCCAAATGCAATACCAAATATGATGCATTTTAATATATAATCATATATATATTAAGGTTATGACACAATAGTTTTTAGGAAAATATAATTTCCATAGGTAGTTTCCAAAAGTGTGTCTAACCCAAAAACATCATTTATGCAACATGTTTATTTTTCAAAAATCCCATTAAAAAGCTACTTACCTTGCAACCGCAAAAGCCTAATTCTCCAAGCTCCAAGGAGATTAGCTAGAACCTAAACAATATCAAGTAAATCTGTCACAATAAGCATAGAGCTTGAAATTGTATCTAGCTACAATTTAGGAATTGCCAAATGAGCACTTACTTAGGTAAGCCAAGTATTTAACCTCATCAATACTAATATATTACACTTCCAAAGTTTCTCAACAAATTGCTTCACAAGGCATAGACTCCAATTTATAAAGTTAACCCATTTAATATCATCTCCAACATCATGACTAGCTTCTATAAAATTTACACTACATCATTAAGAGACCCATGAAAGAAAAATCAATATCCTCCAAGACAAGAAATTTAGAACTTCAACTAACTCCAAATAAACCCAATGGCAATGGAAAAATTAGATTTACCAACCATCATGTGTTATGACTCAAAACCTCTAAATTTTTCACCATACATAAACCTTAAGTAGTCATCATTAGCACAAACCATAAATCCACTCATCAAATAATTCCACCAATGCAAAAGACATACATAAAGACACATAAATATCACTTCCAATGCTCATAAATTACATGGGTATCATTATTAAAGCTTAGATAAAAATATAACCTCAAGCAAAATATTAAACCCACCAAAAAGAACAGAAAATTTTACCTCAAATAAATGGATGATGATGCTTAGGGATTCCGAATGGTGAAAATGGTGGTGGTGGTGGTGGTGGTGGTGGTGTGGAAGTACCGGTGAGAGAGGATATAAGAGTAGAGAGGAGTGTGTTTAAGTGAAAAGAAAAGAAAAAGGAACAAATGAGAGATATGGCCGGACATGAGAGGGTGAGATGGATTGAAATGAGTGGTGGGTAGTGGGGTTAGGTGGGGCACGCGGGAACTTCAAAAAATTTGATCTTTACTTCTTTTTTTTTTTTTTTTGGACTGACTGGGACGTTACATTCTTCCCCTTTTATAAAAATTTCGTCCTCGAAATTTTACGTACCTTGATCTTGAAAAAGGCTTGGGTATCTTGACAACATATCATCCTCACACTCCCAAGATGCCTCTTTCGCCGAATGATTCTTCCAAAGCACCTTTACCTAAGATATTGTTCTATTGCGTAACACTTGCTCCTTACGATCCAAAATCTCTACCAGAACTTCTTCATATGATAAATCATCTCTAATCTGAAGAGACTCATAGCTTAAAACAAGTGAAGGATCAGGAATGTATTTCCTTAACATAGACTCATGGAAAATATTATGAATTCTTGACAGGGCCGGTGGTAGGGCAATTCTATATGCAACTTCGCCCATTCTCTCCAAGGCCTCAAAAGGCCCTACAAACCTAGGGCTTAACTTACCCTTTTTGCCAAATCTCATTGCTCCTTTCACAGGTGCAACCCGTAGGAAAACTTTATCTCAAATTTCAAGTTCCAAAGCCTTCCTTTTAATGTCATAATAGCACTTTTGTCTACTTTGGGCTGCTCGTAGTCGATCACGAATCATATTTACCTTTTCACAAGTCTTCTGAATAATCTCTAGCCCCAAGATTTTTCGTTCTCCCACCTCATCCCAACAAATTTGGGATTTACACTTTCTCCCATACAAAGCCTCATAAGGTGCTGCTTTAATACTTGAATGGTAACTATTATTGTAAGCAAACTCCACCAAAGGTAAGTGACTAGCCCAACTCCCTTTAAAATCCAAAACACATGCTCTCAACATATCTTCTAGAGTTTGAATAGTCCTTTCAGACTGTCCATCTGTCTGAGGGTGGAAAGTTGTGCTAAAATCCAATCTAGTACCCAAGGCCTTTTGCACACCACCCCAAAAATGAGAAGTAAACCTTGGATCTCTATCTGAAACAATAGAAGCAAGTACTGCATGAAGTCTCACAATCTCATCAACATAGAGCTGAGCTAACTAATCAAAGGAGTAGTTCATCTGAATAGGGAGAAAATGAGCAGATTTTGTCATTCTATCAACAATCACCCAAATAGCATCATGACTCTTAGGAGATCTCGGCAATCCTGAAACAAAATCCATAGTAATTTTCTTCCACTTCCATTGGGGAATAGGAAGTGGTTGCAACAAACCCGAGGGTCGTTGGTGCAACACCTTAACCTGTTGACAAGTCAAACATTGCTCTACAAAGTGAGTAATCTCCCTTTTCATATTATTCCACCAAAAGTTTTCACGAAGATCATGGTACATCTTTGTACTGCCCGGATGTATTTTATATGGGGAATAATGAGCCTCCTCTAGAATCTCCTTCTTAATCAATGGATCATTTGGCACACAAAGTCTACTCCCAAATCTCAAAGCACCATCCTCAGAGATAGAAAATTCAGATTTCTTTCCACTACACACCTTATCCATGACTTTCTTTAAATGTGTGTCATTGGCCTGTGACAATTTAATTCTTTCTACCAAAGTTGGTTGAACACTCAAACTAGCCAGGTAGGCCTCAGAATGGCCCATAACAACCTCAATCTCCATCCTTTCAAGATCCCGAATAATTTCCTTTCGAGTGGTTAGCAAAGTAGCTGAGAAACTTGAAGGCTTTCTACTAAGAGTATCAGCTACAACATTAGCCTTACCAGGATGATAGTTAATAGAGCAATCATAATCCTTAACCAGTTCCAACCATCTTCGTTGCCTTATATTTAACTCCTTCTGGGTAAAGAAATACTTTAAACTTTTATGATTAGTGAAAATATCGCATCTTTCCCCATACAAATAATGTCTTCAAATTTTCAAAGCAAAAACAACTGCAGCCAGCTCCAAGTCATGAGTAGGGTAATTTTTCTCATAATTTTTCAACTGACAAGAGGCATATGCCACAACCTTCCCAATTTGCATCTACACACAACCAAGTCCCTTATGAGAAGCATCACTATAAATGACAAAACCCCCTATACTTGAAGGGATAGTTAACACTGGAGCTGTGACCAATCTCCGCTTTAGCTCTTGGAAGCTTTTCTTACATTCTCCCTTCCACTCGAATTTAACATTCTTCCGAGTTAATTGTGTCAAAGGAGCTGCAATGCGGGAAAATCTCTCTACAAATCTTCTATAGTAGCCAGCAAGGCCCAAGAAACTTCTAACCTCACTCACATTTGTAGGCCTATCCCAATTAACCACTGCTTCTATCTTATTAGGATCCACTGTAATTCCATCCTTAGATATCTCATGGCCCAAGAATACTACTTGATTCAACCAAAATTCACACTACTTCAGTTTAGCATACAACTTCCTTTCTCTTAGAATCTGTAAAACAATCCTCAAGTGTTCTTCATGCTCTTCTTGACTCTTAGAATAAATCAAAATATCATCAATGAACACAATGACAAATCGATCCAAGTACTCATGAAATATCCTATTCATCAAATCCATAAAAGCAGCAAGGGCATTAGTTAATCCAAACGGCATCACCAAAAATTCATAATGACCATATCTAGTCCAAAAGGTCATTTTTGGTATATCATCACCCTAGATCTTCAACTGGTGGTAACCAGAATGAAGATCAATTTTATAAAAGACTTGTGCTCCTTGCAACTGATCAAATATGTCATCAATACGAGGCAAAAGATATTTATTCTTAATGGTGACTCTATTAAGCTCACGGTAATCAATACATAACCTCATAGACCCATCCTTTTTCTTGACAAATAAAACTAGAGCTCCCCAAGGCGAGGCACTAGGGCGAATAAACCCTTTGTCCAGCAATTCTACCAATTGCTCCTTAAGTTCTTTCAACTCTGTGGGTGCCATTCTATATGGTGCCTTAGAAATAGGTGCAATGCTAGGAAGGAGATCAATAGAGAACTCGATCTCATGATCCGGGGGCAACCCAGGTAGATCATCAGGAAAAACATCCAAAAATTCCCTCACAATGGGAATGTCTCCTATCTCCAATTCTCCACTTTGTAAATCCACTACACTAGCAAGGAATCCTTGGCATCCCTTTCTAAGCAAGTGGTTTGCTTGTATGCATGATATCACACGAGGCATAAAAGGCAAACATGAAGCCTTAAATAGAAATTCTGATTCACCTGGAGGCCTAAACACCACCTCTTTCTCAAAACAATGCACACTAGCATGGTAAGAAGCCAACCAATCCATGCCCAAAATGACATCAAAATCATGCATATCTAACAACACCAAATCATCCAATAACCCTCTACCCTCAATACAAATAATACAAGACTTAAGCACAAGATTAGTCATTAAAGTATCACCAATAGGGGTAGAAACCGATAACTCAAAATCAAGTAGTTCGGGGCTCTCGTCATGATTTTTAGCAAATGCACAAAAAATAAAAGAATGCGTAGAACCAAGATCAAAAAGAACTTTAGCATGTGCAGAGAACAAAGGAAGTATACCTGCCACCACTGTATCTGTGGCCAGAGTATCCTGAGTAGTCAAGGCATACACTCTACCTTGCACCTTCTTCCCATTGTCATTTCCCTTTGCAACTTGAGATGAGGAAGAGGAACCCGAGCCCTTAGAACTTGGGCAATCTCTAGCAAAGTGTCCGGGTTGCTTACAAACAAAGTAAATCTTGACCCCATCACAATTTTGTCCATCATGAAGTTTACCACAACGAGAGCAAGACTTCTTATCACAAGACTGAGGATAGACACTCTTGCTATGCCTAGAAGATTGTCCTCTATTACCCGAGTTTTTTAAGAATCCTTTCTTATGCCTTTAACCCTTACCATGTTGAGAATTAAAGGGTCTTTGCTTCTTTTCACTCTCCTTGGAACTAGGGTTGTACTGAAAGTCTTCTTCAAGACTCATTGCCCGCTTCACAGCCTCAGTAAAAGTATCCACTCCAAAGGCTATAATGAGAGGGCGAATCCTACCATTAAGGCATTCCCGAAACTTTTTCACTTTCTTGGACTCATTCGGAATCAAGTAAGGAGCAAAGCGAGAGAGCTCAACAAACTTAGCAGCATACTCCTCCACTGTCATAGCCCTCTGAACCAAATTAGAAAATTCTCTTGCCTTACGGTCCCTCACTACATCGAGGAAGTATGTCCCATTAAAAACTTCCTTAAACTTCTCCCAAGTAATGGGAGTGTCCTTTCCCAACTCTATCCTCAACAAACGCTCCGTGCCTAACCACCATCTCTCAGCAGAACCTTGAAGAGCAAAAGTGGCATACACCACCTTCTAAGCATCAGTGCATTCAAGGGCTCTCAGTAATTTTTCCATCTTTAACAGCTAGTTCTCTGCTGCCATAAGATCAGATCCCCCATCAAAAGTTGGTGGGTTTTGCTTATGGAACTCCCCAAAAGAGCAACCCTCCCTCCTACGTTCACCACCCTGGACTGCTCTAGCAATCCTAGCATAAATCCTGTCTGCCACTGCCACCTCATCAATCTCACCACCATCAGGAGTGACAAATCTCTCACGCTCTTGGCGTTACCTATGGCCATGCTCTGGAGCTGTAACCTCATCCACATGCCTTACTTTATGTGCTTTCTTTTTAGGAGGCATAATGTACCAAAGTACTTATACCTATACCCAAGAAACAAGCAAGTAAATCACAAGGCAACATAGAAGGTTAGCATAGAAAAGATAGATAAGGAAAAAGGAATAGCAGGTGGAAGCTGAAACAAAGGTACAAAATAAAGAATTCATCAAACCCCTAATGCTCTGACTTAGATCAAAATCAATTCCTATTTTCAAAGTCTACAGAATCATAACCTAAGCTCTGATACCATAACTGTCACACCCTAAACCCCAAAGGGTCCAAAGCATGAGAAAGACATCTCCAAGTATCTGTAGATTTTTCCTTTTTGACAATCCAATCCACATAAATCATATCAAGTACTAACAGAAGAATTATCATAATAATTCCATTGAATATACTCTCAAAATAAGTCAGAGCTCTAAGCAGTAATTACAAGGACCATTGGCTACAAAAGAATAGAGGTCTGAATAAATAATTACATAACATCAGCTTGTCCCATCAGTGAGAATAAAGTCACAACCACTACAATATACAAAAGAATGAGTCAAGCCTATTCTAAGATGTACATCATTTAATATCTTCATTACAAAAGTTCAGCCTCCATCAGTAGTTAGTCTAATTACTGTTAGCCACCAAAAAGCCGTCTCAAAAGATTGTTGCCTACACTGAAAAATTTATAAAATAATGGAATTAGACAGAGACCAGTAAGTAGCATAATTAATGAGAGTGGGGGAAATGCAAGTTCCATTTTCAATAATAGTAACATGATATGACAAGAATGATTAAATAATGAAACACAAAGTTTCTCAAAGTAAATACCTTGAAACTATATACTATAATTTGTGAGCACCAACAATATAATTTCCAAAGCCATAATATCTAACATAAGGTAAATTATCACAAATATACCACACTACCACATAGACCGGTTAGGGGATCTACTCATTCACAACTGGCATGATATTGTCCTATCTGGTGTGCAAACTCTTGGCCTCATGAACAATAGCCTCACCTATACCCTCAAGGTTTTTCTCTCCCCCTATGGGCAGTAGAGAGAGCGTGTCAAATAGGACCTCTTTTGCATGTGGTCTCTTGGCCCCATGGGCAGTAGCTTCACTCACACACAATCAAGGAACCTCTTTCCCCATGTGTAGCAAGGAAGAACGCGTCATCCAAAGTGAAAGGGCACTGACCTGGATTTGATTCCGTTGTCACAAAGACTACGGAAACCAAATCGGGTGATCATCGGGAAATCACACATGACATGGTGTTAAAACCACATAAGCTTATAGGTTACATTACTTTGAAACACATAGTTCATATCCAGGTGGTTTCAAAAAAACCTTAAATAATCTAACTTCTACAAAGTTTGTAAAGTTTTCAACTTCATATTTTTCTCAAGAGATTTTCTATCAATTTCCCAAATAATACAAGACAAGATAAGCATCTTGTCATTGTTTTCAAAACACCACTCTCTCAGGATTCAATTCAACTGTGTTCATATAGTCCTACCTCCTTTTATCTCAAAATGTCAAGGTTTTCAGAACACCTCTCTCTCAAGATTCAATTCGACTGTGTTCGTTTAATCCTAACTCTTTTTATCTCAAAATGACAAGAATTTTCAAAATACCTCTCTCTCAGGATTCAATTCGACCACATTCGTTTAATGCTATCTCTTTTTATCTCAAAATGTCAAGGTTTTCAAAATACCTATACTTCAAGATTCAATACGCCTGTGTTCATTTAATCCTATCTCTTTTTATGTCAAAATGTCAAGGTTTTCGGAACACCTCTCTCTCAGGATTCAATTTTCCGCGTTCGTTTAATCATATCTCTTTTTATCTCAAAATGTCAAGGTTTTCAAAACATCTCTCTCATAGGATTCAATTCGACCACGTTCGTTTAATGCTATCTCTTTTTATCTCAAAATGCCAAGAATTTTCAGAACACCTCTCTATCAGGATTTAATTCAACCGTGTTCGTTTAATCCTATCTCTTTTTATCTCAAAATGCCATGAATTTTCAAAACACCTCTCTCTCTCAGGATTCAATTCGATCGTGTACGTTTAGTCCTATATCTTTTTACCCCAAAATGTCAAGGATTTCAAAATACCTATGGTTTAGGATTCAATTCGATCGCTTTTTTTTAATCCTATCTCTTTTTATCTCAAAATACCAAGAATTTTCACCACACCTTTCTCTCCGGATTCAATTCGACTTCGTTCATTTAATCCTATCTCTTTCTATCTCAAAATGTTAAGGTTTTCAAAATACCTCTCCTTCAAGATTCAATTCGACCGTGTTCATTTAATCCTATCTCTTTTTATGTCAAAATGTTAAGGTTTTCGAAACACCTCTCTCTTAGGATTCAATTCGACCGAGTTCGTTTAATCCTATCTCTTTTTATCTGATAATGCCAAGAATTTTCAGAACACCTCTCTCTCAGGATTCAATTCGACCATGTTCGTTTAATGCTATCTCTTTTTATCTTAAAATGCCAAGAATTTTCAGAACACCTCTCTCACAGGATTCAATTCGATCGCGTTCGTTTAATCCTATCTCCTTTTACCTCAAATTGTCAAGGTTTTCAAAATACCTCTTTGTCAGGATTCAATTCGACCATGTTTGTTTAATCCTATCTCTTTTTATCTCAAAATGTCAAGAATTTTCAAAACACCTCTCTCTTAGGATTCAATTCGACCGTGTTCGTTTAATCCTATGTCTTTTTACCTCAAAATATCAAGGTTTTCAACAGAACTCTCCTTCAGGATTCAATTCTACCGCGTTCGTTTAATCCTATCACTTTTCTTCTCAAAATGCCAAGAATTTTCAAAACACCTCTCTCTCAGGATTCAATTCGACCGCGTTCGTTTAATCCTATCTCTTTTTATCTCAAAATGTGAAGAATTTTCAAAATAACTCTCTCTCAGGATTCAATTCGACCGCGTTCGTTTAATCCTATCTCTTTTAATCTCAAAATGTGAAGAATTTTCAAAATAGCTCTCTGTCAGGATTCAATTCGACCGCATTCGTTTAATCCTATCTCTTTTTATCTCAAAATGTCATGGTTTTCAAAATACCTCTCCTTTAAGATTCAATTCAACTGTGTTCATGTAATCCTATCTCTTTTTATGTCAAGGTTTTCAAAACACCTTTGTCTCAGGATTCAATTCGACCGCGTTCGTTTAATCCTATTTCCTTTTACCTCAAATTGTCAAGGTTTCCAAAATACCTCTCCGTCCGGATTCAATTCGACCAAGTTTGTTTATTCCAATCTCTTTTTATCTCAAAATGTCAAGAATTTTCAAAACACCTCTCTCTCAGGATTCAATTTGACTGCGTTCATTTAATTGTATCTCATTTTATCTCAAAATGTCATGGTTTTCAAAATACCTCTACTTCAGGATTCAATTCAACCGCGTTCATTTAATCCTACTCTTTTTATCACAAAATACAAAGAATTTTCAAAACAACTCTCTTTCAGGATTCAATTTAACCGTGTTCGTTTAATCCTGTCTCTTTTTACCACAAAATGTCAAGGTTTTCTAAATACCTCTCCTTCAGGATTCCATTCGACCGCGATCGTTTAATCCTATCTCTTTTTATCTCCAAATGTCATGGTTTTCAAAACACAACTCTCTCAGGATTCAATTCAACTGTGTTCGTTTAGTCCTACCTCCGTTAATCTCAAAATGTCAAGGTTTTCAAAAGACCTCTCTCTCAGGATTCTATTCAACTGTGTTCGCTTAATCCTATCTCTTTTTATTTCAAAATATCATGGTTTTCAAAACACCTCTATCTTAGGATTCAATTCCACTGCGTTCGTTTAATCCTATCTCTTTTTATTTGAAAATACCAAAAATTATCAGAACACCTCTCTCTCAGGATTCAATTCGATCGTGTTCGTTTAATCCTATCTCTTTTTACATCAAAATATCAAGGTTTTCAAGATACCTCTCCTTCAGGATTCAATTCGACCGCGTTCGTTTAATCCTATCTCTTTTTATCTCAGAATGCCAAGAATTTTTAGAACACCTTTCTCTCAGGATTCAATTCAACCATGTTCATTTAATCCTTTCTCTTTTTACCTCAAAATGTCAAGGTTTTCAAAATACCTCTCCGTTAAGATTCAATTCGACCAAGTTTGTTTAATCCCACCTCTTTTTATCTCAAAATGCCATGAATTTTCAGGAGTCCTCTCTCTTAGGATTCAATTCTACCGTGTTCGTTTAATCCTATCTCTTTTTAACTTAAAATATCAAGGTTTACAAAATACCTCTCATTCAGGATTCAATTCGACCTCGTTCATTTAATCCTATCCCTTTTTATCTCAAAATGTCAAGGTTTTCAAAACACCTCTCCTTTAGGATTCAATTCAACAATGTTTGTTTAATCTTATCTTCTTTTATCTTAAAATGTAAAGAATTTTAAAACACCTCCCTCTCGGGATTCAATTCGATTGCTTTCCTTTAACCCTATCTCTTTTTATCTCAAAATTTTAAGAATTTTTGAAACACCTCTCTCTCAGGTTTCAATTTGACCGCGTTCGTTTAAACATATCGCTTTTTATCTCAAAAGGTCAAGGTTTTCAAAATACCTCTCCTTCAAGATTCAATTCGACCGTGTTTGTTTAATCTTTTCTCTTTTTATCTTAAAATGTCATGGTTTTCATAACACCTCTCTCTCAAGATTGAATTTGACCATGTTTGTTTAATACTATCTCTTTTTATATTAAAATGCCAAGAATTTTCAAAACACCTCTCTCTCAGGATTTAATTCGACCGTGTTCGTTTAATCCTATCTCTTTTTATCTCAATATGTCTAGAATTTTCAAAACATCTCTCTCTCAGGATTTAGTTCGACCGCATTCATTTAATCCTATCTCATTTTATCTCAAAATGTCAAGGTTTTCAAAATACCCCTCCTTCTGGATTCAATTCGACCGTGTTCGTTTAATCCTTTCTCTTTTTATGTCAAAATGTCAAGGTTTTCAAAACACCTCTCTCTCAGGATTCAATTCGACCGCGTTCATTTAATTCTATCTCTTTTTATCTTAAAATGTCAAGAATTTTCAAAACACCTCTCTTCCAGGATTCAATTCGACCGTGTTTGTTTAATCCTATCTCTTTTTACCTCAAAATGTCACGGTTTTCAAAATACCTCTCCTTCTGGATTCAATTCAATCGCATTCATTTAATCCTATCTCTTTTTATCTCAAAATGTCAATGTTTTCAAAACACCTCTCTCTCAGGATTCAATTCAACTGTGTTCATTTAGTCCTATCTCCTTTTATCTCAAAATGTCAAGGTTTTCAAAACACCTCTCTCTCAGGATTCAATTCGACCGCTTTCCAGTAGTCCTATCTCTTTTTATCTCAAAATGTCAAGAATTTTCAAAACACCTCTCTCTCAAGATTCAATTCGACCGTGTTTGTGCAATCGTATCTCTTTTTATGTCAAAATGTCAAGCTTTTCAAAATACCTCTCCTTCATGATTCAATTCGACCGCATTCATTTAGTCCTATCTCTTTCTATCTCAAAATGTCAAGGTTTTCAAAACACCTCTCTCTCAGGATTCAATTAGACCGCGTTCATTTAATCCTATCTATTTTTATCTCAAAATATCAAGGTTTTCAAAATACCTCTCCTTAAGGATGCAATTCGACCACGTTTGTTTAATCCTATCTCCTTTTATCTCAAAATGTCAAGAATTTTCAAAACACCTTTCTCTCAGGATTCAATTCAACCACGTTCATTTGATCCTATCTCTTTTTATCTCAAAATGTTAAGGTTTTCAAAACCCCTCTCTCTCAGGCTTCAATTCAACTGCGTTCGTTTAATCCTATTTCTTTTTACCTCAAAATGTCAAGAATTTTCAAAATACCTCTCTCTCAGGATTCGATTCGGTCATGACCGTTTACTCCTATCTATCTTTTTAAGATTTAATGTGACCATGCCCGTGTAATCTCACTCAGATTGAATTCGACCGTGCCTGTTTAATCTTATCTATCTTTTAGAGTATCAATTTGACCACTCTGGTTTAATCTCACTTGGATTCAATTTGGCCATGACCGTTTAATCTTATCTTTCTTTTCGATATTCAATTCCACCATTTTCATTTAATCTCACGCGGTTTTAATTCGGCCATGATCTTTTAATCCTATCCATCTTTTTGGTATTCAATTCGACCATGTTCGTTTAATCTCACGCGGATTCAATTCAGCCATGACCGTTTAATCCTATCTATCTTTTCAGGATTCATTTCGACCATGCTCGTTTAATCTCACGCGGATTCAATTTAGCCATGACCGTTTAATCCTTCCTTAACTACTCTCATTTAAAATTGCTTTTTTCCCATGTTTTCAAATCTCCCAAAATTTTCCTGTTATCATGCATAGTTTCTCATGTTTACGTAGCATTTCTCCTAGTTTTTCGCTATTTTTTCTATGTTTTGACAGCATACGACATTCTCATGTCCATCTATGTGGCCTTAAAATTAAGTTTTTCTCGCACGAACAAGTGCAAGCATAATTATTCATGACATGTGAAAGCATGCAAGTGTGATTATGCAAATACCCAAGCATGTGAAAAAAATATTTTTCCCAACAACATCATGGCATAAATGATAAAAAAATATTTTTTAAAAAAACATATATCTATACCAAAAATTAAAAAAATACTAGCATACTTTCCTACTTGCTATGCTACATACTAGCAGAAAATAAAAAGAAAGAGAAAATGGACATTGACCTCAAGTGCAGAACTGGAGACTGAAGCTGAAAGCTAGCCTTGCTAGACCGCGACTTGCTCTAGAGAACTTTTTAGAAGTGAGAATTCAGAGAAATGAAGTAAGAATGATCAAAATGAAGCTTTGGGGCCCATTTATAGGCCTTGTACGGCCTGGGTTGCCTAGCGCACCTTGAAGGGCTGCTGGGTTTGCCCGGCACACCTACAATGGCCGTCGGTCAACGTTGACCCGGTCAAAGTTGACCAGTTGACCTTTGACCAAAAAAAAAAGATGAAGAGTTTCTTGCGCAATTTCGAGGACCAAGTCAGAGAAATTTTTCCGGATCAACTGCAGCAGCTCAACCTTGGCAGGTAAAACCTATCTCGATCCATGAACAGCGCAGTTTCCGCACGCAATTTTGGGGCAAAAAATGCGAAATCACGTTCTTTATCTGACACCTCTTATTGCACTCGAGATGTCAGATAAAGAAGTGGCAGCTGTAGACACGATATTTTTTCTGCCCTCGATTTATGTGCTAGACCTCGAAAATTCCAAAAATATTATCTTTTGTCCATGGGGCCGTGGAAATGTCTAGATTAACGTGACGCAACCCGTTCGAGCATCGGAGCACTCGAAGTGCCATTTTAGTTTAAATTGACCAAAATGCCCCTAGTCAACCTTGGGTTGATCGGAAGTTAAAGTCGGTCAAAATCATCCCAAAACATCATTTTTCATGTTTCTACATCAAATCCGAGCTATTCAGTGATTTTTGTCAACTTTGACCAAGTTTGACCTTAGGTTGACTCTAAGGGCACCAGAATTCCTAATTTTGATCTGTCCATTAGAATGGGTTTGGACTAGCTCCATTACAAAGATTATCAAATTCCCTTTCCAACGACTATTCATGGGTCGAAATCGGAGTTAAAACAGTTGAGATATCTAGAAAACCGTGAAAAGCACGTCAGCACACTTCCCGAGGCCATAACTTTTCATCTGACCATAGGATTTTCGATTTCTTTAGTGTTCTAGAAACTGGACATCTAGAGCTTTCTATGGACACTAAGATCAGCTCAATTTGAGTTTCGTAAGGCCTTTAAATACATGTCCAAATTTGAACAGGGAAAAAGCCAAAACTGCTGACGTCAGCAGGGTAGTTGGTGACCCTTCAAGGTGCGCTGGAAGCCGAAGGAGCATTTTTCAAAATAAATACCCCTAGACCCCTCATTTTACCCAAAAAAATGACTTTTGGGCAGTTTCTAGGCAGATTCTCTTTCTATAATTTCTCACCCAAACACATCCAAACACCCTCAAACACCTTAGATTCTCATATTTTCTCCACAATAATCAAGGTAGTGTTCTTACACCCAATCTTCCTCTCCTTGGTTTTATACCTTTGATAGAAATATGCATGTGCGCAGCGGAAAATTAACGGATCTACTTCATTCACAATAGATAACATGTGCTATGTAAGTTTCAAAATTAAGAACAAGAGAGTATACCTTGATGCGGTGAAATTCAAAACTGAAGATCAGAATACTTGGGAATACTTTTAATCTTCACTCCAATTCCACTTGATGCTCAAGATGTGTGGTCTCTCAATCAGTTATGTGTATGTTCTAGAGAGAATGAAAGAGTGTCTAACACTCACATACATACCTATTTCATTAACTTACAAAATTCTGTATGTTTCTCTCCTTATAACTGATTATCTAATTAGGCTAGCCTTTTGGGCTTTTCCAACTGGGCTTTAGAATGTGGCTTGAAGTGAGACCAAAAGGGAACAAGTAATGTTGGAAAATCTAGTTTTGCATCTCATACAAAACACACAGCGGAAGCATCAATCACAGATCTACTTCATTTATGAGAGATAACATGTAACCTTGAATTCTAGAACAAAGAATAGGAAGCGTACCTTGATGCAGTGAAATTCAAAACCAAGACTTGAGAATTACTTGGGAAAACTTTTAATCTTCACTCCAATTCCACTTAATGCTCAAGAAGTGTGGTCTCTTAATCAGTTTCCAATGAGAGAATAAAAGAGTGTCCAAGACTCACATACATCATTGCATTCCTTATGTGATCAAAATGAAAAACCACTTCATTATATTTATGTATGTTTCTCTCCTTATATATAATTGATTATCTAATTGGGCTAGCCTTTTGGGCCATTCTAATTGGACTCTAATATGTGGCTTGGAGTGGGACTAAAAGGGAACAAATAAGACTCTAGCTCTAATGGGCCTTGGGCTTTTTAGTCAAGTCTTGACAAGTCCAAAGTTACCATTAATTATATTCAATACCACTATATGAATATAATTGCACTCTAGGCCTTATTAATAAATTATATCCCAAAACTTTATTATACATACAACCCTTTCATTAAAATATTCGTAGTAATACAAAGTTATGGATGTAGACTGCCACTTTGAAGATTACTACATCTTTATCCTTGAGTACCCGGTTTAATCCTTTATGTTATTCATTATATATTTATGAAATTCAATTTCATAAATATATACTTTACTAACTACTTACTAAAGTGGTTAGGCCTAACTCTCTGAATAACTGAACCCATTAAACTTATCTCAAGGGAATATTTTATATCTCCGTTAAGAGACTATGAATTCCATCTTGAGAATATATGTTCCATCAACACTAAATATAGTTGCCCAACATACTGAGGTTTTAATCGTAACTTATAGATCTCACTCTTGATATATTAAAGCAACCTATATCTTATGATCATGTCCATTATTCTCTTAGGATTTAGAGTTGATGTAAATAGAAGTCGTGAGATTTACTATTAATTTAACAGTCGTTAGGAGAATAATAAATCTCACAGCGGTCCAATTCAATATGTCTTAACTCTTAAAACATATCAACATACCAACTAGAAGTCTCTACTTCCATGATCAAGACAAATCATCTTAGTTGATATGTTACAATCTTCGCAGATGAAATGCCTAATTTCATCACCGACTACGAACTAAAATTCTGAGTTTACAAATAACTTGTGATTTATATCTTCTGTGACTTTTTACATAAATCACATTATATGCATCTTATGGACTAAGATAATGTCCCATTAGTTTATAAATAGATAGTCTCATATAATTAAACAAATTAATTATTTATGACATGCCAATAAATTGGATTTTAGGGCATAAACCCCAACAATCTCCCACTTGCTCTCAAAGATAATTTACCATATATTCGACACTTATCTCCCTTTAGAGTAATTCATAGTCACTCTAAGGCAAGGTTTGGAAACAAGTTTCAGCCAGATTTATTGCATAAATTATCTTTTCTACTACTACTTTTCACGTACTTATATCTCTCTAATGAGAAAATACTTATGCTTAATGTGTATCTTCACCACCCAGGATGAACACATATCTTGAAGTCCAACTTCATGAATCACAATCAAACAACAAATCAATATTTGTACATCCAATACCTATCAAAACCTCACTTTTGTGGACAAACATATAATCCCTCATTCTCCTAAGATATTTGATTATATGCTTTACTCCTACTAAATTAAGTGATCTTTGATTCAATTGATATTTGCTTACTATGCCCACTGCAAAATAGATATTTAGCTTAGTATATAGCATAGCATAAAGACTTCCTATTGATATGGTATAAGGAACCGTCTTAATACGCTATTCCTTTTATATGTCTTAGGATTATAGTCCTATATAAAGGAACTTTAAACTTAAAAGGAAAGAATCCTTTCTTGAAGTAATACATGCTATACTTGGCTAAAATCTAATCTATTTAAGCAGTTTGAGATAGACCCAACATCCTAATTTTTGAATCTTAACAAAGTTTAATTCATAGGATGTAACTAGTCTTTCCCAAGTACTTTATATTAATCTTTAAATCAGAAAGCATTTTTTCAACAATTTCAAGAGTTTTTGATTGGGAGGTTTTGAAGTTGAAATTTTTTTCATGACTGGGTAAATTAATCAATGGTTCTTCAATCTTGACAGGAACATATTTTTCAGAAACAGATTTTTCAACAGAGGTTTTGTTAATGATTTTTTCTTCAATACGGTCAAGCTGTTGACCAATAATATGCAAAGACTCATTAGTAAAATTGTTTTGTTCAATAAGACTAACAATGAGAGTTTTATCATCAGCAATTTTGAAAGGAGAGGCCTTCACTTCCTCTTTTGACACTTCATCTTTCTTAGTAGTTATCAAAAATTGGCTCAAGGGGAGGATGACTAGACCTAATAATAGTTTTATCAGTTTTAACAAAATTTGATTTTTTTATCACATTTAAATGTTGTTTTGAAACCTCATCTTTTGAGACATAATGGTTTTCAAGAAAATCAAAAAACAAAATATGTTTTTTCCATTGATTCATCTTTTCTAACCATTTTCTCTTAACATGGTCTTTTTCAGACTGAGCAAATTTATTTTGGAAATATTTTCTTTTAGGTCTGTTTTTTGAAAGCATAAACTCATTGTACAAAGAATCCCAATCAATTTCAAAATCATCATTTAAAACAGTCAAAACTCTTAACTGATTTTGGTAAACAGAAGGATTTTCAATAGGAGGAAAATCAGAATCAGATGGAGCAACAGATGCAGAGTCTTCTTCATCTTCATTAGCAGTTTTGCTATATGGAGAGGAAGCTTCAGGTTTGGTGGAATAGTAAACAGAGCTTATTTGAGATTTATCGCTTGAAACACCTTTTAACTTTAAATCAGTGGGCTTTTCAAGACTTTTTTGCAAAAATTCATTGAGATCTTGATCTCTTTTTGAAATATTTTCAGATCCAGCAAAGGAATGCCTTCCTTCGTTGATCCTCAGAGGTTGATTATTTTGAAAACTTATTTTAACAGTACCATCAAGATATTGTTGAATATGAGTAAGATCAAGCTCATCAAAAACAGGTTTAGCAATAGGAGATTCTTGTTCCAACAACCATTCAGTGGGAAGCTTAACGTCTTGCCATTGAATCATTTTTGGAACTTGAACTTTAGCATCAGGAGTTGAACATTGAATTAACATAGTTTTGCCAGAAGGTTCTCTATGATTTATAACACTAGGATTTATTTGAGTACCTAACAATCTGTAATAAATTCGGTAAATTAAAGCAAAAGGCTTACTCCCTTCGTCCATGATATAACTAGATGAAGCAATATTTAAAGTCAATGCTTTAACAATATTAGGATCATCCAAAGCAAGAGTAAGATCAGGATAACAGTTAAAATAAACAGGACCATCATACAAAGAAGCAGTGATCATACCAAGAATGCTATCTTTAAAGTTCTTAAATCTAGCATCACGTAAACACATTAGAACAGAAGCATTAATACCCTTGCGGGTGAGTGGTTTAATAGCAACTTGAACCATACCAATATGCAAGTAACTGAATTTTTTAGGAGCAATAAATTCTCCAATATTATTTTTGGAAAACAAGCAACATTTTTCGTGAGTTTTTGAAATAGAAAATATTTGTTCAACAGTTCTAACTTTGTAAGCAGAATGAAAAGCTTTCTCAACAAAATTGGTTTTATAAACAGTTCTAGTACCAACTTTAGGAATAGTCCATTTTCGAAAGTCAGGGATCTCATCATCTTCAACAGTGTGATCTTCTTCATTTACAATATCAGGAGGACAACTAGTCCTGGAGCTGACAGAGGAGTTGGACCTCCACAACTTATCCATACTATCCTAGATTCAACACTCAATTATCATGTTTTTCTCACAACCGTTGCATTTCGTAACACATACCCTAACCAACCCTATACCTCTCATTCCCTACACGCCCTCTCTTGGCTCAAACAGGCCTTACAGTTCGGTTCTAGGAATTCACTTTACGACTAGGGTGGCCCCAACGACGGTAAGAAGGGAACACAACAACAGAGTACCAAAGGTTCAGGTAGACACGGACAAGAAACGAAGACACAACAACACTATCACAGGCCAGAAAAGAGTGGCTCTGATACCATAAAGGGGGAAGGGGACGCACAGCTGAAGGAAAGAGACGGAAACACAGTAATAATATAGTGAAAGTAAATGTTAGAACAATAATAAGGCGGTAGAACCAGCCAAGCAGTATATATCAAAATAATTCACCGCCTGCAACAAGGTTATTCTTGACAAATCCTCCTAGTGTTGTGTGATACCGTTATACCATTACCACATGGGCACATCATATGGTATAGTAAAAAAATTTCTTTGACGCGATATTTTCTTTGTAGCAATATTATGTACTATTTTTTCTTTTTATTTTTTATTTCATTAATGTTCATTTAATGTAGATTCACGAGCGGCCTCCTATGATGGTTTTGGGATGGAATACTTGGTGCACAATGCACTTATTAATGGCTTTGTTCAAAGGGGTTAGATGCTTTGTTGGTAACTAAGTCAATTTATATATTTTCTTCAAATACGATCATATAGGATTTCTTTTGCTCTTATTCTCCTATTATTTCTAATCTTAAAAAAAAAAAAAAAATAAAAAATAAAATAAAAACTAATTTGATTACTATTTGAATTATTCATCAAATAAAATTTCTTTTTATCATCAATTTAAAACTCAGATCTAAAAATCTTTCAATAATTGATTTATAATTACATTGTGCAACCATTTTTAATAGTTGTTTGACACCACACTAAGATTGCTGAGGCTTAAACATCTTCACAATTTAAACCACTAGATAATAGTAGTAATACTATGGTTTGGGGGATATTTTTATCATTTAGTGATTGTAGTGATTTTTTTTTTTTTTTTTTTTTTGTTCATTTTAATCAGTCCTAAAGTATTTTGGTAATTTTTGAGGTCTAGGGGTATATTGGACATTCTGGGGATATTTTGGTCATTTTTTAATTCCAGGGGCATTTGTGTCTTTTTGGGTATTTTAGTCATTAGGGTGTTAGTTTTCTACATTGGAGTATAAAATAAAAACAAAAAGGACTAAACTTTGTGGTTTTGTATTTAGAAAATGCCTATAGAAGCAAAAAGAAAGAAGTATATTGTAGCAGTTGGGAAACCGCTACAAAAAAAAAAAAGTATATTGTAGCGATTACAAAAAAACCGCTACTACAAAGAGACTTATTGTAGCATTTGAAAATCCGCTACAATAAACCCTCTTTAGTAGCATTTTTTGTAAATGCTACAAAAAAGACCACTGTTATAACTCATCTTTTTTGTAGTGTCAAAAGTCAAAAGTACTTGAAAGGCAGGAGGTTTATGCAAGTTCCAATATTAAATACTCGCTCGTGGTCATGGGTTTGAACTTTGAAAGAACACAAGGGGGAGCAGAACACTCATCGAAAAAGGCAATTGCAATTGAAGTTGATCTTGATTTTGATTCTAGCTTTGGCATTTTTTAAGGTGATTTGGCTATTGTTGTCAAAGCTGTTTGTGGAAGCCTTGAACATGTACCATGGTTTAGGGTTGTAAATGAAACAAAGTGTTTATAAACATTTCAAGCTCGACTCGGAAAAAAAATTTTGTTTGTTTGTTTTGCAAATAGGTCAAACTTAAATTCAAATTTAGACTCGATTATTAAACAAACCTAGCTCAAATATAATAATGTATTCATGAACAAACGCATGATTATAAAGCTCAATTTATCTATATATAGTACACATTTGTCTTAAAATATACTTATATAGACTTAGAAATGGATTGTGTAAGTTTGTAATTAAATAGGTCTATCAAATTATTATTTGTAGTTTATTGATAATATAAAGAATCTATTTATAGTAAAAATTCATAGATTTATGAAGGGGTGTCATAGTTTTACTACATAATGAAAAAGAATAAATTAATAAAGTAGTTCGTTAACAAGCTCGAGTTTGTTCAATAAGAAAATGAAACAAGCTTAAATATGTAATCTTGTTTAATAAGAAACTTGAGCTCGACTCACATGTGAAATAAATCTAAATAAACAAATCTAAACTTTTAATAGTCGGTTCGGTTCATTTACAACCTATCGGCTACTGTGGTTTATCTCTAGTATTGTAAATGATATCAAAACTCTTCTCTCTAATTTTGTTGTCTGGAACTTTGTCCATGTTGCCAGAGAAGTTAATGTACTTTTGGCCCATAGTCATTAGTGTGGCCACTTGGGCTTTGTCTACTCGTACTGATGGGCCAATTTCCCCATCTTCTCTACCCTCCTCTGCTTTGGACTTAAAAGGGAGAGATGGACCTGGCCCTTTTGAGTGTTTTTGTGAAATAAATATGATTATTCAGCAGAAAAGTAAAATACAAAAGGCCAATAACCTTCATTTGGGTTTGGCATAGCAGCAGTGCCACCCACCACGGTTCCAATGCATGTTGTAACCAAAACAGGCAATAAGTTTGCATATTTACTATTGTGAGGTTAAAGATTGGCCCAGTTAAATTAACCAATTATTTAAGTTGATTAATTAAACTAAATTACATACAAATTCAATTAAGGCACAATCAAATCACCAAATTAAAGTTAAGTGCAATCGAAAACAAGTTTGACACGATTATTTGATCACGATGAGGAAAACCCTCACAAGCAAAACCCCACTGAGTGAGTTTTAGATCACTACTTTCGAAGAATCTACTAAACAAGAATTGAGGTTACAAGTACAAGAAATCTTACACTATCTCGAAGTACCTATCTACAGTAAAACCTACTAATCTATAAGGAAGCTCAGCTCTAATCCCAATTGAATTACTTCTTGCAACAAACTTTTTCTTTGCACAAATCTCATATCCATGACTAACACCAAAATAACCAGTTGATTGTTGTAGCTTTTGCACTGTTCTTCAAATCACGCTTTGATGAATCGATAGTAGCTTGGTACAAAACCCTAGATGCACAAAATGTCACAGGAGCTCTAAGTATGCGTGAATCTCTCTGTATATATGATAACGGCCATAAAATATTCCTTTTACATGTTCTAGAACCCTAGTGCTTGAATTCCAAGTTAGACTAAGTCATCATGGTTTGAAACTAAAATTACTATTCAATTTTCCCGTAGCTTAATAAATTGAGAGGTGTTGAGATTCATTTATTCTTGATAGATAGATAGGTATCGAGATTCATTTATTTATGATAGATCGATAGGTATCGAGAGGTATCAAAGTCTTGTGTTAGCAGCTTTTCTTGAGTGATCTTGTGTCTTCAAATCGTACCACCTGGATGTGTCTTTGAATACACTTAAAACTAAGACTCAATTACATATAAAGTGCATTTTAACTTAGATATGCCAATGTATAAAACTATGGCCCTAACAACTATTGTGTTTGTTTGATGAGTCAAGGCAAGTAAAAAGGATTCACCTGCTAGCCCATACAACATCACAAATCTAAGAGCATTGCATTACTAAGTAATGCTAGAGAAGCAATTTTTCACAATATTTTTCACTTGTTAAGATGATTATGATTGGAACATTACTTTCATATGTGTTTATCTCTAATCCCACCTTTATAATACATTAATCATAACATGCTATGTTTATAGTTGTGAGAAAAGTTTCAAAATTTTTTGTTGAACCAGTATTTTCTTAGCACATAAACACAATCATAACTAGAACATAATGTTTGAGATTTAATATCAAAGTATTATTATAAATATTTGCAAGGTCAAGAGCTTTCAGTCTAAAATCTATAGGGGAGTCAAAATCTTTGCGAGTTTCAAACCTAGATGATGCAATGGAGTTAATTCTCCAAAAGAATTAGCCATTGGTATCCTTTACATATATATTTTGTTACGAATACTCTAAGGGTATTCGTTTATGAAATACTTTCATAAACTTTTTATGAGAAAGGAAAAAACCAACTGGCTTGTTTGATAGTCCTTTATATTTTCATAAAAATTGTATCAAAACTTTCTTAAAATATTTATTAACAAATATCTTAAGAGTTAAGAGTACTTGTTAATCAGACCATTTACTTATTGTACTTCCGATATAATGCCCACGTGGAGGATTTCGTTATCGAATAAATTCTACAAATCTACGTCACTTTGAGAATTAACTGTTTAGAATATATCTGCCACCAAATGCCAATGGTATTCTCTTTCGATTGATATCTTACCCTATATGGGGAACCCAAATCCTTTGGACGGGTTGAATACTTGAATCAGATGATGGTGAGAATAAATGTAATGACAAGAAAAAAAGAAGTATCATAGGTTCATAAATTTATAATTCTATTTATCTGTCTTCACCATGAGGGGAATTCCAATATTTAAAAGAGAAACTCTTCAAACTTTTCATATATTTCTTTTTTGGGTGTGAATTTTGAAAATCCAACCGTTGAATTTCATGTTCCTTATGTTCTTAACATACGTATCAAATTTCGTTCAAATTGGATGTTATTTACTATTTGATCACTTAACTTATTTTTTATATACAACTTTAGATCACAAAAACTTGAAATTATAACATTTATTTGATGACATAGCAATTGATTTTTGATCTTCTTGAAATTTTGTAAGCATTAAGAATGTAATAAGAAAATGCAATCTAACGATTAGATTTTCAAAATTCACACTTAATATAAAGATATATGATGAGTTTGTAGGGTTTCTCTCCAAACTAGTTTGGAGAGAAACTTTATTCTATTTAAAAGGGGAAGCTCTAACTCACTTAGAGTAATACTGGTGCCACATCAAATGGCACAACTTGTGCTACAACTCGCCCACGTGGTGAGTTGTGAGTGATAGAGGTGTGTCCTCATATGGACCCACCATCACACTTCTATCACTCACAAGTTGTGCCATTTGATGTGACACCAGCATTACTCTCAAACTTTTTTTTTTTTTTTGAGAAAAGCATTACTCTCAAACTTAACATATCTCTTAAAGTGGAAGGTGACACCGTGAATTCAAGATACATTAAATGAGTGTATAATTTATTAATAAAAATAAATAAAAAGAAGGAAGAGAGGCAAAGAAACACTACCAGAACACAAGATATTTGTTGATCCATTAGCTTATAAATTAGCTTTTTCAATTTGATTATTTTTGAATTAAGAATTAGTCAAAATATCAGGCTGTGAAATTGGAGTGAGAGTAAACCTTATCAATTCAAATACTAAATTAAATAAATACCCAATTCAATAAATTATGATATTTGGAATCTCAAGAAATGATGATGACGTGGGATACTAGATGTTTTTACAAAAATATTTACTATAAAATAAATAAATAAATATTGAAAACACTTAAATATATTATTTTAATCATAATGAGTACCATTCTTCATAAGTACCATAGAAGAACTAGGGAATTATTATGCATACTTAACTAGTCTGTATCCATGGATGTATTAGTTCACAATAGCTGCTTGGGCTTTCTCCTTCTTCTGCATAAGGCCCCTCACCCATGTCTTCTTTCCACAACTGAATTCTGTCACAGGATTGAGAAATGACATGCAGTATCTTGTAATCTATTTTAAAATAGATTACAAGATACTGCATGTCACTTATAATTTGTTTGAATCAATGGAGAGTAGAGAGGAGTAAAGTAGAGGGAGGGAGAGTAAGTTAAATTATCTTATTTGGATGTTTTTTAAAAGAGGAGGGGAAGGGATTTGGAGGGGTTCTAACTACTTCTAACCCCTCATTTTTAATTTCCCAAATTGGAGAGATTTGGAGGGAGAGTAAAGTATAGAAATACTTGACCAAATGAATTACCCAATTTACCATTATCATATTAACAAAATTACAAACTATGAAAAGGCTAATTATTCATCTCCCCCTTACTTAATTTTAAAAACATCCAAATAAAATGAAAGATAATCATTCCGCTATACTCTC
Organism: Notholithocarpus densiflorus; assembly: GCA_030021035.2. Taxonomy (NCBI): domain Eukaryota; kingdom Viridiplantae; phylum Streptophyta; class Magnoliopsida; order Fagales; family Fagaceae; genus Notholithocarpus; species Notholithocarpus densiflorus. The sequence continues at coordinate 2,503,313 of JARYZH020000032.1, read as the reverse complement.
CTCCCCACTACTTTTCTCTCCTCTACTCCCCTCTACTCTCCTCTCCTCTCCCTCCAAACTTCCAAACATAGCATTAGATAGATGTCATCGTGGACAAGTTTGGATGGCTTAATTACTCCATGGTTTGTATTTTGTAAGATAAGGTTTGGATTGGAGAAAATTTCCACTAATATTCATAAGGCATTTTTAATTTAAAAAAATTGGCCAATCAATAGAATAAATTTCTAAAATGATTTATCTCTCTTTATCATGGGTGTAATTCCAATCTTTGAAAGGGAAAGCTCTCCTAACACCTTTCCCTTACAAGTGTTAGGTGGAAGGTGATAATGCCTTAAAATGTATAATTGTTATATATTTATGTGGGCGTTATCTCCTTATTACTATGCTTAATTTGTATAATTAAGCCATGATTTACATTAGTCCCTATTATTTATCTTTACATAATTTCTTAAATAAGATGTCATTCATTACGTGTAATTTTCTACTTTCAGGAAATCATGTGAAAAAGATGAGTTTACAAGAGTCTGTGAGAAAATGAAGGCCAAACTAGAATTAAATAGGAGCTAAAGGACCATGCTTAAATGTCTAAGGAGGTGCAACTGGAGTGCTTGGGTCGTCTTCCATGTTTGGAAGTTTCAAATAAGAAAAGAAATCAAAGAGGCAGAATCTAAAAAGAAAAAATTAGATTTGAGCACTGATCAGTATTTTGAGTGTATCTCTCTCATCAAAAATTCAATTGACACAAGGCTAGATGGGTTGAAACCATTACTTAAATATCTACAACTTTCCATTTTTGAGTTTTTCGAAATTCACAATTTTTGAAGACCAAAATTAACTCACAAGTTACTACTGTAAATCTGGACAAAAATTAAAATAGTAAAGGTTTTTTTTTTTTTTTTGGGACACTTGTACATTAGGGTTTTGAAGGGAGGCTGTGAAGAACGAATTTGGCAGAGAAAATCTTATTTTTTTTCCTTTCTCTAATGGCAGCCTAAGCTCTTTGCTAGGGTTAAGGGTTATGTTTCTTCTATATGGTATGAATATTCAATATGATTCTTTTTAAGATTTTAGACAATAACATATTTGATTGTTCAATTAGATTTCTTTTAATGTATTAGTTCTTCCATGCTTTCAATAAGTTCAATCCCCTTTTTCTTATTGTTTAGATGAATTTCTAATAGTTTCAAATAGAAATCATGTTTTAAAGTGAATAACTTTTTCTGAAAACTATTCTAACCGCATTATTAATCTAGGTTATCATGCATTCTTGAATTGTCTCAGTTCAACCGAATCATAAGTTTTTAATTGTATAAGAACAATCAATTATGAAATATATATATTTTCTTAGAACACAAAGAATTTTATATTGATATAGGGAAACACCCCGATGCCCTGGTATTTACATTGTTGATTTAAATCAGTTTTTTTTTTTTTTTTTTTTTTTTTTTTTAGCAATCACCAAGAAAAAGTAATTTTCTTCTTCACCCAAATTGTTGTTTAATTATATTGTCTTTGAATTTACCTTACTCCTTGTGGTTCGACCTCGGTTCTCCGAGAATTATATTTCTACGATCTCCTACACTTGGGAGTGAGCAAGCAGAAGATGACATCATGAATTTCATATACATTGAATCTTTGAGTAAGTTTACCAATAAATAAAGTGTTTGGTTAACGGGAGACCTTAGAGTATTTGTTAATAGATCATTTAAAAAAAAAAAAATTTATACCACTTTTATGGAAAATATAAAAAGTTGTAAAAAAAATCATTTATTTTTTAGTAATACTACAGCATCAAACTATTTTACAACATTTTTACAAATTGCTATCAACTTCTTACTGATTCTCATCTGGACCCATCAATAATATCACTTTTTTTATTTACTAATAATCACTCACCACATCAGGAATTTGTAAAAGTTTTTTGTAAAAAAAGTTTGTATCTCTAGCATTTTCCTTTATTTTTTCATTTTCCCATAAAAAATTTCTAAAAATATTTTCTAAACTAATTCCTTAAGACATTCGTTAACTTTTTCCATAAATAAAAGAAGAAAAAGAGAGAGAGAGAGAAATACTACAAGTTCGCAAGATAATTGTTAGAAGTGGCAAAATTGACCTAGACTTGACAATCCGACCGAACCCAAAGAAAAATATCCGACCTTACAAAGGCGTGGGTTAATGTCATAGCAAAATACAATGCCGTAAGAACTTCATAAATATCCCTGCAGGTCATCATTGGTGGTAGAGTAGTTCCTAATGACCAAAGACTCAACGTGTGAATGTCCAACAATGTAGGTTCTAGGATCACCATAGAGGACAAGTGCAGTGGCAATTGCTCTGCTTCAGGATCATCATAGAATTCACAGGTCACTAAGTATTGGGTAGGAGGGTGTATGAATTTTGGGCAAGGAATGAATCTAGCAATTGTGCTCCAACTGGTTCTTAGTTTGACTTAGAGATGTGTTGTAATTTTTTAGTTAACACACATCACACATCTCCTCTCTGGTTCTGTTTTAGAGCCTAGTGTCTATCTGCACTAAAATGGTCAAAACAGGTTGATCCTTAAATATTAACTTGTATAAAGTATAATCTATTAATCTCTGATACAAAAATAAAATAATTGAACGATGAAGCAGCATGACATTCTGTGCTTTGGACCAAACAAGAGTGTTACCGAAACACACTCACACAGTCACACTCAGACTCCCTCTTTATTCAGCACTAGTATTTTAGGATTTGTTTTGAAATTAATTGAACGATGAAAGGCTAAAAAATGGGCTTCGTGTCTAACGTTGTGGTGAAGTTTGGGCCGATCTTGTTGCATTTTTTGGACTAATGTTTGTTGGTTTAAGTGACTAAGGAATATGTTTGGAGGGAGGGGGGAGTTTAATTTAGGCTCAAATTCTAATTGAACCTTTTTTTTTTCTTTTTTATATTTGAGATGCAATTCTAATTGAACCTTAAATATACTTGCAGAAAAGTTTTTTTTTTTTTTCCCCTAAATTCCAGGGGGACCATGCCTCGGCAATGCTAAAAAGGGGCCTGTCTTGAGCGATAAAAAAATTGTGAAATAATTTGTGATTTTTTTTTTTTTTTTTACTGTGTTTGTTCTTATTTAAATTGAAAGAGTAGACAAAGCTGAAGAGAAACTCTCTGTCCTCTAAAAACAAGGACAATGTGACGAGTGCAATGATCTCATTGTATCTAACAAATGCATTCCTTGAATTCAATCAACATTAATAATAAATAATAAATAAAATACTCATTTAATTTGATAGTTCTTATATCTTGTCAAATGTAGTTAGATGCATGAAAAGTTGACACTAGCAAACAAATCATTTTAAAATTTAAAACTTGTCATTAGAGAGCGTAAATCCTCTTTCCTCAGAGAAAGCGTTGATTGGGTAATTCTTTTTTTAGTTTTGAATGTGTTAGTTTCTGCTTGGTTGATGAGAGAACTAAATGAATGAAAGAAAAAAGAATTTAAAGTTTGAATCATTTGCATTGTGTTCAATTAGTCTTTGTTGAATGGAGCTTTTCATTTATGTGTTTTCTATGTACAGATCTTGATGAAATAGGTTTTCAAGATTGTAAATTTCTTATTTATTTTTATTGTTTTTTAAATTTGCTTATACAATTAGATATTTGTAATTATGTTCTCTATTTTAGGATGTTGATATTGTGTGATTGTTTTAAATAGATATTTAAATGGTAATACAAACTCCTTTGTGTTTGTGCTATTTCGTTTTAATCAGTAATGTTGTGATTAGTATAATTTTATTATTAATGAACAAGTATTAATTTGTTGATCTGTACTATTTCTTGATATGAATTAATCCAAATTAATGCACAAGTATTAATGAACAAGTAATTTGTTGCATTACTTACTAAGTGACAAATACATGTTTTCAAAAGTTTTTTATTCATGTGAAAAATTACGGTTCAATCGCAATCCGATCCATAATCTGATTAACTCGACCCGTTTGCAACCTGTTTAAAATGATCCATTTTCGACCTAAACTCGATTGGCCTGACCTGTTTGCCACATCTTTTTTTTTTTTTTTTTTTTTTTTGGGAAAAACAAACACACACAAAGTGAGAGGGAATATCTAGGTTTTTAACACAAAAATACACTACTAACTTCACTAAAAAACTATGGTAACTCTTAAGCCAAATCTGATTAATTGTTGATCCAATAGCTTATTACCTTTTCCAATTTTTGACTATATTGAATCAAGAATTAGTCAAAATGTTGAATATATTTTATTCGGATACTTCACTTTTGTAATAGGTTGTGGTAATCTATTTTTAAAAAATTTATACTTATAAGAAGTTGTAAGAAAGATGCTATAATTAGTAATTAAATTATAGTATTATACTCCAAGCATGAAACGCCTCACGTGAAAAGGTCACGGAATTGATCAGCAAGAAGAAATTAACTTGGCACTTGTTCCCTGCGTGACATATCAGGTTGTGAAAAATTGGAGTGAGAGTAAACATTATCAAATTCAAATACTAAAATAAATAAACACCCAATTCAATTCAATGATAAGATATTAAGATTATGATCTTTGGAACCTCACAAAATGATGATGACGTGTGGTACTTGATATTTTTTACAAAAAATATTCATCATTGAGATTGACACATACCAACTTTTTTTCAATCAATTGCCCAACTCAGTCACAGAGGTTTGAAAAATAATAATGCAGATTATTCTTGTGGTTGTTAGTGATTTTAGATTTATTCATTTTTTTGGTGTTGCTGCAATTATATTCAAGAACTGCTTTAGTGAGATTGATTGTCAAGCAAGAAAGTATGCTCTAGATTTAGGAATATGCTGACAGCTCTCACACAGGAGATTGATGGCAATATGCAACCTAAAACTCATCATTTTCACTCAGCACCTGAAATTGTTGCTTTGTCCCATTTGGGTGTGAATGTGTGACTGTTAGGCTTCCATTCAAAACTAATTCTGGTTTTTCTTGAGAGAAAGGTAAAGTATTCAAAACTCTTAAACTCTTTGGTACATAAACAGGTGTATTAAACTTTCTATTCAATTTTAAGTCAAAATTCCGGCCTCTACATTGCTTATATCGGCATTTTGGGTGGAGAATGCATTCCAATTGAAATTGCTTTTTTATATATATAAATAAAAGGAAGAAGCCCACCTTTTTGGATTTTGAGAAACAAACACACACATAAAAGAGGGGGAATGAGGTTTTAACAAAAAGACCTGCCTTTTTGGTTTGTTTAATTATGTATGAGATGTGGCATTTGAAGTGGCATGTTATGATTATTTATTGTATTCATGAACTGTCTACAGTACAATAGACACCCATACTTCGTACTCTAAATATTAATAATTCTTAATATTTCCTTATTTTATTTATAAAAAAAATCAATTTTGCTCTATAATTTGAGTAATTATTTTTTTCAAAGAAAATTTATGAATAAAAGGTAATCTTTATTATTAGGAATAAACATGGTGTAATAGAATAACTAAACATATTCATAAATTTGGTTGTAAGTTGTAACATTAAATAAATTTAAGATTTATTTTAGAAAATATCTTACTCGTACTAAGGAAGAGTAAGATATTTTTTAAAATAATATTACTCGTACTAAAAAATATATTTTTTAAATTTGAGAGAAATATGAGTTATTTTTTGATAATTTTTTATTTTCATATTTGTCATATGCATATGGAAAATCTATTTATTTGAAAAATATATTACTTTCAAAAATTATTACACCTACTAAAAAAGAGTAATGCTGCAACCACAAATTATTTTATAACATTTTTATAAACTGTTGATATGAAAAATTTTTACTAGATCTCATCTAAGCCCACCAAACATCACTTTTTTATATATCAATAATCATTCACCATATTAGCAGTTTGTAAAAAATAGTTTGTGTCTATAGCATTTTCCACTAAGGAATAGCTATTACAATCATTTTAGAGATGAATAGTTATTCCTCATTTTAAAGGATACCTATTCATAATGAATGACTACTCTCTATAATAAAAACATAATCAAACTACAAAATAGTTAAACCATAAAAATAACAATTACATTACAATGCCTATTATAGTCTACCATACATGTCTAAGGGCACATTTGGTAAACTGTAATAGACATTGTAATGTAATAGATATTCTTATGGCATAATTATTCAGTTGTTTGGTTATGTTTTTATTACAATGAATAATTATTCCTTACGAATAGCTATTCTTCAAAATGAAAAATAACTATTCATTATCAAAAGTACTGAATATCTATTCCTTCACCTTATGTAATAACTTTTTTTAAAAATTTTCTAAAAAGCCATTAGTTGCCACATCTTAAAAAGAAAATAAAGTAAAATTTTCTTGTTGTTAATTATTAGCTCTATTTTGAACACCCTAAAATACACTTATTTTAGGAAATTTGACTTAAAAATGATTTAATTACACATTCTTTTTTTACTCTACTAAATTGTAGATGCATATTCAGGATTCTATTCCTAAATGGTCATCAAACTAATGAATAGTAATATTTATTACATTTCAACTTAATGTATTCTTTGTAATACATCATATTCTAATGTAATAATCATTACAGTGTACCAAACGTGCCCTAAGTAATCCTAAAGTAAAGATAAACATGGTATTCCTATTCCACTAGTAAATGCAAGCTAGCTAATACAAGCATTAACCTTTTCATATTAATTTATAAATTTACGTCATATTTTTATGCTAAATGACTTGCATTTATGGGTAAAGTCCGTAAGGATAGTAACTAATATTTTTCCATAGTTTATACTTGCTGCATATTATTTGTTTTGAATTTTATGCAAAATTTTAAAATATTTGTTAATCCATATTTTTATATACATATATGTCAAAATCAAATAGTATTTACTAATATATAATACTTGTTTTTTGTTTGACCTTGGATGTGAATTATATTTGGGCGGCACCTGTACGTTTAATTTACTCAATGTTCTTGAACATGGCACTAAGGAGTAGAGTTTACCTGTCTCAACCCTATAGGGTCAATGTGTACATATCTGTGCACTTACTTAAAAATTCAGTATTATTAGTTGGATTTCACACAAAGACAGAACCGTCCCACTTGTAACCAAATGCCTCCTTCAGTTTTCGTTTACCTACCAAACTTACACATTCCTCAAGGAGAACACATGTAAGTTCTCTCAAATTTCTGTTTCAGTGTAGTTTTTTTTCATAACTGATGAAATTTGTACAAGCCAAGTCTGAATAAGATCAGTGATTTTGATGCATGACAGTGATTCCTCACAAGCTTTGTGCTTCTGGGTCATTGTAATTGAAAAGTACAGAATGTGAATGAGATAACTATGTTATTTTCTGCCTAGGACAAGAGAGGAAAAAAGAATTTCTGGGTTTTGCTTTTTTTGGCTTGAGAGCTATAAGTTTCACCTCTTCTGCTTTTGTAGAATAAAAGTATGGTAATGGAGTTAGTCACCTCTGTGATACTATTGTTAGTGGGTGTTGCTGTATTGGTGGTAATACATGTTTGTATTGTTAGTAGATCTTTCAGCTGGAGAGGGAGTAATCAACATGGTGATATTATAAATCAAAGAAGTAGAAAATTTGGGGCCAAAATGATTTCCAATGAGGACTTGAAAAAGCTGCCTTGCTTTGACTATGAGGCAGCAGAGAAAGGGACTAGCTGTGTTGATTGTGCTGTGTGCTTGGATAACTTCAAGATGGGTGATAAGTGCAGGTTATTGCCAAATTGCAGGCACAGCTTCCATGTTCAGTGCATAGACTCATGGTTGTTGAAGACACCCATTTGTCCAATCTGTCGAACTTGCAGTATTCCTCTCAAGGTTGAAGTGATTATAAGTGAGGAAAGTAGTGTTTCAGATAATATTGCAGTTGAATTGACATAGAGCAAGGTTGTTTTGTTAACATACTAGCTTCAATTAATACCCAGTCGTTTTGGCTTTAAGTTTTGTAGTTTGTTCCATTGATCACAGAGAGATGATCTTGTTTTCCTAAGCCCACTCAAATTTCACAAAAAGAACGAGTGCATGAGGTCTGCTTAGCCCTCCTTTTTCCTTCTATCTTTTGGTTGGCTTTGATGAATATTCAGATTTTTTCTTCTTGTGGTGATAACATTGTCTGAAGCAGAATCAAATCCATTCAGTGGGTTTTCATATTTTCACATCTAATGGCATTTTAGGTTGTGAATTTGTATTTATTTATTTGGTTTTATTTTTTGATAAGTAGGTTTCGATTTAGGCTGTGAAATTGTATTGTGATAGATGCCTTGCATTTTGATAGTTGTGAACCATACGCTTAAGACACTAATCACAAGATTAATCACGTCTTTTATTAGATTTGAGCAACTATTAGGGGTGTGAAAAATATTAAATTTACAAGTTTAGGGTGGGAAAAAATAAACATCATCTAAAGCTCTCTAGGTTTTGAGAAATCAAGCATAATTTAGCATTGTTTGCAAGAAATGCTAGGGATACAATTTTTCCCCCCACAATTTACTACGGTGACAAATTGTGATTGATAACATGTCGCTTTTACATACCCCTATTACAGACACTACTTTTACTATGAACTAATCATAACATACTAATTGTGGAATATCTTGTGTCACAAGACTTATTGTTTGCATGATCGGAGGTAAGCTTTCGGAAGCAATTACTATATCCTTATTATATTGGATAGTTTTTTTTTTTTTTTTTTTTTTTTTTTTTGGGGGGGTCTATATAGTTAATGGATTTCCGAGTCCTCCCTCACAAAGTAGTCTAAGATTCATGGTCATGATGGGATACCATTGATAAGGGGCACCAAAACTTTTCGCTCCACTCTGTTACATCCAAATATATATATATATAGTAAAAGCAAGTTGCTTCAATTTGCTAGTCCACCCGGAGCTTATTGTGAACAATTTACCAGCATAGGGAATGGGAGTGAAGTATAGAATAAAAGAATGGGACGTCGAACAATTCTAAACTTGAAACCTAGACCGCTGTAAAGAGCATCAAAAGTAATATGAAAGCCTTTAGAAACTTGCCTTCCCCAAAGGCCCAAACCACGGTTTTTGCTTTGCTTTAACTGTTTCTATTGTTTACTGTGTATGTCTGTGTTTTTGGGCATTGTCTGAAGTATAATAAGCGAAATTGTTTTGAAATCAGTGAGAACACTTGGTTACTGTTGCAGATATCATTTCAGAAAGATTTACATGGAAACTTATTAATAAAGAAGAGCCATGTCCCTGAAATAACAATGTCAATACATGAAAAATGAGGAGGAAAAGGAAAACCACAGAAAATAAAATTGGAGAGCGTGGCATTTATGAGTTCAAGCCCTTCAAGCACACAGGCCTTAGCATCTACATTAGTGGAGCTATTTTTTTAATTATTTGACACTACAAAAAGTTACTTTATCTATTTTAACTACTCACTTTACAAAACATCCAACAGCAATGGATCTATTTTAGTTTTCAACACAATAAAATAATATAAACATTACAATAAAATAATATATCTACTACAATAGCAATGTGAACACAAATAAAAAAACAATGTATAAGAAAAGAAAAAATAAAAGAATAAAAGAACAATAAGAACGCACAAACAATATATAGCTATATAAAAAAAGAAGAAGAAAATGAGTAAAAGAAGTGTGAACGCACAAATAATAGTAATGTGAACGCAGAAGAAGGGAAATAAGAATAAAAGAAAGAATAAAAATGAGTAAAATAATCAAAAATAGTGTAAACGCACAAATAAATAAATAAATAAAATTTACCTTTCACTGTAGCAATGGAGCCAAAAAATATAGATTTGACTCCACCATTGTAGGGCACATTTTGGTATTTGGTAGTGCTGAAAATAGCAATAGAGCTATTTAACACCACCAATGTGAATGCTCTTATCCTCTCAACCCAATTGATGGGCCTCAAGCCATACAATGCTAAAATGAGACCATGGCATTTATGAATTACTCCTGAATACGAGTTGTAGTTGATAATAGCCCCGCTGATCATTAACACTCCCAGTGTCCTAATGCTAACGGGACAATGTAATTCATGCGAGCTACCGCTCACATCAATCCAATGAGATGATGGATATAAGATGAGACAGGTTTACACATTGCCTCCTCATAACATGCGAGTCACACAAGTGTGAGAGAGACATTGCATAAACCAGACTCATGAGATACTTTCTCGATAGATTTGGCATTGTTCTTTACCTATCCTAAAGAACCCAAATGATTGTATAAAAGAAATTCACTGCTAAGGACTATTTGTTTCCATTTATCTGATAAAAGTTCATACAGACCTGTTAACTGTATAATTTTCATACAATCCTGGTTCAAGAAGATAGGAAAAAGACCATCTTGAGCTCAAATTATCACAACGATGTGAGTCTAAAAACTTAGATCAGTTCTTCTCTGTATTGTTCTCCAATTCTCTCCTCAGATGCAGAGAGAAGTCATCATTAACATCATCATCATCCCAGTCGTCTTCCCACTGCTGGGTCACTTCTTTTCCTTCCTCCTTGTCCTCCCACTCTGTCGGTCATAATTTTAGTTAAGAAAGAAGAAAGAAAAAAAATTCAGAAATCATGCACAACTTATGTTAAACAGGCAACTAAAACCAGTCACATAAAATTTCATCTGCTTGTAATGGCAGGAAGAAGAAGATCTCAGTAATCCAATTGAAAAAAAAAAAAAAAAAACACAGGACAATGAAAGTACAGAATCAATCTACTGACAAGAAAATGAAACAAAGAGATGAATGCAAGTACAAGATCCAAAGATCTATCTCTTGGAAAAGTCTAGTAAAGCTGTGCGCCTTAAATTAACTACTTCCCAAATCTTGGAAATTTGAAATGCCCAAAAAAAAAATTTGTATGTTTGCATGTGTGAGAGGGAGAAAGAGAGAGAGAGAGGAATAAAAGACAGAATGAAATTCATAAATATTAAAAGAGGTAAAGAGTTTCATTCACATTATCATGGCAACTTCTAATAATACATGAGAAGATAAAATTCAATCAATCTAACCAAAATTCCACAGATACTGGCATCCATCTGTATCTAGCAACAATCATAATCTCAATAATATTGAGACAGCCCTTTACTATAAATATCTACATAAAACTTTGCAAATTAACAACCTTATTAAAATTGTAGGGTATTGATAATCTTAAGCTAGCCCTTTAGTATATATAGCAAAAGAACCTTGTTAGATTGAAAACCCATAAAGGCGGTCTAGGAAAAAATTAGGGGAAAAATCCATGGGCATGGTGAAAATTCCCAAAGGGATGTCATGGGCAAAAATTACATGGCAAAGGAAAAAGAAAAGAAAAAGAAAAAGAATAATGATGACAATAAACAAAGATAATAAAAGGAAATTCTCTCATTGCTCAAATTAAAGGATAATAAGATTGTTTTCATTGGGGATTTGGAACATTCCAATCCTTTATTAAATTCAAAAACAAAACATGAGAATCATAAAAGTGCAGAAAAGTAAAACATGGGATATATCAAGGTGGTCACTCAATCCTCCTTATTTTCTTGCTAGTCTTTATGTAAGCCTTCTCATCCTTCAGAATCCACTTCATGTCATCCTCCAACCATTGCTTGTACCTTGTAGTGGGGTAGATGTATTTGGGAGGAACGATGTCTATCGTCACCCTATGACATGGCTAAGCCTCACTGATCCTGCCTAAGATCCTATTGGTGAACACTGCAGTGTGGTAGGCCCTCTCATCATCAGGAGCTCCTTGACGCTCTCCAAATTGCCTTGAGATACGACAAGTGGAGTAGTAAGAGTAGCATCGAAGCCTAACTAAAGTCACACAGTGGTCCTTGCAACAACTATGGACCATGCTTGAGATATGCCACCATTCTACGACCTATTGAATGTCGGTCTCATTGAGGTGACCCGTAAGCTCCATCCTCAAAGCCCGTGTCATTCTGATGAAGTCGGCAGTCCCTAAGGTGCCTAGGGAGGTAGGTGATGAGAGGAACAGTGGGAGGTTGAAGCAACCAAAGAAGGAGAAGGATAGAGGGGAGGGAATAAAAAGAAAAGAAAAAAAAAAGCAAAAAGAGGGAGAGAGCATGAGAAAAAAATAAAATAATGATGAAAGACGATATAAGGTGCCTTGATGGGTTGAAAACCGAGAGGCAATCCATGCAAATTAGAGGGATCCCGCTAGGTTGAGAACCTAGGAAAAAATTAGGGATTATACCTGAAGAAGAAGAGGACTTTCCGCCAAGAAGTTTACTTCCTTCCTATGAAAGGCATCCAAGCTATTGAGGGTCTCCACCAAGATCAAGCCCACCGGATTACCTCTCTTTAGCTCATAAGCTATTATGCACATCCAAAAGTCCACACAATACGAGTTTTGAACCAAGAAATACCTTCCAAGAGCACACAAGCAAAAGGCATGAAGAAAGTACGAGTGTGTCCTCTTACCCTCGGGAAGGGTTGAACCAGAAAAATACTCAAAAACCAACTTAAAGTTGAGCTCCCCAAAGACACACCACCTATTTTATGTGGTGGAAGGGATGCCCAACATGACTCCCAACAAGGAAGGAAGATCCCCACCTATGGTAGGGAAGATGCGGTCATCAATTTTCGGTTCACCCATGATAGCAGCAAATTCCTCAATAGTGGGGCATAGTTCTATTCCATTGAAGCGGAATACATGCCAAGAAGGAACCTAATAGTTGGCAGCAGCACGAAAAAAAGGTTCATCCACTCTAATTTGATGATAGGGGAAGATGCAATAAAGACCATAGGGAGTAATGGAATCCTTGAAATCGGGAACAAGCTTTCTAATCCAAGTGGAGACATCAAGAGGAAAGTTTTCTACTATTAGGAGACCTCAAAAAAGTGTTCTCTAGGTTGGAAATACGTAGGTGAGGGTTTTGGACTCAAATGACTACGTAGGTGAGGGTTTTGGAATCCAATTAAGGTTTTTTTGATTCGCGGCCCACGTACGCAAGGTCAACCCTGCGTACGCAAAGTCAAATTTGCGTACGCAGGCCCATCCCCACGTATGCATGGCGTTTGGCAGAAGCCCATGTTCCCCTATTTTGAGCAGATTTTTTCACTCCAAGCCATTCCTAAGGGTTCCTATAGCCTAAAGGATCATCCAAAACACATTCCAAGCACAAGATTGCAAGCATTAAAGAAGCAAAGTTGTATAGAAATATACAATTTATGATTAAGTGCTAAGTTCCCAATCAAAGGCATAAATGTAAAAAAAAATGTTCTTAAATACAATCTTTCGTCTAAATCTTAATCCAAAATCTCTGCTAAAGGGAATAAAAATCCATAAAAAAGAAAGAAAGAAAAAAGATGTGTGTTATATGCCTATATGTGTCTTGAACTGCAGGTAATCAATGGTGCCGCCTCTTCCTTGATCGATAGCTAGGAGTTGCCTCCGAGTCCTCCTCCTCACCATCATCATCATCATCATCATCACCACCACCTGGATGGGCCACTTCTCTAGGACCATATAGCTCCCTTGAGTAGTTGGTCTCCTCTAATTTGAGATTCCCAGCTAGCCACACCAACTTCTCATGCTCTTGGATAGTGAGTTGCAGTTCAAAAAAGGAAGGGTTAGTGACTAAAACAAATAGAGAAATTTGGCAAAAAAAAAGAAGGACAAAAGGAGAAAGAACTCATCGCCCAAGTGTTGGGAGGGAAAGGATAGCCCATGACATTAGGATTACGGGGCACGGCATGCTCCCGAGTAAAGCCATCAGGGCCATAAGCATAGACCGTCCAAGGGAGATGTAGAGGATCAATGGGCTCACCAGCAACAGGTCCCTACTGTTACAATTTCCCACATTAAAAGTCATGACAAACAAAAAAGAAAAAAGAGAAGAAAAGAGATTGAACATGAACCTGAATAATAAGGGAAAGCATGAGGCGAGTAATGTTGAACTCCTCATAGTTCAACCCCTTAAGAAGCCGCTCGGCATAGGAAATGCCGCTCCCCCATGAGTTATATTTAGCATCAGTCATGGAGTGTGGGGCAAGAATGAACTTAGGAGAGTTCATCGGAATCTGTGGTTCATCTTTACCCACCAGCTGGCATTGCACTCTCTCCACCAAGTTTAGCACCCTCAAACCCCCTTTTTCAAAGGGCCAAGTGATCTCTAAAGCAATAAGAGTGGCAAGCTCCAAGTCTCGAGAAGCAGGAAGGGGTTGGCCGGCCCATGGAGTCCAGTTAACCTATAATGACACAAGGTTAGAAGAAGAGTATTCTAAAGGAAATGCATGAAAAGGCATGAACAACTAGAACTCCTAAACTTACCTCATCCGAAGTTAACCTAGCAAGATAGGCCCTCACTTGAGAAAACTCCCTTAGAACCAGGTCGGTGCTTGGAGTTATGAGACCATACCTAACAACCCACCGCTGCAAAAAGAAGCACAAGCCACAGGTTAGATGCAAGATGGCAGTTTGCAAGATGACATTTTTCAAGATGACATAGTTTGCAAGACTACAAGCTAGAGTAGAAATGCAAAGAATGGAAAGATACTAACCTCAAGGAGCTTCCAAGGCCCTACAAGCTGTTGCAAGGTGCCCCGACTGAGAGTATCAAGAGTGGAGTAGAGATAGGCAAGACATGCTTGCCGCCAGTTGGCCCTTTGTGCCTCTCCAAAGTCCTGGAAGAGGGTCAACCACCTCAACGACACCGTTTGCCCACCATTGGCAAAGAGATAAGCCCTCAACAAGTGAAGAAGGAAAGCCCTAGCCATACAGACACACTCCTCCCTGGTCCTATGTGGGAGGAACATGTAATCCGACAACAAATCAAAGTAGCGGATGGTCTTAGTGGAGTACTTCCTCCCCAACATGTCGAGACCCAGATGGATGCCCGATGCATCGTCTAAACTAATGATAGTACCTTCGTAGCTAAGGCCAGTCATGCATTAAAAGTTGTATGGAGTTACCGTCATCTCCTGCTCAGCAATATGAAAGGTGTGGGTAGTATCCCACCACTTCTCAATGAGGCATTGCACCAAGGTAGTGCTCGCAGACTTCTCCGAAAGAAGTCTAATGATGGGTTCAAAGCCCGCCTCCCAAATATAGCCCCTGGTTTCGAGGATAAGAAGATTGTACCACTCCACCACTTTATTAGTGCTTCCCCTACCAACATAAGGGGATGATGACTGCAAACAAAAAATAAGATGACATTAGATTCTTGATTCAAGTAGAATTTGGGAAATATGATGTTTTGATGCAAGAACGAAGAAAAAAAAAAGATATAGTGATATTTAGGTACAAAAATGACAAAAAGGTGTGTTAGGAGTGCATATAGAGGTGAAACAAATGAAAAATAAGTGAAAATGGGCCGAGTAGAACTTCTGCCAGACGTCTCACGTACGCGGGTCAAAGCCTACATATGCAGACAAGACTCCGCATACGCAGGGCCATTCCCATGTACGCAGAGCCTCAAGAACACACTTGCGAATGCGAGAATAGAGCTGCGTACACATGAATGAAAGCTACGTATGTAGGCCCGAGCCCATGCATGCAAGAACACAAGAAGAAGCAGTTCTTCGACATTTTGAAAGATACATAATCCAAAATCAATCCTAGACATGTTCCTACCCCTCTTAAGGTGTCAAGTTTTCATCTAAACCCATCCTATAGCAAAACTCAATCATCTACATGGCCAAAAACACATTGAAACAGAAGATCAGAGAGGAACTTGAAAATGAGAAAAAATTTCAAAACTTACAGATTCGGTCGTGGGAATGTGATTCTCTGGTTGGTATGTCAATGGTGGAG
The DNA here is from genome assembly GCA_030021035.2 of Notholithocarpus densiflorus. Lineage (NCBI taxonomy): Eukaryota > Viridiplantae > Streptophyta > Magnoliopsida > Fagales > Fagaceae > Notholithocarpus > Notholithocarpus densiflorus. The sequence continues at coordinate 2,487,509 of JARYZH020000032.1, read as the reverse complement.
ACCCTACCAACCTTGTTGCTCCACTCCACCGGGCAAGGTGAAATGCATCAGAATATAGGACGTAGGAGGACTTCTTGGCCTTGGGTGCCATTGGAGAAGATGATGAGAGAATGAGAGAAAATGAGAAAGTGAGAGGGCTTGAGAAAATGAAAGAGTTAGAAAGTGAGAGAAAGAAAGAGGAGAAGGAGGTTTTTGTAGAGAGAAACAAAGAGAGTTATGGAGAATATGAAGAGGTGAGGAAGATGAAGAGAATGAAGAAAAAAAAGAAGAAACGGTTGGTATCCATTGGGAAAAATGAAAAGGCAGGAACACACCTGATGGCTAAACTATGTGTAGTTTAGGCCTCACCATTAAACTATGTGTAGTTTAGTCATGAACAGTAAAAAATATATATATATATATATATCTTTCAAAAAAGAGGGACATCTTATGATTACCCCAATTAAGGCACAAAATTATCAAATGACTCATCAGTGAACGGTAAAGGAAGTAGAAGACTCTTCCCCCGATCAGGCACATCAAAAACCATCCCTAGTGGATCAAATACATTAAGAACCATCCTCAGTGATTCAAGCACATCGAAAACATCATCCCTATGAAGGAAGCAGAAGACTCTTCCCCAGCGGATCAAGCACATAAAAAACACTACCCTTAGTAAAGAAGCAGAAGACTCTTCCTCAATATTTCAAGCATCTCAAAAAACACTATCCTCAGTAAGGAAGCAGAAGATTCTTCCTCAAATGGATCAAACCTATCAACCATCATCCCTATAGAGGAAGCAGAAGACTCTTCCTCAATAGTTCAAGCATATCGAGCATCATGCCCATGGAGGAGGCAGAAGATTCTTACCCAAAGTATCCCTAGTAAGGAAGTAGAAGATTCTTCCCTAGTGAGTCCAATACAAAAAAAAAAAAAAATCCCCAGCGAGGAAGTAGAAGATTCTTCCTCAAAGTCCTCAACGAACCATGAAAGAAGTAGAAGATTCTTCCCTAGTGGATCACACATCTACACTATTCTTTAGCGAGTCCTACTCCTCAACTAGTTTCCCATCCCCAAGCAAGTCATAAGAGGTAGAAGATTCCTTCCCATACGCATCTACTCTTCAGCGAGTTTTCACTATCTCCGATGGATCCAACAATCAAGACTACTCGTGCACATATCCTCTGGGAGTTGAACATGCAGGCACAGTAGAAAAGGGTAGAGATAGTGATAGAGAAAGAGACCAAGGTCAACCTGAGGCAAGAGCCTTACCAAAAAAGGTAGAGAAAGAAGTGAAGAAGATAATGTTAGGATTAGTGCCCTTAAATCCTATTGTAAGATGCCATGTATGATAATATGTATGACATTATTTGTGAAATGATGTATGACTTAATATTGTGTTTAATAAAGTTGTTTTATTATTATCTAAAATAATGGTAACATGAATATTCGGACATTATCATATAGTCCATGAGATGCATAGTATGTGATTTAGTCACAGAAGATATAAGTCACAAGTTCTTTATAAACTCAGAATTGTAGTTCGTAGTTGGTGATGAAATTGGACATTTCATCTGCGAAGACTATAACATATCAACTAAGATGATTTGTCTTGATCATGGAAGTGGAGACTTCTAGTTGATGTGTTGATATATTTTAAGAGTTAAAACATGTTGATCTGGACTGCTATGAGATTTATTATTCTCCTAACGACTGTCAAATGAATAATAAATCTCACGACTTCTATTTACATGAACTCTTAATCCTGAGAGAATAATAGACCTGATCATAAAGTGTAGGTTGCTTTGATATATCAGGAGTAAGATCTAATGTTACAATCAAAACCTCAGTATGTTGGGTAGCCACATTTAGTGTTGATGGAACATATATTCTCAAGATGGAATTCATAGTCTCTTAACGGAGATACAAAATATTCACTTGAGATAAGTTTAATGGGTTTGTTATTCAGAGAGTTAGGCATAACCACTTTAGTAAGACTAAAGTATATATTTATGGAAATTGGATTTCATAAGTATATGGTGAATAACTTCAAAGGATTAAACCGGGTACTCAAGGATTAAGATGTAGTAGTTCACAAAGTGGCAGTCTTCATTCATGACTTTGTGTTACTACAAATATTTTATGAAAGGGTTGCATGCACAATAAAGTCTTGGGATATAATTTATTAATAAGACATAGAGTGCAATTATATTTATATAGTGGTATTAAATATAATTAATGGTAACTTTGGACTTGTCAAAAGTTGACAGAAAAGCCCTTCCCATTGGAGCTAGTGTCTTATTTGTTCCCTTTTGGTCCCACTCCAAACCACATACTAAAGCCCAATTGGAAAGGCCCAAAAGGCTAGCCCAATTAGATAATCAGTTATATGGAGAAAAACATACAAAATTTTGGTATGAACATGAATTAGTATGTATGTGAGTGTTGAACACTTTTTCATTCTCTCTAGAACACATACATATAACTGATTGAGAGACCACACTTCTTGGGCTTCAAGTGGAATTGGAGTGAAGATTAAAAGTATTCACAAGTACTCTTCATCTTTGGTTTTAAATTTCACCGCATTACGGTACACTCTCTTGTTCATATATTCTGAAATTTACATAGTACATGTTATCAATTGCGAATGAAGTATATCCGTTAATTTTCCGCTACATACATGCATATTTCCATCAGATAAGAGGAACAAGTCATCAGGAGAAGTTTGAGGTAAGAGCCCCGGATAGACACCACAGAAACTATATCCTTTTGTTGTTTGTTGGGTTAGCTCGTAAGAGCACCTTTGTTTTTTGGGTTAGCTCATAAGAGCACCCTTGTTTGTTTGTTTTTTTTTTTTTCTTTTTAAGTAACTCTAGGATAGTGAGTCACTCGCCATTTGCTTGTAAGTGGCAAAAAAGGTTTTGAGATAGTGAACCTATCATTGCTCATTTCCCAAGCAACAAATGTGGGACTTCGGACATACGAATCCCACGCAGCTCTTCGGAGTTGCACCCCGCCCCATGTATGCGTGATGTGTGTCGTGTGCGTGGGTTGAGCCCGAACCGTACGTCAAAACAAAATGTTTTGTCTTTTATTCTTTTGATTCTATTAGTGAAGCTCACGAATCAAAAGAGGGGCATCTGTAGACACCATATTTTGTACTCCTTACGACTCGGGCCCTCGTTCCCCAATGATTCTCGAACTCTAAGGCCCAAGGCCGGTTTAGGGCCTAATCAGATATCAAATTGACTTAAGGAGTGTTAAAATGAAAAATATAACCTTTTAAATAAGCAAAAATTTATTTTTGGAAATAAAATAACCAAAGTGGCCCTCGGCCTGTGTACGTGGGTCGCTACCTACGTACATGGGCCAAAGCATGCGTACGTAGGCACGTTTTTGCGTCCACAGCTAAGGTTTCAAAAGCATAAGAAAGACAAGTTTTCTGCAATAATGGCTGAGGTTTGGAATGAATCCCACATTTTCTAGGAGCCATTTCAAACCCCATTTTCTCAACTATAAAAAAGCCTTACATGGTACATTTTCAAAACATACAGAAATCCCACGGGAAAAACCTAAGATTCACTAGAAAATAGTAAATCAAAAAGGAGTTTTTCACAAAACACCCTCAAGTCAATTTAATTTGATTAGGACCTTTTTTGACCCCAATCCTTTTAGTTTAACATTGCTAATCACTTTCTTATTGGTTTGTGAATAGATTTGACTAAGGGGAATGGTCAAAAACCAAGCCTAGGAGCTTTTTGCTTTAAGGTATTCTTTCTAGCTTTCTTTTATTTTTTGTCTTTCTTTTCTTGTTTTAATCTTGTTTTTAGTTTGGTTTATGTTTATGCATGTTTGCCTAGATCAATATATAGTTTTGTCTAGGTACTGAGCATGCTAGGTTGTTAGAATTAGGTTTTTCTTACTTGTGCTCTATTTTCTGCGTTTTTAGGTTTTCTGAGCAAGGACTTACGTACGCATAATCTTGCCTACGCACGCAGGCTTGATTATGCACACGTAGGCCTGTCTAGCGTGCGTGATGCCGTTGCCTAGAAACCCTAAACTTTTGTTTATTTTGTTTTTGCCTTCACATGTTTGTTCTGTTTAGCCTATTTTTCACATGTTTTAGGCTCTATAGGTTCCTAATTACCTCTTTCACATGTTTGTTTGTTATCACATGTTTAGATTAGGGTTTGTTTTGTTTCCTTGCTTTGATGCCATGCCATTCATTCACATGTCCATGCATTGATGCCATAGGTGTTGTGTTGCTGCAAGGTAAGTAAAGGGTAAGTCATACATTAGAAATGTCCATGCATTTGTGTTTTGGTTTTATTTTGATTGATACGATGAAGCATGCTTAGATGTATGATTAGGGTTTCTTATGTGTTAATGCTTTGCTTTTGATATGTATTGTTTGATGATATGCTTGCTACCATGTTTGGGGTTGCTGCCTTATTTAGATGTATTCTAGGGTTTCTTTTGTGTGTTTGACTCTCTTTTGCTTTGTGGATAGATAAGTATGCTTGTTTAGGGTTAAAGATGTCATGTTGTTTGTTAGATGCATGTTAGTATGTGTGTGAGTTTAGAATGCAAGTATTTAAATAGTTTTTAATAGGGTTAAGACATAGGACACAATGATGGGAGGCCAACCTTAGGGTTGGGCAGTCTTGGGTGCCTAACACCTTCCCAAGAGCGTACCTAAACTTCAAACCCATACTCTAGTAATAAGATCAAAAAGGTCATTCCTCAAAGGGATGCTATATATATGGTTCCTAGACCATTGCAAAAACTAGGTGGCAACTCCAAACCCTTGTGTCCACAATAATATACTAACATAAACATGATATAATATTTACATAAGCCTTAAACATTAATATGATATCATAAATAACTTATGCTAACTCTAATGTATTAAAGAAACAAAAACTATGATTAAGCGAACAAAATAACTTATTACACTGCATAATAAACGTCAATATATGGAATGGATTAAATGCTTTTATCATTATTTAAAATACAATATTCCTACATTGTTCTTTTATACTTTAATGGCTCTTTACTTAAAGTGAAAAAATGTAATGTACATGTGTGTGCAATTTTAAACTTTCGCTTTTCAATGATGAATTTGTTATTTCAACCAATTTCTATGACTATTATGCTATAGTCAAATTCTTTGTCCTCTTGAAATTAAAATAAAATAAATTAAAACTTTCTTTATCCCTTTAATTTTGTATTATTTTAATTCAATAAAAAACATGTTTATGTTATTGTGACATTACTTTATGTTATTATTTTAACATATTTTGAACATTCTATATAATCTTTTCACATTACATTTTAAAGCATTATCCGTGCATCGCGCGGGTGCTTTGCTAGTAATAATTAATAGCCGAAACGTTTGACTTTTTGTTGACCATTCCTCATTGCGCCACATGACTACATAAATTAATGTCACCTATACATTTAAAAACACCAAATAGTTGTGACTTTTCATTTTTCAATAGGCACCTTTTCGGTTAATAGGTATATTTTCATTTAATAGGCACCTTTTCAGCCAATATACACCTTTTGACTTTTTGTTAACCGTTGCTTAGCTTTACCTTTTTTTTTAAAGCTCCCAAATTTTTTCACATCAACATTATTTAAATAAAAAAAATTATAATTTTATATTTCTAAAACCCAACACAAAATCTGATTTTATATTTGTAAAACCCGATACATAAACGCAGGCCCATTCTCCTTCCTCCAAAGTAAAGACCTATGGCCAAAGGCCAAGCCAGCTCCCCAAATCCCCGATCTCCACATTTGACAAACAAAATGCAGACCATTTCTCCTTCCTTCATTGTTTCCCTTCTCCTTCTTCCAAAACAAAGACCCACGGCCAAACCCGCAGACCCCTTCTCCTTCCTCCAAAACAAAAAACAAAAACCCGATGCTAATTGAAAACCAGCATAAGAAACCTCCTTCTCTCCCACTCTGGTCTCTATCTCCAATGATCCAAAAAACCCAATCGTTGCTTTAAGGTACGCTTTTTTTCATCTTTTTTCATCTTCTTAATTTTTTCTCCCTCAACCTCAAGCCTCAAATCTCTCTCTCAATTGAAGTTTTATGTTCTTAACTTTTCGGTCCCAACTCCACCAAATTCGTTTCCCATTTTTCAACTTTGAAAGCATTTGATAGAAGAAGAAGAGAAGAAAGGCAGTGGATCTTATTGTGGGCAAAAGAAAATAAAAATAAAGAGAAGATGAAAGGGATGACAGAGAGTTACGGAGGGCACTATGAGAGAGAACCAAAAAAAAAAAAAATTTGATGGAGAATGTCAAAGAAGAGAAGGGAACGATGATAATTAAGAAAGGAAAAAAAAAAAGACTAGTACTATAACTATAATGCTATGTTTGGATGTTAAGGGAAGGAGGGGGAGTAGAGTAGAGGGAGGGAGAGTAATTTAATTACCTTGTTTGGATTTTTTTTAAGGAATGAGGGAGAGGGGTTTGGAGGGGTTTGAACTCCTTCCAACCCCTCATTTTTAATTCCCCCAAATTGGAGAGATTTGGAGGGAGAGTAGAGCATTAAAATGTTTGACCAAGTGAATTATCAAATTTACCCTTACCATAGTAACAAAATTACAAATGAAAAGACTAATTATTCCCCTCCCCCTTACTTAATTTTAAAAACATCCAAACAAGGTGGAGGATAATCATTCCCCTCTACTCTCATCTCCACTACTCTTCTTCCCTCTACTCCCCTCTACTCTCCTCTCTCTCAAAACTTCCAAACATAGCATAAGAGAAGGAAAACAAAGGATTTGACAGTGAAGAAAAGAAAAACGAGAGAGAAGAAGAAGAAAGAGATGAAAAAAGAGTTATAGTGGGAGAAGATAGTCACGTGGGGAGGGGTAGATTTTTGCAAAAGTGAAAAAGGAAGCTTCTTAGAAGGTGTGTGATATATAAACACCCTTCTATATTTACTAAATTACAAAAATACCAATTTGATTTTTTTGCCTTTAAAAGTTCCAATTTACATCACCTCTAAGATTTCCTTTTTACTATGCATAATAATAATAATAATAATAACTAGTCGCTAATCCGTGCGACGCACGGGAAAGTTCTTAGAAATGCTAAATATTTTTTTTAATCAAATTAAATGCATTTTTAGTCGGGTTGAGAGAAATTTAGTTAACTTAAATGAACCTTTTCGCTTTGGATTTCAAGGAATAACTCACACAAAAAGGAATATACAAATTTCATTAGGATTTGAGTTGGTCAACCAAGGTATATATATATATTTCTTAATCTACCAATAAAGCAAATTATTGCCCATTTGAAACAATTTACAATGTTCATTCTAGGCAGAAGCTTACATACTTTTTGTTGTTGTGATTTACAATTTGAGTAGATGAAAAATAATATGATGTTCTATCACTGGTTATTGCCTTCACAACAAAAGGGGTAAAATTTCAAATCAAAAGATTACATATCACATTTAAAAGAAACACTAACAAAAAGTAAAATATATGACATGCACTAATAACAAATGATCATAATATTCAAAGAGTTTTGTAAATCAACAACAAAATCTTATTAAATTGCTGGGGGCAGCTTCACTAACTATAATTTATCAAAAAAAATAACCTTCTTCATAAAACTTGTTTAAGTTATCATATTAAATATGAGAAAACAGGTGCAAGCATATTGTTGTTGACTCTACACTGTATTAGAAAGAGTCTCTCTTGGATTGCTTCATTCTTCTCTCTGCTCTATAACTAAAGGCCCCCCCCCCCCCCCCCATAAGCTTCCTACCTTGCAAAACTATCAACCATCAATAACACACCCAAAATGATAAAAATCTAAATAGATTAAAATGTTAGATTGAGAAAGAACTTAAATGTTTATTTATAACTGCCAAAATTTTTTAAGGATTTCCAAAACTACTAAAGTTTGTCAGGGTTAACAAATTTTATACACCTATGGGAACCTAATTCCTTTCAATCCAATCAAAGAATTAGATAAACAAACAAAAAGAATAGAAAGATATAATACCTGTTTTCAAAGTTTTCAAGGGCTTTAACTAATTCCTCATACTTATATTCCTTTATCTCCACCTCTACCTCTACTTTCTCCACCACTCCTACACCTTTTAAAATTCCAAAATAACCCAACGACGTCGTTTAATGCAATATCTTTTAACTTAAAGCATGGACACAATAAAAATGAGTGAAAAAGATCATACATTTATGTAAACATTCAAAAATTTGGGAATTTAGATTCAGATTCTGTAATAAGAACAAAACAGTCGGGTATATTATCTTAAAGGTGCTGATTAACACAGAACAGATTGGGTTGCCGAGCTGTTTGGTTTTTCCTTTACAGATGATGTACGGTAGCTGTTTTTCCTTTCTTTCCCACTAACAAAAGTAGTATTGTTTATGAGAAAAGTTTGAGTTGAAGCCAAGAGAAGAATTTTTATAGATACAAAATATTCAAGGGCAGGTTGTATGATGAAAACAAATATTTTACCTTCCATATTTTACCTTCCAACCATTTAAAAGAAATATTTTATCTTCTCACAATGAATTATTGGAAAAACAACTAAAAACAATTATAATGAGTATAACAATCGCAATAAACAATATGTTCCAACCGTTTAAAAGAAATATTTCTTTTATTTTGTATAACAACTTAGCTGAGTTATATATACTTTTTTAAAAAATTTAAAATGAAAATAGTCTAAAAACAAAAGAGTCATTTTTTTTTTGTTTCTCTTTTTTCTTTTATTTAGCAAGTAAACAGAATAATGAACAAATATAGATTCCATAAACAAAACTATCAACAGTAGACAAATAGTGCAATACGTGTATTAGTAGCAAAGCAGTAAATGATCTGATTAATGGTTTTATATTGACTATTTATATATAACTTTATGCAACATGAACTTTTTTAAAATTTTTTTTACAGAAATTGTTAACAAACCTTGAGTCGATGCAGTTAAGTATGCAGCTCTTTATCCAAAAATGAAAGTAGAACCTGCAAAATAAGTATTTTTTTAGTTTTTTTTTTAATTAAAATAATTTGTAAAAAACAGAATAACGAAGATCAATAATAGTGCAGTAAATGACCACCTAAATCAAGTTAATACCTACTCACAAAAACAACAGCGAGAGAATTAACTCCTACATCCTTTGCAACTCCAAGCACGCAAAAAGAAAGTAACATAATATATATTTCTAAACCTAGACATGGATCAATGTATGTCTGTCTGTGTGTAGTACCAAAATGTTCAGTTTCTCAGAGAAAAGAATTACTGGCTTTGCAATCTTTAATAGTCAGAAACTGATTCACATGCTCAGGTGCATTATGATTATAGAGGTACAGAACTACAAAGATTGCAATCTTTAGGAGGCAGCAAACAAATGTGCAAGATCTGGAAGACAACATCGAAAACAGGTCATTCTAAACTTTAGTAGTTGGAAAGAGATTCACATGCTCAGTAGCTAATGTGATATTAGAACTAAAATCAAAAGTCATATCAACAGAGAAACAAAAAAGAAAAAAATAGTTCTTAACAATATCTGAGGACCTTAAACAATCATATATTATGAACATTCTCTGTTAACAAAATGAATTTTTCTTTCAAAAAATCACATGCCCAAACATAAGCCTAAATTTTTGATAAATCCAAAAATAAGCCTAAATTAAAACAAATTCAGATAAAGAACGATATTAAAAACTCCAGCAACCCGAAATTGAAACAAACCCCAGCAGCAACGCAAAACTAAAAAAACCCCCAACAACCGCAGGAACCAAGCCCAGCAAATAGACATGCTAACTATAAACTATTGACTCCTTGAGAAATATGCCAAAGTTCCAAAGATTGGTCATTTAGTTGCATCAATGATTCAAATAAATAAATAAATAAAACAGAAAAGAGAAGAACAAACAATCTATGGAAGAGTATAAAAGAGAAGAAAAAGAATCTGTCCAATACCAGAACAATCTCATAGACAAAACATTCGGCTCCATGTTTCATCCAGTTATGTCAGATCAGCAATTAATGCAGCAATCTCTTCATCAATATCAAAGGGGACCGGACAATAGTGAAGGGCCTCCCGTAGATCTCTCTCTCCAATTCTTTCTACACAACACATTCATAATAGGAAAAAAATGAAATCAAGAGGTAACAAATCAACCTTGCCTAAAATTATTATAAAACCCCATAACTATCTGTAACACACAGCCCATACATATCACTGAATTAATTTTTCAGCCAAAATAAATTAATCATCAGGCCGACTCTTAGGTCTTTCAAAAACACACAAAAAAAAAAAAAAAAAAAAAACTATTAAATCGATACTATCTCCACTATGAAATCCATCGATATTTACAATATTTTCTTACAAAACCTGTACAATTTGAAATCCCTAAATCGATAGAAAACCTAATTGAAGACATATAATTAAAACATAACTTTGAGGCTCTATTCCATTTAAACTAGTTTCAATCTAAATTTTAACCCATATCAATCAAATAAAATTGAAACTTGAAAAAGATCAGATTAGAATTCTTCATACCTGAAAAATCGTCCAACATCAGAAACGGAAAAGGATCCAAATTCTTCAAGTTAGTCCTGAAAATCAAATGCCCAGAAAGGGGGCCAAAAAATAATCAATGCCCAGATGATAAAAACTCAAGAACAAAATAACCATGAATCAAAATTGACATTAGCCAAAGGAGTTGTGGTTGAGAAAAGAAGGAGGGAGCTGCATTGAATGAGAGAGTTAAAGAAGAAGAAGGAGATGGGAGTGAGTTTGAAATAGAGAGAGTTTGATCGAGGGTTTTGTTAGGGCTGAGTTTGCGTTTGAGAGAGAGTTTTGAAATACCTGTGGCTGATTTCTGCGTTTAGGCTTCTCTTGTAGTTGGGTTTTAATAAAAATCGGGTTTGTAATTTGTATTTGATGGGGGGAAAAAAAGATTTATTATCATTTTGGGTTTGTAATTTGTATTTGATGGAAAAAAAAATATTTATTATTATTTATATAAGTATTGCTGACGTGAAAAATTGTGGGAGTTTCAAAAGTTTCGGTTTTATATATATATATAGATAATTATTATTATTATTATTATTATAGAACTAATTTATATATATTAACAATAACCCAAAATAAGTCGACACTGTAATATTCTATAGAAAATGTTGAGGACACAATTTTTTAGTGTTGTGGCGTTGTGGGATTTTTAGTATCCTTAGCATTGCCCATATTCTATTCTAATAGAAAACCGAAATGTGCATCAAAACGGCATTTATAACTTTAAAATGAAACTTCTTAAAAGGTACATGTTATATAAATGACTTACTTATTTAAAAAGAAAAAAAAATACTAATTGTGTTACATTTTTTTTTTTTTTTTGGAGAGGAAAATGTGTTACATTTAGTATTAATATTATTATTATTTCATCTTTCACATGTATTTTCCGTTGGTTTCTAACTATCTGCCATTAGCCTTATTAAAATAATTGGTATGAATTTGTTTCTAAAACAAAAATTGCTATGGAACAGACAATAAAGAACAAAAATTAATGCTAAGGCAACTAGATTTTGCTAATAAATCATTACTCACAAAAAATTAAAAATAATAATTCAAAGGTTTATGTATTATGTTTTCTTTTTAAGCCTACTTATTATATTTATTGTCCCACGATTATAAATTATAAAGAAAATATACTATAAAAAATGCAATTATCTATGAATATATGTTTTAATTTGTAAGTCATTTTATTATGTCAATTTTTTTTCTTTTTTTTCTTTTAGTTATACAATGCTATTCTGATTTGTTTCTAGAAAAATGTTATTTATGGCTATAACTTATTTTAGAATGAATGCAATGTCTATTGGATAGTTTATCAATAATTTTCAAATGGCATCTTACATTGTATTATTAATGTCATCTCCTATTTACGGAAAATTCTTAGGTAGTCCCGGAGTATAGTGAAATGATGCTCCCTCCTCTTACATTCATGGTGGACCCCACCATTAATTTAATGAGCGGACCCTACCATGAATGTGAGAGGAGGGAGCACTATTCTCCATGCTCCGGGAGTACCTAAGAATTACTCCCTATTTACAAGAATTTCATACATTTATGCTAAATATTCCTTTTTTTTAGTTATTATTATGCTAACTATTTCAACTTAAATATAATGATATTCTCTTCTAAACTCATTCTATATTTTTCCCGTGCATTGCATGGGTTTAGTGACTAGTAATAACTAATAGTACTTTTTGTTGACTAGTCCTCATTGCGCTATATGGCTATATAAATTAATGCCACATCTACGTTTAAAAACACAAAAAAATGCGTCTGTTCAAGCAAACTGTTTAAGAACTATTTTTGCAACTATTGGTGTTCAACTGCACTGTTCCACTTGGTAGCTATTAATTTTGCACAGTTACTGATACATTTCACGTTATATTTCTTTAGAAAAAAAAAAAAAAAAACAAAAACAAAAACAAAAAACAAAAAAAAAAACAAACAAAAAAAACAAACAAAAAAAAAAAAAACAAACAAACAAAACAAAACAAAACAAAACAAAACAACAAAAAAACAACAACAACAACAACTTCAGTTCATTTTTCACCCCCTTCTCTATACAGGAAAGTTTTGGGTTTTAACGCAATTTTTCATCTTAGTGTTTCAATTCAAGTTATTGAGTCATATTTTATTCTTTGAAGCAAATTTTGATTCTCTCTAATTCTCTCTTACTAGACTAACTTTTTTAAGATCATTGAGCGAAGCCAGGGGGTGCAAGCATAGAAAGAGGTTTTTGTCCTTTGAAATTATTATTACTTCTTAATTTATGAAGAGAACTTTGCAATGGGTCTATCAAGTTGTAATCAAAGAGATTTTATGTTTTTGCGTAGAGTTTCTGCATTTTGTGATTTCATTTTGCAATTACATTGTATTTGCGTTTGCGTTTAATGAACGTGTTTTGATCGTTTGTTTTAAAAGTCTGGGTTTCAATCTATTTTGTAATTAGCAAAAATTGTCAACATATTGTGGGTTGCGTTAATTGTGCATATTTGGGTTTTACGGTTGTGATAGTTCTACTAGTTTTGATTTGTTTGCCCATGTGGTTATTATTTCGGTGAATCAACATCGTTATTCATGACGTTTGTATTATTGTGCATACATTGTGGGTCTATTTACAAGTCACGTAATATGATTTTTTTTTTTACTCTATTTTCATTTGATTGTGTTTATATAATATGCATTTGATTTTTTATGATTTTGCTTTATCAAATGCAGTTTTAGTTTTGCTAAGAATTTGAGATGGCGACAAAATTGTCAATTTTATATGATTTAGTGGAATGGGTGTTGGATCTGGTGTAGGGGTTGGATCAAATAGACAAAGCCGCTAAGACCTAAATGTTATGGTTTGTGCCATTCTAACTTGCATCTTTATTATTGTTGGTTTTTATTTACTTATTGTAATATATTAATTCATAATAAATAATGGAAACCAGTAGTCTTTGATAGTTCTTCATGCATGAGAAGAGAAGAAAGGCCAACCCTTCACCCTCAAAATTTTTGAAAAAATGCCCGAGCCAAACTGAAAAAATGGGGCTTTTGTAATGTTCTATAAACACAATTGTATTTATATATATATATATAATCTATTTATTGATTCTTTTGTAATACTTATTAAACCAAATGTAAGAACACATTATGATTATTGTAATATATTACTTCATAATATTTATATGTATCTCATTTTTAATGATCTTGTGTGTAAAATTTTGACAATTTCATCATAAGAAATGTTCAAACTACATTTTTCATCTTATATTGGAGATGATTTAGCTTTCAATAGTTGAATTTAGAGAAACTTTTAAACTTGAACATGTAAACATTTGATCTAAAACAATCTCATGTATCGCACGGATTAGCGACTAATAATAACTAATAGTTGAAATGTTTGACTTCTTGTTGACTGTGTTTCAATGCGCCACGTGGTTACAAAAATTAATGACACGTTTACTTTTAAAAACACTAAAACCTTGTGTCTTTTCATTTGGTATAATAAGAGAAACGTTTCAATATTTTCACTTTTTAGTACCGTTTTGTTTTGTCGCCTACAATAAATAAAAAGATGAAATGTTTTGTCTCTCGGGTAGTAGTTACAAAATATCAAACAAACACTTATTTTTGGCTCCTGGTAGTTAAAATTTTTGCACCTTTCATATTCCTTCCCCAAAAAAATACACTTCTTTCTTTTCTCTTTTTTTTCCTATACACTTCTCTCTCTCCCTCTCTCTGATAATTTATTTTTTTGCACTATGATACAATTTCTACATACAAGTTTTCCTCTATTTGCTGAAAATACTCAAGACTCTCCAATGGGATCTGACGACTATCTACAGAATTGGAATAATGTAAGTTGCATGTTTCACTTTTCCTTTTGGTGAAAAACAAGAAAAATAAAAATTAAATAAAGGTTTCTTTTTGTTGTTGCTGTCCTAATTTTCCTAATTCATTTGTAGAACCAAGTGCAGGAATGGTGGACACAACAAGCACGGTTGTGGCCATGTCAACTAAGTTTATCATGATCTGAATTTTTTCTAACCGCTGGTATTTTTTTTTGGTTAATTTGGAATTCTGTTATTAAATTTCTTAAATTCGAGTCCCAATTGAATCACATAACTTCACGTTTAGGATTATTGTCTCCTCTGAATATCAAAGACTGCCACTCCTATAAGAGTCTATCCTCTATTTTGTCTCTCTCTGATTTCTTCTTCTACTTTTTTAATTGAATTTGATCGGTTTGATGTAGATTGTTATTTTAGAATTTCTAGTGATATATATGGGCCCTGAAGCCACATGGTAGATAAAGATGCAGGCTGCAGCCAAGTTATTTTCGAATAATTGTAGCAATTTATCCTTATCAAGTAGCAGTAGTTTTTTTGATAGGGTCAAGTAGCAGTAGTTTGATTTGAATTAAACACATTCTATTTTGTAGAAGAGATTAGGTGATTACGTTGGTTGTCATTACTCATTAGGATGTTGTTTGATTTCTCAATTTAATGTATAGTAAGCCTTATCAATTAATATATTCACTTTTGACATTTGTTATATTTAATAGATCACAAAATTACAAAAAAAGATTGGTTACATTTTTTGGGTCTTCACTGTAAATCAACAGAATTAATAATTTTCTGTTCTAATTTTGTTTCAAGCCCTTTTATTTTGTTATGGTTTTTAGAATTTTAATTTTGATGTCTTTTGTTCTGTAATGAATGTGTTGTTCATTCTATTATGCATGTTTAATTTTTGGTTTTTTTGGTTGGTTCTGTTACGGTTCCATGGTAGGATTTGAGTTTTGTTGTAATTTGGTTTTGTTATGGTTTTATGTGTTGTTAAATCCATAAATCAGACTCATAAGACATTAGTTATGTGCCTTTTGATTTGCAATGATCATTGCCTAATTCAACCAAGTGAAATAGAGTTGGCACTTAATTTTTTACTATGGAGAATTTCGGACTTACAGTCATCTTTTTCTATATCTCACAAATGCCATATTTTTCTTTGAAGTGGCCTTGATAAAAGAAAGTTAGTTGTTGTATATGATGCTGAGTGCCACACATATTATCAGGTTAGAAATGTTTCCTTCCTATTTCAGTTTTGCATTTATATACTTTAATTTTTCACTCATTTTTTTCATAATCTTCACTTGATTATCGATGGGCATCAGTGTAAAAATTTCTTATTTAGCAACTTATTAGAGAACCACCCTCACAAGCTGATTATTTGTCTCATTCCATATTTCCTACATGGATATGTCCATGTAGTGACTTACTTTTTTTTTTTTGAAAGGATGTAGTGACTTACTAAGGTTAGTTCTACCCTATTCTTAATTTACTTTATTTGTACTTCTAATATAATTTATAAGGTTTTGAGTATTGATTGGTCAACTTAACATGTAAAATTTAAATGTGAAAATGTTAAGAAATTGCGACTTGAAAGTGATTGATGTGAACATTTCAATGTTTGAATGGTTATTGATATTCAATTCAATATTGCATTAGGTTGAGACTTGATAGTTAGATGATAATGCCATGTCAAGTAAACGAATGCTCCATTGCATGTATTAGGTTTGTGAGCATGAAAGACACATATTAATTAATAGTTATGCTATGCACAATTCGTTTGATGTTTTCCTACCGTGGGAATGAGCTATTAGTTTACCTACCTATCAACAACAAAAAAAAAAGATCTATCAACTATTAGTAACTATGTGGAAGTGTGGCATGCATTATGCAAATTAGTAAGACATGTTATTTGAATAATGTTAGTCTCATTTGTATAACCTATTTGTTTTTGGTTTTGCATAGTAAGAGCACACAATTACAAAGGCCTAACCTATACATACACTCCAAAAGGACTACCTTAACTATCAGATGTAGGGCGATTTAGGTTGCTTAGATTTTTCTTCTCCAAAAAAAAAAAAAAAAACAAGGGTGTTTAGATTTTGGGCAAATGTTATTTTCATTTACTCAAAATAATTGGTTGAAACTTTTTCAATTAAAATTGTTCACATGCAAGTTTTAAAGAAAAGAGATGAGCTCTAGAAGGAGGATGCTTAGGTAAAGTTTGCTAGGTGGATGACCCTTATAGCATAATAATGTTTTGGGTCTAACTATAGTAGATAGCATGTTTGATCCTAAGGAGTCACTATTATTAGACCTTACCAGTATCAAATTGGTCTATTCAACTTTTGGGTCATTTTTTTAATGGCCTTTCTAAGCATTTGGATTCATTTATATTGATTCATCTTTAATGCAATCACACATTTGTTTTATCTCTATTACTATAAATATATGTGATTTAAATTAAAATATCCCCGTGCATCGCATGGGTTAGCGACTACTCTCTCTCTCTCTCTCTCTCTCTCTATATATATATATATATAATCGAAGTCTTGACTTTTTGTTGACCTCTTTAGAGCTTGCCACATCATCATTATTTATTTTAAACAAAATTATTTATTTTAAAACAAAATTATTTAACTTTTTTTTAATTAACAATATCAATGTCAACTCGAGGAGGACTAATCTTTGACATTAACAGTCAAAGTCCAAACTTAATAAGGAGTGAAACTCTATCTTTCTAACAAGTCCAACTTAAACTCAAACTTTTCTTTAAATTTGTGAAGTTAATCATGAACACTATAAAAGCAATGCAAACCCCAATATTTTTTTTAAACCCAAATCTAAAATCAACGCAAAATCACGCATCTGCAGCAATCTTCAAAGTAACGTAACTTTTCCTTTTATATCACGCATCTGCAATCAGTTCTACCCATCTGTGACTCTATTCTCAATTTCTTCCTCTTTCTGCGTTCCAACTTCAAACTCACTAATCACTATGTTAAAGTTAAGTTTGATTTACTATTCTTTTTCTCCCTTTTCTTTACTCATTAGCCGTTTTTGAAGTAGACAACTGGTCTGCATTGCTCCAATTTCCAAGAGAACGTGCACCATGCGTGTGGTTAAAATTTGATGTTTTCATCAATTGAAGTGATGGCCAAGTATGACTCCTCTTTCTTCTTTATTTCTTATTAAAATAATATATATTATACTACATAACATTATAATATATATAAAACTATTATACATCATATAATATATATATATATATATAATAGAAATATAACATGATTTTTTGGGCTAAGCAAAACAATTGATCATTATTATTTTAAAAAACTAATTGATTATTTGATTAGATTTTTCATATATTGAGATTTGTCTACTTTTTAGCAAATCTTTAATTAATTAATTATTATTTTTTTATTTCTTTTTCATGTATGAATAATTTGGTATCCCCTTCTTTGTCACCCCATTATTTTTTTCTCCTCTATTTTTGTAAAATTGTGATTTACAACTATGTTTTATGTTAACTTTATTCCATGACAAAAAGTGTTGTAATTGCTTTAATTTATTTCCTTGTATTTTATGGGATTTTATTATATTGGGTTTAGTATTAAGTTGGTGAAGACTTAAGTTTAAAATGAAGAATCAGTGGATTTCGCGAGTGTCTCGCTTGAAGATAACCCGCGAAAGAGTCATGTGAGAAGTACATGCTGGAAGTTGAAGAGTCATGCCAGGCTGTCGTTTTCGCGAGTATCTCGCGGGTAAGGCCTTCCCGCGAGATAGTCGCGAAACATTCTGCCTAAAGGCTTTTTAAGTAAGACTTTCATACTCTTCACCCATACTATATATACCCTCATTACCCACAAATGTAATTGAGGCCATTTAGAGAGAAAAACTCTAGATAGGTTTTCTACAACACACATCCATCTTTTAGAGAGAGAGCTACTCATCCTTAGTGAGAAATCATTGTAATCTCTTCTCCATCCCTCTCCTATTATCCCTTGAGATGAGATTTGTACTCAAACACAACCCACACATTTTCAGTGTGTAGAGAGTGTTTTGGAACTTGGGAAGTTTTGGGGAATTACCAAAAAAAACCGGTGAGGCTTGGTTGATGCTATGGGCTATAGTGGGATCCGGTAAGTTAGAGAAGACAAAAGTTTGGCGTAACCTTGTTGGAGCAAGAAGCTTGGAGGGCTTAGGTGCACTGGGTGGATTAGGCTTGGAGGATCTTCTGCTATTCGTGTATCCTAACTACATTCTCTAGTGGATCATTGACGGATGCAATCGGGCGTATTGCGGGATCTGAAGAGATAGACAAGACACGGTTCCGAGAAGTCTTGTTGGAGTAGGAGCTTGGAGGGCTTAGGTACATTGAGTAGATTAGGCTTGGAGGGTCTCTTGCTATTCGTGTATCCCAACTTATTGTCTAGTGGATCGATTTACCGCTTGGAGAGCGGTGGAGAGGTTTTTCACCGAATTCTTCGGTTTCCTCTTCGATAACACATCACTGTGTTATCTTATGTTTGCATCTCTCTTTCCTTACTCTTGTGCTTTACTTTTATTGTTTGTTGTTCATATTTATGCACTAGAGTAGTATCGGTTGATTGCGTTTCATTTACTCTTATTTCCGCACTTAGATAAGTTAGAGTAAAAGCAATCTAGCCGTAATTTTTAATTGGGGGTCTAAATAGCTCTTGTGTTTTTTAACACATTTTCGAGCTTTCAATTGGTATCAGATTGGGTACACTTGTTGTGGTTTAAATACCTAAGTGTGATCCTTGACCCCGTGTGTGTTTTGCCATGGATAGTGCTTTGTATGCCTCTATGCATGTTTTGGATGTTGATGAATGTAACATATTACGTGTTTGTGAAAATGCCTCTATGAGTGATAATCCTCATGATTGTGATGCTATGTTACATGAATCCTTGGGTGTTGTTGATATTCCTAACATTAAACTCTTGAAGAAAAATGCTAAGAAGTTTCATAAGGATTTGAGCAAGTTATTTGGTGAAAATGATGATTTGATTGCTAAACTCAATGAATCCAACAAATTGGTTGAAAAATATAAAAAAACTTGCTGAAATTTCTCTTGAAAAACTGAAAGAGTTTGAATGTTTGAATATGGACTTAGATGCTAAACTTGTTTTGTCTAACAAACTTGTTGATGATCTTAAATGTGAAAATGAATCTCTTAAGATGCATGTCAAGTGTTTGATTGCTGAACCTGTTGCTAAAAAGAAAGATAATATATGTTGCAATCATGTTGTGGTACCTGATTTTGTCCCTATTGTGAGTTCTACCTCAAAAGACATATCGGTGTACATTCCTCCATATAAAAGAAACCAAAAAGTGGAGAGAAATGCTCTTAAGCCTAAGCCTCTGTTTAGGTCCCATCCTAGGGAATTGAGTGGATCTAAGTTTGTTCCTACTTGCCACCATTGTGGTGTGATCGGTCACATAAGACCCCAATACCCCAAGTTAAAGAGAGAACAAACCCATGTTGCTAAATCCCTTCCTAAAAGGCCTAGTGGACCTAAACACATTGTTTGTCACCATTGTGGTGCCCTTGGTCATCTTAGACCTCATTGCTCTAAGTTTCAAGCTCTTAAAAGAATAAAAAGAAAAGAGAAACTTGAGCTTCTTGGAAGTTGTGCTTTGCAAGCTAAACCAGATTTGATGGAAAATGGTAAGTTGTTGAAGAAAGTTTTTAATGTTCTTACCTCCTTGTCTATGTGCATCTCTGGTTCTCATTCTTTCAACCCTCGTCTCACTTCTCATGAGACACTCATTCCAAACAATCATTCCGTTTGGATGAGGAAGGGTTCTTATGGTTGAGCTTTTACTCTTTTGGTCCTTGATCTAATTCTTTCGATTTTTGTAGGACCCTTCATGCATTAGATGCTTCATTGTCATGCATTTGTGCATCTTGCATTTATTTGTATGCATTGCTTTTGTTTTTTATTTTACTTTTATATTTTAGTTTTGTGTGAGTAAAAAAAAAAAAAAAAATCCAAAACCACATAAAAAGTGAAAAATTCAAAAAGTTTGATCGTATATGTTTGAGCACATATCTCATGTGAGTTTGGCCTAGTACCTTCGTACTAATGGCGTAGTGCATTTACGAGCCTAGCTTGTTCTGTATGCATATAAATATTTATGGGAGAAATCTTGAAATCTATATGTGATTGTTGTAAATAGATCTTCAAGCTTGTCATGAATGATTGGTCAATAGTCTTGATGGTCTTGATACTTGCATAGACTTGTGCCTATATCTCTTCCCACTTTATTTTTATGTTTTTGCAATAGAGCTCACCTAATGTAAATCTCAAAATGAAAAGAGATAATGAGCTGCAAAAGCCTGTCGCACTTACTAGTATTTGACTAGGAAAAAAAGAAAGCGACTCTTGTATTGAAATTGTATGGTACTCAAAAAGCCAAAGGCTAACTCTACATGTTGAAATATCAAAATTTCAAGCACCGATCTCAAAAAGAGATGTTGTATCCAAAAAGGATCAAATGTTATGATTTGTGCAGAAGCCAAATGAAAAGCTTCTAAGATTTGTAATCATTTTTCATGTGGGAGGTCATATATGCTCATTTCTATAATTGAGATTGTCCACTTGACTTAGTACTAGTTGTGTATGACTTGGTTGAATTGATCATTAAAACTTCACTCTAGACTAAGGACTATTCTATATTTGATACTCACACACAACACACAAGTTTATTGTTCAATGAATACTTATTTCATTTGTGTGATTGTACATGATCAAATGTGATGTGTGTGTGCTCAACCATATGTGGATCAAATCAAAAAGATTTTTGTTCTTTTTGTTTGCTTTTGGATGTGATTTGTACTACCCATGTTTTTCAAAGTTTTTCAAGTTGTTTTTGTGTGAAAAAACATGTTTTCTGAGTGTTTTCGTGACTTATTTCATGTGTAAGTTCAGTCACGAGTTACAGGGTCCAATTCTCAAGTTTTTTTAGTTTTGGACAGAAAGTTTTGCGACTGTTTCGCGAGTAAATCTTACCAGCGAGATTTCGTGGGTATGTAACCAGCAAAACTTCCCACGAAAATTTCCAGATCAGCTTTTAAAGGGCATTTCATGGGACATTTGTTCTAAACGTCTACCATCTTTTTTCAAACCCCTGTTTTAATGTTTCTACATCAAAACCCAACTAAATTCAAGTGTTTTTCATTTCATTAACATCTCTAAGGTAATTTTTAACACTTTTCATTGATTTTGATCCTTAGATTATGTTTTTGAGGGTTTTATGTTCATAGTTGAGATTTTCTCAAATGGGAGTTGGAAAACTTAATTTTTGTCAATCTTTTTGATTGGGCTTTGTTTTAAATGATGATTTGCTTTGGTTGTTGGCCCCTTGTGGCAAAAATAACATGTATTTAGGCAAGATTTTCATAAATTCTTGCATTGTTTAACATACATGTGTAGTGTGTGCACTCTAAGTGTTTGATAAAATGCCCAAATGGCATTTTCTCATTGTTTTGGACTCCGATGAGTACCAAACTTTGGGGATCACCATAATTATTAATGTTTATCATGTTTTGATCATTGGTAGTGTGTTTTATACACTTTGCCCCGTGAGTGCTTATTCATGCATTGGTCATGCATCTCACATGCACACTAGATGCACCTTTGCTGCACACACTTGATCACTTGACATGTTTTTACATTTACTCATGTAAGATTAAGTCTTTTTAGACTTTTTAGCACATATAACATGGTCTTGTGTATATGTCATGCCTAGGTCCATATCATGTTCTATCATTCTTAGCATGTCATGTTTACTTTATGCTTTGTAGCATTGTGTCTTTAAGATGTTTTATCTTTTGTTTGAGCTTCATTTTCTCATTCATCTTGCACCCTTCATGCATCATACCCTTGCTCACATCTTCTTTTCTTTCCCTCCTTCCTCTTGATTGATTTGTCTATTCGTGACAAAAAGGGGGAGTGTATACCGGAGAGTATACCGATTTGTATCGTCATTTCTATATGACTCATGTGCACACTCTTAGGAGGAGTAATTCTACCTCGTGCACATTCGTAGGGGGAGAAAGTCATAGGGGAGATGTATATACCAAGAAGGAGAAGACATTCTTTTTTTAGAAAACCTTGTTTTACTTTATACTTGTTTTCTCGTTGCTTTATGGTGCTTTGAGTTATATTTAGTATCATCTATGCTTTACTGCTCTCATCGCATCATGCACTTGTGCCCTAGTAGGATCTTGTTCCTAGATGCATATACTTC
Organism: Notholithocarpus densiflorus; assembly: GCA_030021035.2. Taxonomy (NCBI): domain Eukaryota; kingdom Viridiplantae; phylum Streptophyta; class Magnoliopsida; order Fagales; family Fagaceae; genus Notholithocarpus; species Notholithocarpus densiflorus. Next base: position 2,464,837 of record JARYZH020000032.1, on the reverse strand, counting down.
ATGTATTTTGCATTGGTTGTGTGTTGGACATGCTTTTATCTTTATACCATTGTGCTTTATTGGTTGCATGTTTGGATGATCATTTGCTTTGCTATATGATCATTGTGGTCATTTGCTATATGATCATTGTGGTCATTTCCATATGACTGTCATGTGTTTGATCAAGTTGCTCATATGTTTCACAACATGTTTACTTGATCGCTATTTACTTGTTATATTATACTTGTCCTTTTTATCACTTAATTTACCTTGAGGGTCTAATGTATTTTGTGCAAGTGTTTCAGGCTACAAGTATATATGTTCCAAGTGTTACACAGCTTCTAGATTTAGGTGTGAGTGAGTTTTGCCATTGTTCTCAAACTCATGTTTTAGTCTGGAGTTTGTTATAGGGTGTTTTGTCACGGAATAGCCAAAGTGGGAGATTGTAAAGTTGTGATTTACAACTATGTTTTATGTTAGTTTTATTCCATGACAAAAAGTGTTGTAATTGTTTTAAGTTATTTCCTTGTATTTTATGAGATTTTATTGTATTAGGTTTAATATTAAGTTGGTGAAGACTCAAGTTTAAAATGAAGAATCAGTGGATTTCGCGAGTGTCTCGCTAGAAGCTAACCCGCAAAAGAGCCATGTGAGAAGCACATGTTGGAAGCTGAAGAGTAATGCCACGCTGTCATTTTCGCGAGTGTCTCGCGGGTAAGGCCTTCTTGCGAGATAGTCGCGAAACATTCTACCTAGAGGATTTTTAAGTGAGACTTTCATACCCTTCACCCATACTATATATACCCTCATTACCCACAAATGTAATTGAGGCCATTTAGAGAGAAAAACCCTAGATAGGTTTTCTACAACACACACCCATCTTTTAGAGAGAGAGCTACTCATCCTTAGTGAGAAATCATTGTAGCCTCTTCTCCATCCCTCTCCTATTGTCATACCTTGAGAGTAGATTTGTACCCAAACACAACCCACACTTTTTCAGTGTGTAGAGAGTGTTTTGGAGCTTGGGAAGTTTTGGGGAATTACCAAAAGAAGTCAGTGAGGCTTGGTTGATGCTATGGGCTATAGCGGGATCCGGTAAGCTAGAGAAGACAAAGGTTCGGCGTAACCTCATTGGAGCAAGAAGCTTGGAGGGCTTAGGTGCACTGGGTGGATTAGACTTGGAGGGTCTTCTGCTATTCGTGTATCCCAACTACATTCTTTAGTGGATCATTGACGGATGCAATCGGGCGTATTGCAGGATCCGGAGAGCTAGACAAGATACGGTTTCGAGAAGTCTTGTTGGAGGCTTGGAGGGCTTAGGTACATTGGGTAGATTAGGCTTGGAGGGTCTCTTGCTATTCGTGTATCCTAACTTATTGTCTAGTGGATCGATTTACCGCTTGGAGGGCGGTGGAGAGGTTTTTCACCGAGTTCTTCGGTTTCCTCTTCGATAACACATCGCCGTGTTATCTTGTGTTTGCATCTATCTTCCCTTACTCTTATGCTTTACTTTTATTGTTTGTTGTTCATGTTTATGCACTAGAGTAGTATCAGTTGATTGCGTTTCATTTACTCTTGTTTCCGCACTTAGATAAGTTAGAGTAAAAGCAATCTAGCCGTAATTTTTAATTGGGGGTCTAAATAGCTTTTGTGTTTTTTAACACATTTTCGAGCTTTCAATTTTGTAAAAAAAATTAAAAAAAATTATTTTATGGTTTTTCATGTATTTTTAAAAAAGTGATTTTCGTACATGAACCACTAAACCCTACGCCTGTGACTGTATATGATTTTTTTTCATCGTTTAAAGTTTAGACTCGTTAAAATTTAAAACTTATTGCTTTATGGGTTCGTGTACTTTTTTTTCTTTTTCTTATATTTCTTTTTTGAATAGTCATATATTTTTTGAATTATTTCAATAACTTATTCTTTAATTATATATCTTTTTTGGCATTTTGGAAGTTTTAACATCTGAATTTATGTTAGTTTTTGGAATATTTGAAGCTAATCAATTTTTCTTTTATATTTCTCTATTGTGTAATTATATACATTTTGTTCTGTTTCAAAATTTTCAAAAATTTATAGGAAGTAAATCTTATGATTCTTTAATATTTTTCAGCCTTTCAAAAATTTTAACATCTGAATTATTCTTTTGATGGTAACACATCTTTCTCTTATATTTCTTTGTTGTGTAGTCACACACACACACACACACACACACACACACACACACACATATGTTTATATATAAATATATATATATATATATTATCTATAATTTGTAGACTCTGAATCTTTGGATTCCTTTCAATAGTTATAACCATGGATTATTCTTTTGAATGTAACTCATCTTTCTCTTATATTTCTCTATTGTTTAGTCATATATATTTTGTTTTGTTTCAATAATTTCTAAGCAGTGAATCATCTGATTCTTTAATATTTTTTGGTCTTTCAAAAATTTTAATATCTGAAATTTCGTCCTTGAAAATAACAAAATCCATGCAAACATTAAAATAAAAGTTAATATTATATAATATTAAAAATTTACAAATTAGAATAGTATTCCTGAATACGAATTTACTTTATGTGAGTAAAATTTAGGATATTTTTTCTCTTAATATTTAAATGTGCATTTTTATATGGTATTTCTGAGTAGATAATGTAAATCCATGCAATATATTAAAATCTCTATATTATTTTTTCAATTTTTTATAAGCCATTGCATGTTCAAGCAATGGTTTCTTCATCAAATTGTAACATAAATTGAAGTCATACAAGAGCAAATCATGCAACGGTGTAGTTTTTTAATCAATTTAAGATTTTGTAAAGTTGTGATTTACAACTATGTTTTATGTTGGCTTTATTCCATGACAAAAAGTGTTGTAATTGCTTTAATTTTGTTTCTTGTATTTTGTGGGATTTTATTGTATTGGGTTTTGTATTAAGTTGGTGAAGACTTAAGCTTAATTGAAGAATCAGTGGATTTCGTGAGAAGCTCGCGAGAAGCTAACCCGCGAAAGAGCCACGTGAGGAGCACATGACTGGAAGTTGAATAGTCGTGCTAGGCTGTCGTTTTCGCGAGGTACTTGCGGGTAAGGCCTTCCCGCAAGGTACTCGCGAAACATTCTGCCTGTATGATTTTTAAGTGAGATTTTCATACCCTTCACCCATACTATATATACCCTCATTACCCACAAATGTATGAGAGGCCATTCAGAGAGAAAAACCCTAGATAGGTTTTCTACAACACACACACCCATCTTTTAGAGAGAGAGCTACTCATCCTTAGTGAGAAATCATTGTAGCCTCTTCTTCTTCCCTCTCCCATTATCATACTTTGAGAGGAGATTTGTACCCAAACACAACCCACACATTTTCAGAGTGTAGTGAGTGTTTTTAGTGTTGTTGGGAAGCATTGGAAGATGTTAAGGATGGCGGATGCAACATGGAGTTTGTTGCGGGATCTGGAAAGCTAGACAAGACACGGTTCTGAGAAGCCTTGTTGGAGTAGGAGCTTGGAGGGCTTAGGTACATCGGGTAGATTAGGCTTGGAGGGTCTCTTGCTAACCCATGTATCCCAACTGATTGTCTAGTGGATCGATTATCGCTTGGAGGGCGGCGGAGAGGTTTTTCGCTGAGTTCTTCGGTTTCCTCTTCGATAACACATCGACGTGTTATCTTGTGTTTGCATTCTCTCTTCCCTTACTCTTGTGCTTTACTTTTATTGTTTGTTGTTCCTGTTTATGCACTAGAGTAGTATGATGTTGATTGCGCTTCCTTTACTCTTGTTCCGCACTTAGATAAGTTAGAGTAAAAGCAATCTAGCCGTTATTTTTAATTGGGGGTCTAAACAAGCTCTTGTATTTTCACACAATTTAGAGCTTTCAGATTTTATAAAATTATTTTAGTCTACTTTACAAATAGGACAGTTCCCATGCATAGCACGGGTTAGTGACTAGTTATATATTAATAGCCAAAGCTGAAAGAAAATCCAATTAGATTTCAAATTGGAATTCAATTAGAGTCTAATTTTATGCCACGTGTCTCATCTAATCTAAATTTTAAATTTTTGTGACAAGTAAGTTAATTCAGTGTAAAAATTGGATTTTAATTATAGTTTAATTTTGTGTCACGTGTCCCATCTAATCTAATTTTTTAAATTTTTGTGCCAAATGAGTAATTTAGTGTAGAAAACGAGGAGTTCAATATAAATAAACAAAAAAAAAAAACCTAATTATATAACTAAAAACAATTCAAATTTATAAACCATTTATGTAATATACCATGAGGTCCATGACTATATATAGTCCATTACTAACTAGGTTATATATATTAAACCAAAGTTTAGAGAAAATTAAATTAAAATCAAAATTGGATTTTGTTTTTGTTAGCTTTCCATACAAATAATGAACATATTGTTTTTGTTAGAGAAAATTAAATTAAAACCAAAGTTTGCCGTTATTTTTTCTCTGAAATAATGAACATATTTTTTATACAGGTTCTATTTAGATATTTTTTTATGCGAAGATATTGAACATAACAAATTGTAATTTAGCTGAACGATCCCATGCACCCATCCTCATTCAATTTAGAAGATACTATTTGACCAATTTATTATTTTTATTTTCTGTTGTATTTATTAGAATTTCACAAACAATAATTGTGAATTGATATTGTATATGTAGTATCCAATAGTAATTTTTAAAATTATATACATAATAGCAATGTAATGAGAAACTTGGGATAACCAATATCATGAAAATTGTAAGAAATAACTATTTTAGTACCTCCAAATTCAGACTATATCCTATATGTTTAATAACCCAAGCTAACATCAATAGCACCACTACAATTCATCATTCTCGTGCTTAAGCACGAGTTAGATACTAGTTAGTTCTAATGTAAATTCATTACTGAAATTACTTTATTACTCATCAATAACACTCATAACAAATTAATACCTAAGATTTAATATAAAATTGTTATGAATGAAGCGTTTCACTTCGAAAATAGGAAAATTAATTAAAAAATTGTACTTTTAAATTGAAACTGGTATGACAATTTCTCTATAAAAAAAAAAAAAAAAAAAAGAAAAAAAAAGAAAAAAAAAGAGGCTTGACCACATATTATTAAATTCTACCTTAATGAACTATGGTGCACAACCTTTAGGGAAAGAAGGGCCTTAACACCCCCCCCCCCTAAATCTATAATTAAAATAAATATATATATATAAAATTTAATGTTAGGATTTTAAGCTCTGGTTGTGATTAGGTTAACCGATTTAATCTAGATCGTTAATTAGTTATATTATGATCCAAATCTAAATTTGTAAATATCACATAAACATTGATCACACATGACAATTCAGGAAAATCAATGAAACAGACCGTTTCACAATAAAAATCAAGAGGCCTTTTACCTTACAATCCAAGGTAAAAATCCACTAGAATATAATTGATGCTTCAATATAGACTGGTAAAAAAGGATCTTCAATATAGAAGTAGAACTCCAATTGAGGCTTCAAGAGAGCTTGGAAATATCCTAGATATGTGTACAAAAATATAGCTTTCATAAAGTCTTGTAAAAGTTACTCTAGGTTGCTTTTATTTGTGTCTTGTTGTGGGCGCTGTAGACACCGCATTTTATACCCCTTATGACTCGAGCCTCCATTCCCGAATGATGTTAGAATTTTAAAGCCCAAGGTTGGTTTAGGTCCCAATTAGATGAAAATTGACTTGAGTAAAGTTTTTATGAAAAATATAACTTATTTTTGGAACAAATAAACTATTTTTGAAAAAGAAAGGTCACGGAAACCCTAGGGCGTACATATGCATACAGGCGTATGCATATGCATGCTCAAGCTCTGCATACGCATGCTAGGATTCTAGAAACTATGTAAAACAAGTTTTCTGCATTTAAAACTTGGTTTGGAATGAATCCCACATCGTCTAGAAGCTGCCCCAAACCCTTATTTTTTACTATATAAAGCTATAAAAAGGTTTTTTTTTTTTTTTTTGAGAAGGACGGATTCCAGTGGTAAAACACATAAGATTCACTAGAAAATAGTGAATCAAAGAGGGAGTTTTTCACAAAACATCCTCAAGTTAAATTTTGTTTGATTATGACCTTTTCTAGTCTTGATCTTTGAGTTCTAAAGTTTACTAACTTATTTTGAATTGGTTGTAACTAGATTGATTGAGGGGAACGGTCAAAATCAAGATCTAAAGAGTTCTAGTGTTGAGGTAAAGTTTCTAAATTTTGCTCTTCGCATTTCTTTGTTTTTCTTTGTTTCTTTATGTTTTTATATGAGTTTAAGTGTTCATAATATGTTTATTTATTCTAGGTTTACTTTATGTTTGTATCTAAAGCATGTTAGGCTGCTAGATTCTTAGTTTCCGTGTTTCTGTTGCAGGTTTCTGGATTAGGGTTCTTAGGCATGTATGCGTGCGCATACTGCTTGCATGCGTACGCATACTCATAGTATGCGTATGCATACGCTGGCCAAGAAACCCTAATTCACTTTTTGTTTGCTTTTTCTTTGTCTTATTTACATTTTTCACCTTCTATTTAACCTATTTTGTCATATCCTTGAGTCTCTGTCTTTCTGTTTTTTTTTTTTTTTTTGCTTTATTTTATTCCTGTTATGCTTATCAGGGTTTTATTTTGTTTTAATGCCATGAACATGCATATGAATATGACCATGCATTGATGCATAGGTGCTATGATGCAGTGAGGTAAGTCATGCATAATGCTTTGAACATGCATTTGATTTGGTTGATGGATATGATATGGTTGATATGTTTGGTTGAATCCCTTGATCTTGAGGCTTGAATGCTATAACATGTTGATCCTAATCTGCCTAGTGATGTTTTTGCCCTTGGAGATATATGCTTATATGCCACGATAGATGAATGCTAGGTTTGGGGATGATTATGTCATGTTGATTGCTTTAGATGCATGCTAGAGTGTGTGTGAGTTAGAATAACACGTTAAATTTGTCTTTAATGAGATTAAGATTTGGAACACAATGAGTGGAAGCCGACCTATGGATCGAGTGGGGTTGGGTACCAACACCTTTCAATCCCCATACCTAAACTCTAGACACATGCTCTGGTAAAAGATCACTCTTTCCTTGAAAGGGCACTATATTTATGGTTCCTAGACCTAAACTAGGTGGTGACTCCATTTACACCCTCTGCCATGGTCCACCCTAAGCCAAGGCGTACTTCCCACGAAGGAGAGGATGACCCACGTCACGGGCGCTTGTGCCTGCGACAACCCCTTTTGCTTGTTTTGGGATTTCCCCTCAAGAAGGTTCGTGCGAAGTATGCCTTGGCCTAGGGTGGGCTACGGCAGAGGGTGTAAATGGAGTTGCCACCTAAACATCCAAGCATCAAAGCTCATGGTTTTCAAATAAACATATTAAACAATTTAACTATCAAACATTCAAATGCATGTTCACGTGATTTATGCATGACTTATCTCACTTGCTTCACTGCATCACAACACCTATGCATCAATGCATGTTCATATCCATATGCATATTCATGGTATTCAAACAATCTAAAATCCTAATAAGCACTAAGAAGATAAAACAAAAATAAAACAAAACAAAACAAAGAGGCAGATACTCAAAGACATGAAAAAAGAAGTTAAATAGAGGCTAAACGGGTAAAAGAAAGCAAAGGAAAACAAACAGAAAAGAATTAGGGTTTCTGGGCATAGGTGTGTGTGCGCATACATAGGGCATGTGTGCGCAGTCTAACTATTTGTGTACGCACACCACGAGTATGCGTACGCATGCATACAACACGCATACACACCTAAAACACAAAACCCAGCAAACAGAAAGGAAACTATACAAAACCACGAAACTAATAACCAAACATGCTTATAACACAAACACAAAGTAAACCTAAACTAAACAGATATGTTATAAACACAAAAATATATATATAAGCACAAAAACAAAGAAAATTTAAGAGCCAAAGTTAGAACCTTTACCTCAACACTAGAACTCTTTAAAACTTGATTTTGACCATTCCCCCTCAGTTAATCTATTCACAACACTAGAACTCTATTCCCTCTTTAATTCACTATTTTTCTAGTGAATCTTGCGTATATTTTCCTCCTTTTCTCTGTATATTTAGAAAAGTGCCTCTTATGGATTTATATAATTGTAAAATGGGGGTGTGGGGCGGCTCCCCAACAATGTGGGATTCATTCCACACAAATTTAAGTGAAAAAAGCTTCCCCTACATAGTTTTCAGGAACCCTAGCTGCGTACGCATGCTGGGGCATACATGCGTGTGCCCTAAGCATGCGTACACATGGCTTGAGCATGCGTACACATACGCGTGTATGCATACACACACTTAGGGTTTCAAGCAGCCTTTCTTTTTCAAAAATAGGTTTATTCTTCCAAAAATAATTTTATATTTTTTATAAGTACTTCCTCAAGTCAATTTTCATCGGATTGGGCCCAAAACCAACCTTGGGCCTTAGAGTACTACCATCATTGGGGAACGGGGGTCTGAGTTGTAAGCGGTACAAAATGAGGTTTCTACAAATGCCCCTTTTTGATTTGTGAGCTCCACTAACGAAATCAAAAGAAAAAGAGACAAAATATTTTGTTTCAACGTGCGGCTCAGGCCCAACCCATGCACACGGCAAACAACACACATACATGGGATAGGATGCAACTTCGCAGAGTTACGTGGGATTTGTATGTCCGAAGTCCTATGGGTGTTACTCGGGAAACGAGTAATGACAGGTTCACTATCCCAGAACCTGGTTTGCCAATTGCAAGCAAAAGGTGAGTGACTCACTATCCTAGAGTCACTTAAAAAGAAAAACAAACATGGCCAACAACCTCAACCATCAACCAAATAAACAAAGTGCTCTTACGAGCTAAAGGGATATATATCTGTGATGTTTTTTCTGGGGCTCTTGCCTCAAACTTCTCTAGGTGGCTCTTGCCTCTAGATGATTTTTGTCTCTATCCCAATCTCTTCACTTCTAGATGGCTCTTGCCTTTGTCTTAAACTCTTCTATTCCAAGTGGCTTGCGCCTCAGTTTTGGTGTACATGTTCAATTCTAAGAAGGATATTTTCTCAATTTCTGTATTCTTCTTTTTTGACTTATCTTAGGAGTTTGTGCTTGCATATTCAATTTTTGAAGGATATGTGCACAAGTATGGTGGTGGTTATGCTCTTGGGCGGAAAGCTCACTCTAGGGGCTTTCCAAACATGCATGGGGGTTTTCTCGGTAATTTTTTACTTACGAGGAAGTCCTTGATGATGCATGATTGTGGACTAATGGAGTCGCCACCTAGATTAGGTCTAAGAACCATAAATATAGCATCCTTATGTGGAAGGACTAGTCTTACTACCAGAGTATGGGTTCAGAGTTTAGGTATGGGGATGGGAAGGTGTTAGGCACCCAACCCCACCCGACCTGTAGGTCGGCTTCCATCCATTGTGTCTTATGTCTTAATCTCATTAAAGGCTCATTTAATATTGTTATCTATACTCACACACACACTAGCATGATGGAAAAATACATGTTTGTATCCCATACTAAACATACACAGCGGAAAAATTAACGGATCTACTTCATTCACAATCGATAACATGTACTATGTAAGTTTCAGAATTTAAGAATAAGAGAGTGTACCTTGGTGCGGTGAAAATCAAAACCAAAGATCAGAAGTTCTTAAGAACACTTTTAATCTTCACTCCAATTCCAATTATGCCCAAGAAGTGTGGTCTCTCAATCAGTTTCTATGAATGTTATTCAAGGGAGAATTAGAGAGTGTCCAACACTCACATACAAAACATTTCATGTACTTCCAAAATTCTGTATGTTCCTCTCCTTATAACTGATTATCTAATTGGGCTAGCTTTTTGGGCATTTCCAATTGGGCTTTAGTATGTGGCTTGGAGTGGGACCAAAAGGGAACAAATAAGACACTAGCTCTAATGGGCCTTGGGCTTTTCTATCAACTCTTGACAAGTCCAAAGTTACCATTAATTATATTTGATACCACTATATAAATATAATTTCACTCTAGGCTTTATTAATAAATTATATCCCAAGACTTTATTGTACATTGCAACCCATTCATAAAATATTCGTAATAATATAAAATCCTTAAGGTAGACTGCCACTTTGTAGACTACTATATCTTAATCCTTGAGTACCCAATTTAACCCTTTATGTTATTCATCATATTTTTATGAAATCCAATTCCATAAATATATACTTTAGTAATTTCTTACTAAAGTGGTTAGGCCTAACACTTTGAATAACCGTACCCATTAAACTTATTTCAAAGGAATAGTTTATATCTCCGTTAAGAGACTATGAATTCTATCTTGAAAATATATGTTCCATCAACACTAAATGTGGCTGCCCAACATACTGAGGTTTTGACCGTATTTTTAAATCTCACTCCTGATATATCAAAGCAACCTACACTTCATGATCAGGTCCATTATTCTCTCAGGATTAAGAATTCATGTAAATAGAAGTCGTGAGATTTATTATTCATTTAACAGTCGTTAGGAGAATAATAAATCTCACAGCGGTTCAGTTCAATATGTCTTAACTCTTAAAACATATCAACATATCAACTAGAAGTCTCCAATTCCATGATCAAGACAAATCATCTTAGTTGATATGTTATAGTCTTCGCAGATGAAATGCCCAATTTCATCACCGACTACGAACTACAATTCTGAGTTTACAAGGAACTTATGACTTATATCTTTTGTGACTAAATCACATAAATCACATACAATGCATCTCATGGACTATATGATAATGTCCGAATATTCATGTTACCATTATTTTAGATAATAATAAAATAATTTCATTAAACACAATATTAAGTCATACATAATGTCATACATAATATCATACATAGAATCATACAATAGGATTTTAGGGCACTAATCCTAACAATCTCCCACTTGCTCTAAAAACTATTGTGCACTAATCTAACTCCCATTTCCTCCAAATGCGACTCGAAAGTCCTTTGAGGCAAGGTTTTGGTAAAGGGATCTGCTAGATTATTTGCACTTTCAATCTTTGCTACTACTACATCTCCACGAGAAATTTATGTAACGAATGATGTAGTACTTTCTCTCAATGTGCTTTCCTTTCTTATAATTCCTTGGATCTTTGGATTGTGCAACTGCTCCACTATTATCGCAAAACAATGTGATTGGAACATGATCCATTCTAATAACACCAAGATCAGAAAGGAATTTCTTGAGCCATACAGCTTCCTTTGCCGCTTCACAAGAAGCAACATACTCAGCTTCCATGGTGGAGTCCGCAATACAAGATTGCTTAACACTCCTCCAACTTATGGCTCCATCTCCCAAGGTGAATACACATCCTGAAGTGGATTTTCTGAAATCTAGATCCGATTGAAAGTCTGAATCTGTATAGCCAATGGGAATCAAATCCTCACAATGATAAACAAGCATACGATTCTCGTTCTCCGTAGATACTTGAGAATATGCTTTACAGCTTGCCAATGTTTTGGTCCTGGATTTGATTGATATCGGCTGACCATGCCAAATGAATAGCAGATATCTGGTCTAATACAAAGCATGGCATACATGAGACTTCCCACTGCAGAAGCATAAGGAACTTGTCTCATAATATCTACTTCCTCTAGAGTCTTAGGCCTTTGGTCATCAGACAGAGGAACTCCATGTCTGAAAGGAAGTAATCCTTTCTTGGAGTTTTGCATGCTAAACCGTTCTAGAATCTTATCTATATATCCAGCTGGTGATAAGCCTAACATTTTATTCTTGCGATCTTGCCAAAGCTTGATCCCTAGAATAAAGTTAGCTTCACCCAAATCCTTCATATCAAATTGGTTGGACAACCAAATCTTTACTGATGACATTACCCCTTACATCATTTCCAATGAGTAGAATATCATCAACATAAAGCACTAGAAACATTACTACTTTGTCTTGATGTCTTTTGTACACACATGGTTCATCAAGATTTTGTTCAAAACCAAATGACTTGATTGCTTGATCAAATCTGATGTTCCATGACCTAGATGCTTGCTTAAGTCCATAAATGGACAACTTCAATTTGCATACCATATGCTCTTGGTCCTTTGCTATGAAACCTTCTGGTTGTATCATATATATTTCTTCTTCAAGATTGCCATTAAGAAATGCAATCTTGACATCCATTTTCCAAATCTCATAATCATAATGAGCAGCAATGGATAAGAGAATTTTGATAGATTTAAGCATTGCTACTGATGAAAAGGTTTCCTCATAATCAATACCTTATTTTTTAGTATACCCTTTCGCCACTAGCCTTACTTCAAAGGTTTCAACCTTTCCATCTATCTCTCTCTTCCTCTTGTAAACCCGTTTGCAACCAACAGGTTTAATGTCGTTAGGTGTCTTTACAAGATCCCAAACTTGATTGGAATACATTGAATCTAATTCAGATTTCATAGCTTTAACCCAATGATGTGCATTTATATCATTCACTGCTTCATCATAAGTGTAAGGATTAGTTTCGGCCTTTTCTGAGATAGCTTCATAAGTTTCTCCTAGACCTATAAATCTTATAGGTGGCCTAACAATCCTCCCACTACGACGAGGCACCTGTGTACTAGACATCTCATGAGTAGTATCTTGTGGTGTATCTAATACAACCACATCATCCCTAGTTTCATCTATAGGTTGTTCAATTACAGGTTCATCTAATTCAGCCAAGACAACTTAGTTCTAGGATTAAAATTATTCACATAATCATCTTCCAAAAATTTGGCATGGGTACTAATAAACACTTTGTTATCCTTATGATTATAGAATAAATAACCATTTGTTTCCTTTGAATACCCTAAAAACATGCATACTTCTGTTTTAGCTTCCAACTTATCAGACTTCCCTTTCAACACATGTGCTGGACATCCCTAAATGTGGAGATATTTCATGCTAGGCTTGCGCCCACTCCACAATTCCTTAGGTGTGTTGGGAACAGATTTTGATGGAACTAAATTAAAAATATACATTGCAGTTTTTAGTGCATATCCCCAAAAAGAAACTGGTAAAGTTGAATAACTCATCATGGACCTAACCATTTCCAAAAGAGTCATATTCCTTCTTTCTGCTACACCATTTTGTTGGGGAGTTCCAGGTGCAGTCAATTGCGATACAATCTCATTTTGAGTTAAGTAATCCTTGAAATTCCCAAGAAGGTATTCGCCACCACGATCAGATCGAATGGCCTTTATGTGTTTACCCAATTGATTCTCAACCTCAGCCCTAAACTCTTTGAACTTTTCAAAGGCTTCGGACTTCCGTCTCATTACGTACACATAACCATATCTTGAATAATCATCGGTAAAAGTGATGAAGCACTCATAACCTCCTTTTGCTTGGGTTGACATAGGACCACATACATCAGTATGAACTAATTCAAGCAACTCTTGGACTCTTATACCTTTTGCATTAAAAGGTCATTTGGTCATTTTGCCTTCTAAACAAGATTCACAAACTGGAAATTCATCAAAGTCCAATGGCTTTAAGAGACCATCTTTGATAAGTCTTTGAATCCTGTTTGAATTAAAATGACCCAAACGCAAGTGCCAAAGATATGCATCGTTAGTAGAAGGAAAATTTCTCTTTAATGATTTTACATTAGAGTTATTATCTAATTCAGAATTATATAATTCATGCTTATCAGGAGTTAAAATATAAAGACCATCCACGATATTGCCAGAACAGATAAACATTTTACCCTTCTTTATTACAACATTGTCTTTAAGGATAACACAATATCCATGTTTACCTAAATAAATTGCAGAAATTAAATTCCTATGAACATTAGGTACATATAGACAGTCTTCTAATATTAAAACCCTTGACTCAAAACATAAATTAAAAACACCAACAGCTACAACCGGAATCCTGCTCCCATCAGCCAAAGTAAGAAACAATTCACATTCATTAAGTTTTTTGGTTTCCTGGAACCCCTGCAAAGAATTGCAGATATGATTAGTACAACCTGAATCCACACACCAAGAATCTGTGGGATTTTGTACTAAACATATTTCAAGGAGGAATGAATTATTCATACCCTTATTATTGGCAGCTCTGAATTTTGGACAATTCCTCTTCCAATGTCCTTTCTCACCACAATGGAAACACTTTCCTTTGATCTTCTTTCCTTTGTCGGCAACCCCTAAGGCAATTTGTTTACCATCTTGTTTGGTGAAGTCCTTCTTCTTCTTCTTCTTACCCTTGCCTTTCGACTTAGGTTGAGAAGTAGAAGCTTCAGCCATATTAGCATCAACACTAGAAGTACCAAGAATGCCTTCCGCCGCTACCAACTCATTCATTAATTCAGACAATGAATAAATCTTTTTGTTCATATTGTAATTGAGTCTGAATTCCTTGAATGATTCCGGTAGTGACTGGAGTATCATATCCACTTGGGATTCTCCATCAATATCGGCACCTAAAACTTCTAGTGTATTCAGATTAGAGATCATTGTAAGACAATGCTCCCTCACTGAACTTCCATCAGTAATTTTGGTATTATAAATTTGCCTCATGGTTTCTTGCCTTGCAGAACGGCCTTGCTCACCAAACATCTTCTTCAGACTTAGCATAATGTCCGAAGCTAGTTTTACATCCTGCATTTGATGTTGTAGAACATTTGAGATAGATGCTAGGATGTAGCACTTGGCCATCTCATTGGATTTCTACCAACGATCATATTGCTGTTTTTCCTCAAGAGGAGCATCTAATGAAGGAAAGCTAGGACATGGTTTAGTAAGCACATATTTGTGCTCTTCAGCAGTAAGAACAATGTCCAAATTTCTTTTCCAGTCAACATAGTTGGATCCAGTCAGTTTGTTTTGATTAAGAATAGTAAAAAGTGGGCTAAATGATGCCATGTTCAAATCTGAAAATAATAAACATGAATATAATAAGTAAACTAGACATTATCAATTTAGCATATAAACATATAGTATGGAACCTTAATAAAACCATAATATAAAATATGCAACAACAACCCAATCCATATCTATAATTCCTTGGTAGCAAGTTTATTATAAACACATTAATTGATTGAGAACTATTCTTATTATTAGTGCTATCATGATAACTCTTATCAAACACTAATAATATGCCGTATTAACTTTAGCCTCTAAGTAATAATGACATAGCTCCTTTGGGAGGTTAACATTACACTTAGTCTAGTGTACACCATTATCTAGAATCATGTGTAGTCACATTTCATCTCCCTTATAGTGTTTAAACTTATAGTACCATGGAACAAAACACCCTCCTTTGGGATCGCAAAGCATATACGCCAAGACGAGGTGCTTGTCCACACTACTTTAAACAGGTAAGTTCAATCTTGTAGTACTATGAAGAAAACACCCTCCTTTGGGATTGCGAGGCATATACGCCAAGATGAGGTGCTTACCCACACTACTATGAACTAATAATGGAGGCCGTGAGATCCAACCCTTGTATCTCTCTCCCACTAGATGTTTTAGAATAAAGGTTTTTAATTATAAAACATGCATAATCTAATTACACATTGCCTTGCTCCTTATACATAGAAAACTCTTAGAAAAATTCTAAATTCCCGGTTCTCGATCAATGCTTGATCGCTTCTTGATCGATCGAGCCTCTGAATTTCCAGTCTTGATCGATTGAACGTGTATCTCGATCGATCGAGAAACAATCTGGATGCTCGATCGATACTCGATCGATCGAGCGTCATGAAATTCGAATTTCCAGAAATTTTCAAAAGCAGTTTTTAACGTTTTTTCATGAACAAACAACCATCATATGAACATGATTGACAAAGATGGATATCAAAACCGAATTCTATTGATGCTATAGCCTTAAAGTTCAATTTAGCATACTTAAATTCAAATTTAAACAACATCATAACATCAATATCAGTTTTTATCAAATCATAGTTTTATCAACCATGTAGAAAATTAAATAGGTATAATCTTCTAACATCATGAAACTATTATCTCTAATTCTAAAACTCATAAAACATGTTACACAGACTCGAAATTGAAGACCGTTCTGATACCATTTGATGGAAAAATATATATTTGTATCGCATACTAAACATACACAGCGGAAAATAATAACTCTTAAAACATACTTTAGTACTTTCTTACTAAAGTGATTGCCTAACACTCTGAATAACCGGTTTAACCCTTTATGTTATTCATCATATATTTATGAAATCCAATTCCATAAATATATACTTTAGTAATTTCTTACTAAAGTGATTGCCTAACACTCTGAATAACCGTACCCATTAAACTTATCTCAAGGGAATATTTTATATCTCCGTTAAGAGACTATGAATTCCATCTTGAAAATATATGTTCCATCAACACTAAATGTGGCTTCCCAACATACTGAGATTTTGACCATATCTTTAGATCTCACTCTTGATATATCAAAGCAACCTACACTTCATGATCAGGTCCATTATTCTCTCAGGATTAAGAATTCATGTAAATAGAAGTCGTGAGATTTATTATTCATTTGACAGTTATTAGGAGAATAATAAATCTCACAGCGGTTCAGTTCAATATGTCTTAACTCTTAAAACATATCAACATACCAACTAGAAGTCTCCACTTCCATGATCAAGACAAATTATCTTAGTTGATATGTTATAGTCGATATGTTATAGTCTTCGCAAATGAAATGCCCAATTTCATCATCGACTACGAACTACAATTCTGAGTTTACAAGGGACTTGTGACTTATATCTTCTATGACTAAATCACATAAATCACATACAATGAATCTCATGGACTATATGATAATGTTTGAATATTCATATTACCATTATTTTAGATAATAATATAATAACTTCATTAAACACAATATTAAGTCATACATAATATCATACATAGCATCATATAATAGGATTTTAGAGCACTAATCCTAACATAGCATACATCTAGAAATCAACATGGCATCAATCATCCTGAAAACCCTAACATACATCTATCATGGCAACTCACATCATGCATATCATATCATCTCATCCAAGGTAGCAAACAACAAGATATCACGAGGGCAGAAACATAGACATGGCAATATCAAAGGAACATGTGATTGCATTATAGACATCAAGAACACATCAGCATGTTCAACTCATCATTAAATATATATCCAGTGCATGTTCATGTGTACACATGACTTACCTTACTGCATCTTAGCACCTATGCATCAATGAATGGACATGTGAATGCATGTTCATGGTATTAAAGCAAGAAAAGTAAAGAAAACCATAATCTAGCATGTTAAAGACAAACAAATAGAGGAACAAAGACTCAAAAACATAAAAATGAGCCAAAACAAAGGCATATGACACAAGGAAATAATGAAAAAGAAGCAGAAAAACTCGAATTAGGGTTTTTGGGTTGAAGTATGCATGCACATACATAAGCTTGCGAATGCAAACTAGTTGTATGCGTACACATACTTCAAGCCTACATGCGTATACAAAATTATTTGTGCGCAGACACGCCCCCAGAAACCCTAACTTAGAAACTTAGAAACACAGATACAAAGCAGAAACAAAAACTAAGGAAACTAACAAACTAAGGAAACTATTCCTAAACATGTATTGGATCTAAAAAAAAACACGAACACACTTAACACATCAAAATATGTTCATCGAAATATCCAAACATTCAACTCTCTAATCAAAATATGGTGAGACACAACAAATCAAAAAAAAATAGAATCAAATCATATTTCTATAGAATATACAACATATAAATCAATTAAGAACAACAAGAACAAGTTATAATAAAAGATCCAATTCAGGGAAAAGCCATAAAGGGAGACTCACCTTGCTTTATGGAAACACACTTGATTGATATTTAACCGGCCCCTCAATTCTTACAACACAAAGATTAAGTTGAGAGAACAAGAGAATTAAAGAATACAATAGTTTTTGATAATCACAACTCAAGAACAAGATTAGTTTTGAAAAAGGTTTTGAGAAATCAAATTGGGAAAATAGTTTTTGCCTTAGAACTAACTAAAGAGAGGTTTTTAATTTGTAAAAAACATGCAAAGGTGCTGTCTGGGAGTTTTGGAAAAGTGAATTAGGGTTTTAGAGAAGATGGAGGCCAAAGGATCACTCTCCCTAGCTAGGGTTTTGATTAGAGGCATAAGATGAGTATTTATAAGTTAAAATTAGGGTTTTTAGACTTTTTAATGATCTTCAGACGCTCTCAAGGGTCCATGGCCCGGCCCACATTAAAGCATTATGATTTGGGCCCTTAAAATGATGTTTTAAAACCTAGAAAATCGGACTACCCAGTTGGCCCAACTTCAAACAGTGATAAAACAAGCAATATAAGTCCAAATTAGGCTCAATTTGTGTTCAAACTGAAGCCCAGGATGTCTACTTTCCAATGAGATAAACTTCACTCAAGAATCCTTTGTGGATCAAAAATTATGGTCCAAACAATGAGCAATGGTCATTTTTCAGTATCGATTTCAAAGAGATTTGAGCACTTTTGAGTTGTGATTACTTCCAAACTATTGTGAACTCTTTAATTACCCTTAGTTGACATATGTCAAGCTCATCATTGGGGCTGGGGACCAAAATTTATTAACGGGTACAAAATGCAGTGTCTACAATGATCCACTGGGGAAAATCTTCTTTTTGTGACTCATTTGGGAGTTGTGTTGGTGGTTTTGACTCACGAGAGAGTTTCCTTGGTGATTCTAACTCATGAGAGAGTTTTCTTTAAATTTTCATGCCATTTGACCCACTAAAGGGTATTTCTTTCATTTCAGTGTGTCTTTGTAACTTCTGATGCTTCATGACCCACAGGGGATGATTTTGAATTTTTTCTTTTCATTTCCTACCTTCTAGAGTCTATTGGGGATGCCCTAAAAAATTTTTTTTTTTTACTAAAATACACGTAGTTTAGTGGGGGCCTAAACTACATGTAGTTTAGCCACTGGGTGCCTTTCCCGCCTCTTCATTTTCTCAACGGTTATGAACCGCTTCTTTTTCTCCTTATTCTCTTCATCTTCTTCTTCTTTTCTTTTACTCTCTAACTCTTCAACTACCGCTCTCCCTACAAAAATGTTGCCTCCCCCTCACTTCTTCACCCTTTCACAATCTGAGAATATCTTTCTCCCAAACTCTCTCAATCTCTCCAATGGCACCTAAGGCCAAGAAATCCTCCTACTTGATCACCGGTGATGTGTTCAACCTTACCCACTGGATTAGAGCCATGAGGCTAAACGAACCTCCTCCATTGCTCTACAGATCAAATGACCATCTTTCCAACAATGCACGGGTTATATTGGTAAGTTTTTCCAAACTTTTCTCATTTTCGAGTTTTGCTCTGATCCTCTGTTTTAATCTGTTTTTAGACTTGTAAATGCTTGGGTTTTGCTATAGGGTGGGTTTAGATGAAAACATAATGTCCTAGGAGGGGTAGGAACATGTTTAGGATGAGTATTGATCCATGGTAGGCTGAAAATGTCGAAGGACCCGTTTTGGTTGCACCCATGCATATGCATGCGTGCGTAGTCAAGTCGTATGCGTGCGTGTACACTTGGTATACATACGCATAGATGTTCATAAAATCACATGGACGTACGCCTCAGCATGCGCAGGCGTACACAGGGTATGCATACGTATACACTTAGTACGCGCATGTATAATGAGACTTAGAATCACGGTTTTATGCCTAGTTTGATTTTTCCTTTTTCACTTATTTTTGTCCAAAATGATTCTTATGCTCCTATTTTTATCTCCTACAAGGTTTGCAGCCTTACTCGAGTAAGGGTAGTGCTAGCCATATATCCACATGGTATCAGACCTTGATGGTCAAGATGAGGGCATTGGTGAACGCGGCCAGCTTCGGGCCACTTATACATCTTCTTCTAGAGGATGCAACTAGCGACATACTAGTTCAGGCCCTTGCTGAGAGGTGGTGGGACACTACCCACACTTTCCACATCGTTGAGAGGGAGATTACTGTGACTCCTCACGATTTCCACCGGATGACTGGTTTGAGATCACATGGGCCTGTCATCAACTTGGAGGGTGAGTCGGGCATTCAGCTGGGCATGGACTTGCTAGGGTGTGCCTACCCTAGTGAGTGTATTCTCTACTTTGATCTAGAGAGGGACTACAAGCCTCTTTCTTAAGCAACTTCGTATGATCGTGCCTAGATGGCCAGGGCAGTTTTGCTATATGTGGTAGGGGCATATCTCTTTGCCAATGGGGGTCAGACAGTGTCCCTAAGGTGGCTTGCTCTCTTCTACGACTTTGAGCAAGCTTGGGAGGTCAACTGGGGCCATGCTTGCCTTGCCTACCTCTACTTGGTCATGAATATAGTGAGTCAAGGGACTCTACGCTAGTTAGCGGGGCCTTGTAAGCTCCTTGAGGTTAGACTCTTTTCCCTTACCCATGTAATTTTACAAATTGTACTTCGTACTTTTGTAAACTATATACATTTCATATCCCTAAGATGTCATCTAGGTTTATAAACTGCATTTCATGCTTTGGCAAATTGTATCTTACTTCCTTGCAAACTGTCTTCTTGCAAACTGTACCTATGTCCTTTTTCTTGCAAACTATATTTGGGTTCCTTTTCTTGCAAAATATCATCTTGCAAATTGTATCTGGGTTCCTTTTCTTACAAACTATCATCTTGCAAACTGTATCCATGTTCCTTTTCTTGCAAACTATCATCTTGAAAACTATATCTGTGTTCATTTTCTTACAAACTAACATGTTGCAAATTGTATCTGTGTTCCTTTTCATGCAAACTATCATCTTGCAAACTGTATTCATGTTCCTTTTCTTGTAAATTATCATTTTACAAACTGTATCTGTGTTCTTCTTCTTGCAGCATTGGGCCTTATCGTATGGTCTCATCTCTCGTGGTGCAAACGTGAATCTAAAGGTCTTCCTCTCGATGCAAGCTCATCTCAACAACCTTACATTTGACTCAGTGAGCAAAATTCCTCTTGTTCAGTTATCATCATATGCATCAAAGGTTTCTTTCTAATCATAAGTGTCTTTGCAGATTGTTTGGGGACCTTGGGCAGGTGTTCCTCCGATTGGTGATCCAAATCTAGAGGCGGCTGCCATCGTCTCTTCTGAGACCTCTCAATTTCTTAAGGGTGCTGTGGGCGCAATGTGCTTTTCGGGCTTTGGGGAGTACGCCTCGGCTGAGTGGACTAGGGCAGAGAAAAGAAAACAGAGTCACCACCTAGTTTAAGTGTAGGAACCATATATATAGCGCCTTTACGTGGAAGAACTGATCTTACTACCAAAGTATGGGTTCAAAGTTTATGCTATGTTTGGAAGTTTAGAGGGAGAGAAGAGTAGAGGGGAGGAGAGTAGTGGGGAGGAGAGTAGAGAGAGTAAAGGGGAATGGTTATCCTTCACATTGTTTGGATGTTTTTAAAATTAAGTAAGGGAGAGAGGAATAATTAGCTTTTTCATAATTCATAATTTTGGTAATATGGTATGGGTAAATTTGGTAATTCATTTGGTCAGGCATTTCTATGCTCTACTCTCCCTCCAAATCTCTCCAATTTGGGAGAATTAAAAATAAGAGGTTAGAAGTAGTTAGAACCCCTCCAAATCCCTCCCCCTCCTTTAAAAAACATCAAAACAAGGTAATTTAACTTACTTTCCCTCCCTCTACTCTAGTCCCCATATACTCCCCCTCCACCCAAACAAGCTATTAGGTATGGGGATTGGAAGGTGTTAGGCATCCAACCCCACCCGACCCCTGGGTTAGCTTCCACTCATTGTATCTTATGTCTTAATCTCATTAAAGGCATGTTCAATATTGCATTTAAACTCACACACACACACACACTAGCATACATCTAAGCATACAACATGGCATCAATCATCCCAAAAACCCTAATATACATCTATCATGGCAACTCACATCAAGCCTAGCATACATCTATCATGCATATCATCACATCACAAATCCTAGCATATTCCTATTAAGATGATACATACTCCTAAGGGCAGAAACATCGTCAAGGCGGCAATCAAACAAACATGTTGTCATATCAAAGAAAAACATAGGCATGTTAAAAAAGTTATCACATCCATGGCAAAGCATTCATAAATATCATTCATGTTCATCAAAGCAAGATCAAGATCATATTTCAAGCGAATGCATGTTCGTGTGAATGCATGACTTACCTCACTTACCATATTGTACCACAGTACCTATGCATCAAATGCACGGTCATATCATATGCATGTTCATGGCAAAACAATGAAAACATAAAGAGGGAAACCTTAATCTAACATATTAAAGGAAAACAAAAAATAAACAGAGAAGTAGGAACATATACATGTGAAAAAAAGCTAGAATAGAGACATATTGGTTAAATAAAGTAAAGGAACAGAAGCAGAAAAGGTCGAATTAGGATTTCTAGGCTTGAGTACGCGTACGCATACATAGGGCCTACGTATGCAGCCTAGTTGTATGTGTATGCATACTTCGAGTATGTGTACGCATGCAGAAGCATGCGTACGCACACACACCCAAAATCCTAACCTAGAAACAGCAAGAAAAAAAGCATAGCAGAAACTTAAAACAAAGAATCTAACAATCTAACATGCTTTAAACGATAAAACCAAGAAAACCTAAGTTAAGCAGACATATTATAACATAAATAAATAAGAAAAATAAAGAGAAGGATTAAAACAAGAAAAAGCAAGGAAATGAAAGAGAAGGTTTAGAACTTATACCTCCAAAACAAAAGCTCTTTGGCTTGATTTTGACCGTTTCACTCAGTCAAATCTATTCACAACCAAACAAAATTGATTAGAAAACTTCAAGATCAAGACCAAAAAAGGTCTTAATCAAAAGAAAATTGACTTGAGGATGTTTTGTGAAAAACTCTCCCTTTGATTTAC
This sequence comes from Notholithocarpus densiflorus, assembly GCA_030021035.2. Lineage (NCBI taxonomy): Eukaryota > Viridiplantae > Streptophyta > Magnoliopsida > Fagales > Fagaceae > Notholithocarpus > Notholithocarpus densiflorus. The sequence continues at coordinate 2,441,875 of JARYZH020000032.1, read as the reverse complement.
TATTTCTAGTGAATTTTAGGTTTTTCCTTAGGATTTTCTGTGTATTTCAAAAAGGTACCATGTATGGCTTTTCATATTGAGAAAATGGGGTTTGGTACAGCTCCTAGACGATGTGGGATTCGCTCCAAACCTCAGCTTTAATGCAAAAAACTTGTCTTTCATAGTTTCTAGAACCTTAGCATGCGAACGCATGCCTGTATATGTGTACGCATGCATGAAGCTTGTGTATGCAGGTTTGGAGCATGAGTATGCATACGCGTGTTTGCGTACGCATGCCCTAGGGTTTTCGCGGCCGTTGTTTTCCAAACATAGATTTATTTTATTCATAAAAGTGTTATATTTTCTAAAATACTTTCCTTAAGTCAATTTCAATCTGATTGGGCTCTAAACCAACCTTAGGCTTTAGAATTTTACCATCATTGGGCAATGCGATGTCTACATATGCCTTTTTTTGATTCGTGAGCTCCGCTAACAGAATCAAAAGAATAAGAGACAAAACATTTTGTTTCGAAGTACAGCTTGGGCCCAACCCACGCACATGGCAAACAACACACATACATGGGGCGGGGTGCAACTCCGAAAAGTTACGTGGGATTTGTATGTCTGTGGGTGCAAAGGAGAGTACACCTCGGCTGAACTGTGGCAGAGAAAAGTAGAGTCGCCACCTAGATTAGGTCTAGGAACCATATTAGGCCTTTTAGGCCAATCACTTACATACATGGATCCATATACCAGATTATAGGTCTGCAGTTTAGGTACGGCTTGGGAAGGTGTTAGGCACCCGAGACCACCTAGCTTGGGAAGGTTGAATTAGGGGTTCATCAATGCATGTTCAAATTCTTATGAATGTTCATGTGATTCATCAAAGTATAAACCCTAATCATCAATCTATCAATTCAAGCATGTGAAACGTGTTATTCTACTAACCCTACACCTAAACATGTGAAAACAAAACTCAACAAGACCTAAATAGAAGATTAAAACTAATCAAAACACACAAAATAGCAAGAACCTTAAATCTGCATTTCTAGGCACAAGTATGTGTGTGCATACATAAAGTATGCGTACTCATGCCTCGAGTATGCGTACGCATACATAAATCATGTGCATGCATACGTGCCTAGAAACATAATTTTAAAGAAGCAACAAAACAACAATCAAACATAACCTAGCATGCTTCTAATATCCAATTCAACTGTACACTCAAAGCATGGTAAGACAAAACAAAACAAAATCAAACAAAGCAAAACATATTTCTAAGCATGTATAACAAATAAAACAAGTTAAGAATCATGTGAATCCTATGTAGCAAAGTGAGAAATCATGGGAAAAAAGGCTCACCTTGCTTTAGAATCATAGATTTGAGATTGTTTATCCGACCCCTCTGTGCTTACAACACAAAGATTAGATTAAGGACAAGAATAATCAAAAGAACACAACAATAGTTCGTAATCACAACTTAAAAACAAAAGATTTTGAAAAAGGTTTTGAGAAATCAATTTAGAAAAATAGTTTCTTCCTTAGAACTAAATAAAGAGAGGTTTTTAATTTTTAAAAAACGTGCTAAGGTGTTGTGTGGGGCTTTTAGAAAAGATGATTAGGGTTTTAGAGAAGATGGAGGCTAAAAAATAACTCTCTCTAGCTAGGGTTTTGATTAGAGACATAAGATGAGTATTTATAAGTTAAAATTAGGATTTTGGGGAGGGGCTTTTTAATGATCTTTGGATGTTCTCAAGAGTCTATGGGTCGGCCCACATCAAAGCATGATGTTTTAGGCTCTTAAAATGAAGTTTTAAAACCTTGAAAATCTAACTGCCCAGTTGGCCCAACTTCAAATGGTCATAACTTACTCAATATAAGTCCAAATTAGGAAAATTTTGTATTCCAATTGAAGCCTAGGATGCCTACTTTCCAATGAAATAAATCTCACTCAAAATATCTTCGTGGATCAAAAGTTATGGTCAAAACAATGAGCAAAGGTCATTTTTTAGTATCGATTTCAAAGCGATTTGAGCACTTTTATGTTGTGATTACTTCCAAACTATTGTGAACTCTTTAATTACTCTTGGTTAACATATTTCAAGCACATCATTGGGGCCGGGGACCAAAATTTATTAACGGGTACAAAATGCGGTATCTATAGATGTCCCTCTTTTAACTTTACTTGCACTACAAGTTCAGTTAAAAGCCTGAAGAAACAAACATTTTGCAAGTTAATAAACTTTGAGTCCACACACACATACTACACACAAACACACAAACACACAAACATGCAAACATGGGGGTGTGCTAAAAAAGGTGATTGGTGCACTTCCAACAGTAAGTGTGAAAAACCACATAAAAGAAAAAAAAAAAAACTGAGATGTTTTCGAGTTTTAAGGACTCTACCTTCATGATAGACATACATGCAAGCAATCATGCAAACAAGAAATGCATCATAAGAGACATAAAAGAAAATTTGAGATGTTTTTGAGTTTTAAGGACTCTACCTAAAGTTGGGAGGACCACTCGAAGTGAGAAATTTACGTCCAAACACAAATAGGCCACTCAAGAATGAGAAATTTACGCCAAAGGGGACCACTCGACCGAGCAATTTACATCCAAACACAAGCAGGCCACTAAAAAATGAGAAATTTATGCCAAAGGGACCACTTGACCTAGTAATTTACTTCCAAACACAAATAGGCCACTCAAGAATGAGAAATTTATTCCAAAGGGGACCACTTGACCGAGCAATTTACGTCTAAACACAAATAAGCCACTCAAAAATGAGAAATTTATGCCAAGGGGACCACTCGACTAAGCAATTTACGTCCAAACACAAATAGACCACTCAAAAATGAGAAATTTATACCAATGGGACCACTCGACCGAGCAATTTACGTCCAAACACAAATAGGGCACTCAAAAATGAGAAATTTATGCCAAAGACACAAATAGTCATACATGACTCACACAAACACACAATTGCACAAGGTTTGCAAAAGCAAACACACAAGATTCATGCAAACATGCAAGAATACAAACCATAACCACACATGACTCACATAAGAAAAAGAATAAACAAACACAAAAGACTCACATAAAACACCAAACAAACACGTGATCACAAAATATAACAAAAAGGATGAACTCAACAACGTAGGAGGCACACAAACATAACAAAGCATGCAAACACACAAGATGCTAAACAAGATGGGCTTAGGGCCTAAGATAAAACAAGGAAGGGCCTAAAGCTCGACACAATGCAAGGACAGGCCTAAGGCCCAAACGGAGTATGAGATAGGCCTAAGGCCCAAGATGGAACAAGGACACAAACAAGCAAACAAACACATATGACATAAAAACAAATAGCAAAGATCAAACTGCAAGGATTGCAAACAAACATGAAGACACCAAAGATAAGGACAGACAAGACAACTTCTAAAAAAGCGATAAACGCACAAAACAAAGGGTAACAAAGATGACAAGGACACAAAACATAATGTCAAACTTTTGAGATGTTCAATCATTAGAATGCATTAGAACGCATCCTCCTTGGTTTATAGATAACTTTTAAGATGTTCAATCATTAGAACGCATCCTCCTTGTGGGTTCCACCTTGCCCCTAAATTGACTGATTCACTTTCTTTTATTTATTTATTTATTTATTACCTTTTTCCTAGGCCGCCATTGATGGAAATATGAGAGTGCGCAGTAGAAAAATTAACGGATCTACTTCATTCGCAATTGATAACATGCACTATATAAATTTCAGAATTCAAGAATAAGAGAGTGTACCTTGGTGTGGTGAATTTCAAAACAAAGATTGTAAGCACTTGGGAATACTTCTAATCTTCACTCCAATTCCACTAACGCCCAAGATGTGTGGTCTCTCAATCAGTTATATGAAATGTTCAAGAGAGAATTCAAGAGTGTCCAACACTCACATACACCATTTCATGTAAAAGGTTCTATCTAAAATTCAGTAAGTTTCTCTCCTTATAACTGATTATCTAATTGGGCTAGCCTTTTGGGCCTTTCCAATTGGGCTCTAGTATGTGGCTTGGAGTGGGAAGAAAATGGACCAATAAGAAACTAGCTCCAATGGGCCTTGGGCTTTTCTGTCAACTCTTGACAAGTCCAAAGTTACCATTAACTATATTTAATACCACTATATAAATATAGTTGCACTCTAGGCCTTATCTATAAATTATATCCCAAAACTTTATTGTACATGCAACCCCTTCATAAAATATTCGTAGTAATATAAAGTCATGAATGTAGACTGCCACTTTGTAAATTACTACATCTTAATCCTTGAGTACCCGGTTTAATCCTTTTAAGTTATTCACCATATATTTATGAAATCCAATTTCATAAATATATACTTTAGTCTTACTAAATTGGTTAGGCCTAACTCTCTGAATAACAAACCCATTAAACTTATCTCAAGGGAATATTTTGTATCTCTGTTAAGAGACTATGAATTCCATCTTGAGAATATATGTTCCATCAACACTAAATGTGGCTGCCCAACATACTGAGGTTTTGACCATTACTTTAAATCTCACTCCTGATATATCAAAGCAGCCTATACCTTATGATCAGGTCCATTATTCTCTCAAGATTAAGAGTTCATGCAAATATAAGTCGTGAGATTTATTATTCATTTGACAGTCATTAGGAGAATAATAAATCTCACAGCGATCCAATTCAATATGTCTTAACTCTTAAAACATATCAACATATCAACTAGAAGTCCCCACTTCCATGATCGAGACAAATCATCATAATTGATATGTTAGAGTCTTCGCAGATGAAACGCCCAATTTCATCACCGACTACGAACTACAATTCTGAGTTTACAAAGAACCAGTGATTTATATTTTCTGTGACTTTTCACATAAATCACATACTATGCATCTCATGGACTATATGATAATGTCCGAATATTAATGTTACCATTATTTCAAATAATAATAAAACAACTTTATTAAACACAATATTAAGTCACACATAATGTCATACTTAATATTATACATAGCATCATACAATAGGATTTAAGGGCACTTATCCTAACAATCTCCCACTTGCCCTAAAGACTATTGTGCTCTAATCTAACTCCCATTCCTTCTAAATGCGACTCGAAAGTCCTTTGAGGCTAAGCTTTGGTAAATGGATCTGCTAGATTATTTGCACTTTCAATCTTTGCTACCACCACATCTCCACGAGCAATGATATCTCGAATGATATGGTACTTCCTCTCAATGTGCTTTCCTTTCTTATGATTCCTTAGATCTTTTGATTGTGCAATTGCTCCACTATTGTCACAAAACAAAGTAATGGGAGCTTGCTCCATTCTTACTACACCAAGGTCAGAAAGGAATTTCTTGAGTCATACAGCTTCTTTTGCTGCTTCACAAGCAGCAACATATTCTGCTTCCATAGTGGAGTCCGCAATACAAGATTGCTTGACACTCCTCCATGTTATGACTCCACCTCCTAAGGTGAATACACATCCTAATGTGGACTTTTTGAAATCTAGATCCGATTGAAAGTCTGAATCTGTATAGCCAATAGGTATTAAATCCTCACAACGATAAACAAGCATATAATCTCTCGTTCTTCGTAGATACTTGAGAATGTGCTTTACAGCTTGCCAATGTTTTGGTCCTGGATTTGATTGATATCGGCTGACCATGCCAACTGAATAATAGATATCTGGTGTAGTATAAAGCATGGCATACATGAGACTTTTTACTGCTGAAGCATAAGGAACTTGTCTCATTATATCTACTTCCTCTTGAGTCTTAGGCCTTTGGTCATCAGACAGAGGAACTCCATGTCTGAAAGGAAGTAATCCTTTCTTGGAGTTTTGCATGCTAAACCGTTATAGAACCTTATCTATATATCCAGCTTGTGATAAGCCTAACATCTTATTCTTTCGATCTCGCCAAAGCTTGATCCCTAGAATAAAGTTAGCCTCACCCAAGTCCTTCATATCAAATTGGCTTGACAACCAAACCTTTACTGATGACATCACTCCTACATCATTTCCAATGAGTAGAATATCATCAACATAAAGCACTAGGAACATTACTACTTTGTCTTGATGTCTTTTGTACACACATGGTTCGTCAAAATTTTGTTTAAAACCAAATGGCTTGATTGCTTGATCAAATCTGATGTTCCATGACCTAGATGCTTGCTTAAATCCATAAATGGACATTTTCAACTTGCATACCATATGCTCTTGGTTCTTAGTTACGAAACCTTCCGGTTGCATCATATAGATTTCCTCTTCAAGATTGCCATTGAGAAATGCAGTCTTGGCATCCATTTGCCAAATCTCATAATCATAATGAGCAGCAATGGATAAGAGAATTCTAATAGATTTAAGCATTGCTACTGGAGAAAAGGTTTCATCATAATCAATACCTTCCTTTTAAGTATACCCTTTCACCACTAGCCTTGCTTTAAAGGTTTCAACCTTTCCATCTATCCCTCTATTCCTCTTGTAAACCCATTTGCAACCAACAGGTTTAATGCCGTTAGGTGCCTTTACAAGATCCCAAACTTGATTGGAATACACGGAATCTAATTCAGATTTCATAGCTTAGACCCAATGATGTGCATCTATATCATTCATTGCTTCATCATAAGTGTAGGGATCCGATTCAGCCTCTTCTGAGATAGCTTCATAAGTTTCTCCTAAACCTATGAATCTTATAGGAGGCCGAACAATTCTCCCACTACGACGAGACACCTGTGTACTAGACATCTTATAAGTAGTATCTTGTGGTGTATCTAATACAGCCACATCATCCCTAGTTTCATCCATTGGTTGTTCATTTACAGGTTCATTTATTTCAACCAACACAACTCTACTTCTAGGAGTATAATCATTCATATAGTCATTTTCCAAGAATTTGGCATTTGTGCTAACAAAAACTTTATTATCTTTATGACTATAGAATAAACTTCCAATAGTTCCTTTTAGATACCCTACAAATAAAACCACTTCTGTTTTAGGCTGTAACTTGTCAGACTTTCCTTTTAACACATGTGCTGGACAACCCCAAATATGGAGATGTCTCATACTAGGCTTACGCCCATTCCACAACTCAACAGGTGTTTTAGGAAAAGACTTCGAAGGTACTAAATTTAGAAGATACATTGCAGTACTCAAGGCATATCCCCAAAAGGAAATGGGTAGAGTTGAATAACTCATCATGGACCTAACCATATCTAAAAGAGTTTTATTCCTTCTTTCCGCTACACCATTTTGTTGTGGAGTTCCAAGTGCAGTCAATTGGGATACAATCCCATTTTTAGTTAAGTAATCCTTGAAATCCCCAAGAAGGTATTTGCCACCTCGATCAAATCAAATGGCCTTTATGTGTTTACCTAATTGCTTCTCAACTTCAGCCCTAAACTCTTTGAACTTTTCAAAGGTTTCGGACTTCCGTTTCATTAGGTATACATAACCAAATCTAGAGTAATCATCAGTGAAAGTAATGAAATACTCATAGCCACCTCTTGCCTGGATTGATATAGGACCACACACATCAGTATGCACTAGTTCTAGCAAATCTTGGGCTCTTCTACCTTTTGCATTAAAAGATCGTTTGGTCATTTTACCTTCCAAACAAGATTCACAAACTGGAAATTCATCAAAGTCCATGGGCTCTAAGAGTCCATCTTTGATCAGTCTTTGAATTCTGTTTGAATTAATATGACCTAAACACAAGTGCCAAACATATGCATCACTAGTAGAAGGAAAATTTCTCTTTAATGATTTTACATGAGAGTTATTATCTGATTCAGAATTATATAATTCATGCTTATCAGGAGTTAAAATATAAAGACCATCTACAATATTGCCAGAACAGATAAACACTTTATCCTTCTTTATTACAACATTGTCTTTTAGGATAACACAATATCCATTTTTACCTAAGTAGCAGAAATTAAATTCCTATGAACATTAGGTACATACAAACAGTCTTCCAATATTAAAACCCTAGATTCAAAACATAAATTATAAACACCAACAGCTACAACCGGAATCCTGCTCCCATCAGCCAAAGTAAGAAATAACTCCCCTTCTTTAAGCTTTTGGGTCTCTTGGAACCCCTGCAAGGAATTGCAAATATGATTAGTACAACCTGAATCCACACACCAGGAATCCGTGGGATTCTGTACCAAACATATTTCAAGAAGGAATGAACTTTTCATACCTTTATTGGCAGCCCTGAATTTTGGACAATTCCTCTTCCAATGTCCTTTCTCACCACAATGGAAACATTTTCCTTTGAGCTTCTTTCCTTTGTCAGCAACCCCTAAGGCAATTTGTTTACTCTCTTGCTTGGTGAAGTCCTTCTTCTTCTTGTTCTTACCCTTGCCTTTCGACTTAGGTTGAGAAGTAGAAACTTCACCAATATTGGCTTCAACATTAGAAGTACCAAGGATGCCTTCCACCGCTGCCAACTCATTCATTAATTCAGACAAAGTATAAATCTTTTTGTTCATATTATAGTTAAGTTTGAATTCCTTAAATGATTCTGGTAGTGACTGGAGTATCATATCCACTTGGGATTCTCCATCAATATCGACACCTAAAACTTCCAATGTATTCAGATTAGAGATCATTGTAAGACAATGCTCCCTTACTGAACTACCTTCAGCCATTTTGGTATTATAAATTTGCCTCATGGTCTCTTGCCTTGCAGAACGGCCTTGCTCACCAAACATCTCCTTCAGACTTAGCCTAATGTCTGAAGCTAGTTCTACATCCTGCATTTGATGCTGTAGAACATTTGAGATAGATGCTAGGATGTAGCACTTGGCCATCTCATTAGATTTCTGCCAACGATCATATTGTTGTTTTTCCTCAAGAGGAGCATCTAATGAAGGAAAGCTAGGACACGGTTTAGTAAGCACATATTTGTGCTCTTCAGCAGTAAGAACAATGTTCAAATTTCTTTTCTAGTCAACAAAGTTGGATCCAGTCAATTTGTTTTGATTAAGAATAGTTACAAGTGGGCTAAATGATGCCATGTTCAAATCTGAAAACAATAAACATGAATATAATAAGTAAACTGGACATTATCAATTTAGCATATAAACATATAGTATGGAACCTTAATAAAACCATAATATAATATATGCAACGACAACCCAATCCCATATTCAATATCCCTCAGCATAGAGTGAATATAAAATACTATGATTGATTGAGAACTATTCTCATTATTAGTGCTATCATGATAACTCTTATCAAATACTAATAATATGTCGTTTTACATTTGGCCTCTAAATAATGATAGTAAGAACTCAGCATAGAGGATACTATAATATTTAGTCTAGTGTATACCATTGTCTAGAATCATGTGTAGCCACATTTCATCCCCTTAATAAGCTTATTTTGTAGTACCATGATACAAAACACCTTCCGCATGGAATGCAAAGCTCGAGGCTAAGACAAGGTGTTTGATCAAACCACTATAAACCAAGATATTCAATCTTATAGGACCATGAAATAAATACTCTCTGCATGGAATGCTAAGCTCGAGGCAAAGACAAAGTATATATTCCACACTACTATGAACCAACAATAGAGGCCGTGAGATCCAACCCTTGTATCTCTCTCCCACTAGATGTTTTAAAGGAAAGGTTTTTTAATTCTAAAACATGCATAATCTAATTACACATTGTCTTACTCCTTTTACATGTGAAAACACTTAGAAAAATTTCTGGTTTTCTTTATTTCGATTGATCGAATGTGCCCTTCGATCGATCGAAAAAATTAAGAAATTCGAAGTCTTATCACTGTTTCATTCGATCGATCGAAGGTGATTTTTGATCGATCGAAAATTGTGAAACTTGAATTTCCAGAAATTTTCCAAGGCAGTTTTCTACGGTTTTTCTTGAACAAACAACTTACATACGAACATGATAGTAAGAGAATGATATCAAAACTGAAATTCATTGATGCTATAGCCTTAAAGATCAATTTAACATACTTAAATTCAAATTTAAACAACATCATAACATCAATATCAGTTTTTATCATATCATAGTTTCAACAACTATGCAGAAAATTAAATGTGTAATCTTCTAACAACATGAAACTATAACTTCTAATTCCAGAATTCACAAAACATGTTATACAATTCAAAATTGAAGACCGCACTGATACCAATTGATGGAAATATGATAGTGCGCAGCAGAAAAATTAATGGATCTACTTCATTCGCAATTGATAACATGCACTATGTAAATTTCAGAATTCAAGAATAAGAGAGTGTACCTTGGTGTGGTGAATTTCAAAACAAAGATTGTAAGCACTAGGGAATACTTCTAATCTTCACTCTAATTCCACTAACGCCCAAGATGTGTGGTCTCTCAATCAGTTATATGAAATGTTCAAGAGAGAATTCAAGAGTGTCCAACACTCACATACACCATTTTATGTAAAAGGTTCTATCTGAAATTCAGTAAGTTTCTCTCCTTATAACTGATTATCTAATTGAGCTAGCCTTTTGGACCTTTCCAATTGAGCTCTAGTATGTGGTTTGAAGTGGGACCAAAAGGGACCAATAAGACACTAGCTCTAATGGGCCTTGGGCTTTTCTGTCAACTCTTGACAAGTCCAAAGTTACCATTAACTATATTTAATACCACTATATAAATATAGTTGCACTCTAGACCTTATCTATAAATTATATCTCAAAATTTTATTGTACATGCAACCCCTTTATAAAATATTCGTAGTAATACAAAGTCATGAATGTAGACTGCCACTTTGTAAATTACTACATCTTAATCCTTGAGTACCCGGTTTAATCCTTTTAAGTTATTCACCATATATTTATGAAATCCAATTTCATAAATATGTACTTTAGTCTTACTAAAGTGGTTAGACCTAACTCTCTGAATAACAAACCCATTAAACTTATCTCAAGGGAATATTTTGTATCTCCGTTAAAAGACTATGAATTCCATCTTGAGAATATATGTTTCATCAACACTAAATGTGGCTGCCCAACATATTGAGGTTTTGACCGTTACTTTAGATCTCACTCCTGATATATCAAAGAAGCCTACACCTCATGATCAGGTCCATTATTCTTTCAAGATTAAGAGTTCATGCAAATATAAGTCGTGAGTTTTATTATTCATTTGACAGTCGTTAGGAGAATAATAAATCTCACAGCGGTCTAGTTCAATATGTCTTAACTCTTAAAACATATCAACATATCAACTAGAAGTCTCCACTTCCATGATCAAGAGAAATCATCGTAATTGATATGTTATAGTCTTCGCAGATGAAATGCCTAATTTCATCACCGACTACGAACTACAATTCTGAGTTTACAAAGAATCTGTGATTTATATCTTCTGTGACTTTTCACATAAATCACATACTATGCATCTCATAGACTATATGATAATGTCCGAATATTCATGTTACCATTATTTCAGATAATAATAAAACAACTTTATTAAACACAATATTAAGTCACACATAATGTCATACATAATGTCATACTTAATTTATACATAGCATCATACAATAGGATTTAAGTGCACTTATCCTAATAGCCCTTATGGGTTTTCAACCTAGCAGGCATTTTTTACCTTTTTTTTTACTCTTTTTCAAGGCCCTAACTTTTGCCTAGACCGCCCTTGCGGGTTTTAAGCCTAACGGGCTCTTTCACTCTTACAGAAGTAAACAAATGGGATGCAATGAACAAGTGCCACGACTTATCCTCAAAAACATGAGTTGCATAATTTACGTGGTGTGATGTGGTTGCAACTCACAAGGTTGCCTACATATTCAAAAGGGATCAAGCCTAACGTAGTTCACACGAACAACTTCAATTGATCAGAGAGGACTTTTACTTGGCTTCTAATGAAGGCTTTGCTTCTTGGCTCATAAAGGAATGGATAACAAAGGCTCAAACTTACTTTCTTGAGGGTTACAACTTGGTGAAGAATTACTTTTCATCACTTTTGAAGTTTCTTCACTTTCACTTTTTTTTTTCACTTCACTTTTCATCTTTCTTTTTTTTTGTTTACTTTTGATTCACTTCTCTTCACCTTTCATTTTTTCTTTTACTTTCACCACTTTATTCCACTTCTTGCCCCTAGTGTAGGGGGTAATCCTTGACAAGGGTTACTTTGAAAGAAAATAACTTTGAAGGCTCAAAAGGGGTGAGCGAAGGGAAATGTGTTTAGGATAGTAGAATAATGGCCTCTCTTCATCCCAATTTCCATTGTTCAATTATGGGCAAACATGCAACATCACATATTGAGAATCAAATCTTGAAACTTTGAGAACTTATCATAAAACTCAAACCATTGCAAACCACTTTATTGAATAATTAAAATAGAGTACATGAATTGAAAGACTCACTGAATTAAAATACATTTTTGAATTGAAATAACAAAGACACACTGAATTAAAATAACAACACTTCTGAATTGAAAAACACATTGAAATGAAAGACTCTTGTGGAATGCAATAATAAAGACTAAAATTCTCAATCAGTCAACCCCAATTAGGAGGAGGCACACCATGGTAGTTGGGGAGAGGATTAGTCTTGATGTTTGGGAGGTTGATAGGTGGCAAAGGGACCTTGCCATATTGAATGAGGTCTTCAATGTCATGATAGAGACGATTGCACATATTAGTAGAATGACCATGGCTCTGATGGTACTTGCAGTACTTACTTGCATTGTAGTTTGGAGCAGAGGTGTTTAGAGTATACCTTCCAAGATCCAATGGCTTGATGAGTCCTTTGGTTGACAATTTTTTAAGTGCTTGGGATAAAGTCATTCCCAATGGAGTGAACTTTCTTCGAACATTAATAGCATTAACTTCACTTGTCTTACCACCATTGTTACTACTATTACTTGAATACCTTACCCCAAACTTCTTTTGAGGTACAAATTCTCTGATGTTACCATCATCATGTCACTTTATTACTAAAAACCAACCCAAGATCTCTCTCTCTCTCCATTTCTAGTGTGCATCAAGATACATGTTGCACATGCATCTCTCCAGTGGGGAACCAAACAAAAGTTAAAAAGATTGTAAAAGAAGAAGAGATTCTTATATGTATTCAATTTCTCTAGTGGCTTACAAAACCTTGCATAATGATCAAGATGAAAATGCAAGTCCTTTATTTTTACCATGGTTGCTAATCTCCCAATTCCCAACGCAAACATACGACATTGCATCCCTTACACTTAGATGGCCTCCTCATCAATATAACAGTAGTGCGAGTACAATCTTAACACTAATAAATTGAATCCAGAAAACAAAAAATTTTCATTTTGTATCTTTCTTTCTAGAATTTTAAAAAGAACAATGGCTCTAGACTATAAATGAGCACTTAGTCACTTACAGAAAAAAATTTAACCAAAAAAGAGGATAAAGGCCTTCATACTTAGTCAGAATAACAACATCCCATGCAAATCCATTCTTCAGCTAATATCACAACTACCCTACTTCTACTACAATTATAGTAGCACCTTAACCCTTATATGCAGAATCAAATGTATGAATGCAATATCCCACTAAGCTCTCCTCCAAATTGGAAAATTATTCAATAATATGAGTAATACTCTTTCATCTCACATGAATAATCAACCCATGCCATAAATTGTACCTGTGGGACTTAGTTTTATGTGAGAGGGAGTATTACCCCAAGATATGGAATAAGAGAATAAATTCTATAAAAATTCAGTATAAAAGTCAATGTTTATACCCTCTAATAAATATTAATAAGAGAATAGGTAGAACCATCCACAATCACAATCCTAATAAAAACAAATTTACTCAATTATAATAAATTTCTATGTGATCATTTAAAAAAAAAATGAAAAAAAAAAAGTATTGGTGAAGAGCAAGAAAAACCACTAACAACATCGTTACAGAAGTCACCCTCAACACCTTAAGCTCCCCTGTATGGCCTTCTTCAAACTCCAGACAATGTCAATGTTCAAAAATATTTCAATTTTGTGTCCCAAACATAAGAGGATTTCAGTAGAATAAATCCAGAAAATAAATAAATAAAAATCAAGACAAAGGATTTCATCCTGCTGTCGGTTGAAAGTGCAGCCCACGCCAAAGAAGATTAATACTCCTCACATGCCCAATAGCAATGTTGAACATATGGACACTAGCCAAGAAAATACCTTCCAAGATTAATACTCCAATGAGTCACCACTCAATGAACACCATTCTAGTGAATGACTGCCAATGTTGACCTCCCCCTTCATCTCTACCACTCGCACATTTGTCAGTTGGAAAACTGACAACCTCAACATTAGCATACCCAAACTATTATTCGAATTTCTCAACACAATCAATCAAGCCTTATAATCTAGCAATTCCTCATTTTGACTCGATGCCAATTCCACCAACAACTTAAGAGGCCCATCAAGTGCCAATACTGATGGAGGACAAGATATGGGGTCTAGGGTTTAATTTTTATGGTTGGTTAATTTTGCATTTTTATGTAATTTTCATAATTTTAGGTTTATGGTTATTATTTCCTTGATTTTAGGTGTATTCAAGGTTTTCCTAGTCAAATCAGGGTGCTATAATGGTAGGGTATCAATTAGGATCTCTTTTAGAAGAAATCATAATTGATACTCTACTACAATAGAAATCTAATTTGACTAGAAAAGCATTGAACACAAAATAATAACCCTAAACCTAAAATTACGAAAACTACATAAAATTACAAACCAACCATAAAAATTAAACCTCATATATTTTCCTACATCAAATACCGCCACCAAATCACATATTGCCAATGCCACCAACAAAGCCCAAGTGGTCCATTCGGGCAATTTCACAAACCCCCCAAGTGCTCAACAGCTCTATCGGACGATTGTGGATTATTAATCTTCTTGATGCAGGCAGCACTTTCAGCAGACAAGGAGATGAAACCCTATAATGTCTTGATTTATTCTGATGAAACCCTCTTAACTCTCTTATGTTAGGGGCAAAAAAAAATTGAAACATTGCTCAACACTAACATTATCCAAAGTTGGGGGAGACCATACGGGAAGTTTAGTCTGTTTAGAAGACGACTTCTCCAACTAACAAAGTTATTAGCAGCATTTACTGTTCTTCTTCACCAATGCCTTTTTTAGATATGTTTTTAATTGTTGTCATTGTGAAAACATGGGATTTTACAATTAGCAATAATTCAATACTAGGAAGCACGAACACGGACACGGGTACGACACAGTGACTCGAGCAATTTCTGAAAAATTATAACATGACAGCACCCTAAATAAACCTCTTTTGACCAAAATGCAATACCCAATTGACATCATGCTTCAAAAAATTTGATGAAACCTTTAACAAATTTCGGAATAGAAATTATTAAAAATACAATTAGCATCTACAACAAGTAAGATAAAATAAAATAAAATAAAATTTGTTACCTTCATTGATTTCGAACTCTTCGAACTCATCGTCGTCCTCGAACAAATCGATCTTGGCGTCCTCAGTCACTGCCTTGGGCTCCGCCGCCATTGCAAAAGCTCAAACACACTAGTTTTCTGCAACCAAACCAAGATCCCATTAGAAAAAAAAAAAAACCTAAAACTGAATAAGGAAACAAAAATTTTGCATTGATTTGGATTTTTTTTACTTACAGAGAGTGTTAAAATGAGATCTGAGAAAAACAAAACCCTAAAACTTTTTTTTTTTTTTTTCCGAATTGGAGAGAAAGAAACAGTGAGAGATTTCAGACTTTACAGAGAGAGATATTTATAGGAAACGGAGGCGGTTAACGGCGTCGTTTTTGTTTGTTGCTAACCGACTATTTTTTAAATCGTGCGGTTAAACGCATGTCGTTTATAGCAATGGGCCAATTTGTTTTAAGAATAACTATAAGAGAAGAGAGAGCCCAATGGGTCAAATTTGTTTTGAGAATCAGAAGCTTTTTTAACATATATGGGATTTATATAGGAGTATGCATTCAACTCACCAACTTATCGAACTTATTAAATTTTATGATTTGGGTAAGTTTTTTATGGATTTTCTGGGAAAATTTTTAAGCCTTTTAATATGACTCAAATCCATGTTACAAATGATTTTAGAAAAGTATATGTATTTTAAATTTGTTAGATTGATTCGTTTTAGATTTGAGGGATAGTTTTAATTTAAAGAAATAGGAATATTTCCCTTTCACATGTTTTTCGTAGTTTTAAAGTTTTACGTGTATGTAGGAATGGTAATCATGTAGGTCATTTGTTAACAAAACATGCTCAGGGTATTGAGCATTATTTTACTTGGATTGAGGAGAACACTTGTTTCTTAAAACATGCTCTTTCAAACGACATAAATTCTTTTTGCTCTTGTTATCGAAATTTAAGAAGTTTCCTATAATAATAAAAAAAAGAAATAGGAATATTTGACTTGATTATATAAATTGTAATCATTTATTGAATAATGGACTTAAATGGTATAACGAATGTCCAATTTTTTTTTTTATTGGGCATGACAAATTTGTCCCAACGTGATGATCCAACCCATTGATCTACGGATTGAGTTGGATTGGTTTTTATAACAACCATAGGTTGAGTTGGATTGAGGATTTCTCAATCTAAAATGGTTGGATTGGATTAAAATATACTTTAAATTCAACCAATCCATTCCATGCACGCCTCTAAATCTTGTGGATTTGGTAATATGGTAATCAAGCCATTTAATAGCGAATATATTAGTTCATTAAATCCCAAACACAGCCTCGAACTCCCAGATTATTGAGTGAGCTCATCCTGAAGAACCAGATTTTTTTTTCTTTTTTTCTTTTTGGAGAAAAAAAGGTAAGTTGAAGAGTCAGTATCTAATCAATGAGAGATGGGTTGAGACTAAGAAAGTTGTTGTCATAGTAACAAATTGGTTAGAACTACTCCCAATCTTCTTGCCCATTTAGAAATATCCTATGCATTTCCTAATGGGACTCTCGGGGAGTTATAAATGCACAAACATCCATCTAGTAAGTTCTAGACAAAGCCATAACAGTTCTGAATATGACTGCTACTGCTAGGCCAAGACTAATTAGTAAAGTAGGACTGGAATTTAGGAGATTGAATAGCATTAGACATCTAGACTCTGCTCAAACAAATTCAATAATCCTCATAAATTTTCTCACACCATTTTATTTATCATTACAAAGAATCAAAGATTACATGTATGCCTTGTATAAAAACAAAGGCTGACATAGAAATTAGCTTCTGAAAAAACTGAGCTAATTTCATACATTAAAATGTAAAGGCCAAAAGAATTAAATCAAATATTCTCACACCAGAATTGGATGTGTGTATTTACAAGAACACATAGGAAAAATTTTTGGGAAAATTTAACTAAATCTACCAAACGTGAACAGATCGTTCGTGTGGAACTGCAGAAGCCATCAATTCAGAAGTGCTTGTCTCATGAAAATTATGCAGAATTTTCATGAGTGAGCGAGCTTTCTTGCTTGAATGAGAGTTTCCATCTGTTAAATTTGCATACAAAGAAGCCATTAGAGAAGGGTCCTTGGCTAAAACAGCAACAGCCTCTACTCCACCATTGGTACACAACGATAGCAAAGTCGAAATGCAATACTCTTTCCCTGCCTTTGTTGTGGAACACTGCAAAGTCTTAGTGATTAGAGGCAAAGAAGAGGTTTGAAGAATAGCCACTGCACCCTCAGCATTCTCAGCCAGTGATGCAAGAACTGCTAAAGTGTCTGTGACAAGCTCGGCTTTGTCTGAAGAAGCTAAAATATCAATCAGCAAGGGAACAGTCCCAGCTTCAAGCACTCTTTTACTGTTTTTGGGTGATAAAAGAAGAGCAAAAATTGCAACCACAGCATTCTTTTTTCCACAACTAGTCCCTTCCTTGATAAGCTCTACTAAACCCGGGATTGCCTCGGGTGCTTCTCCGATCAATTTCCTGTACTCCTTCACTGAAGAAAGGTAAAACAATATGGCAGCCGCTGTCTGCTTCGCTTCTAAACTCGGCCCTTTTTTAAGCACCTCGAGAATTAGTCTCAATCCCCCATTTTCAATTATCTCTTTCTTGCCAATAGTATGCTTTGAGAGCTTCAACAAGGCTGAAATACCATTCTCTTCGGCTGACATATTGTTCAAAGGCAAAAGGTTTAGTAAAGATGGGATTGTGCAGGCTTCTATCAAACAAGACCGATTGAAAATGTTCGATTTTGCAAGCAAACGAATCTCATAAGCAGCCTTGTTTTTCTGCTCAGTTGTTCCAAAAACCAGCTTTCTAGCAAGAAATTTAGAAAGGAACCTCATAGCTTCCGTGGCCACGGGACTAGCCGGTGCAATAGTCCTTGTTATGTCATGACTCTGGCCTCTTGACTTGGCAAGCGAAATGCCTTTGTCATTGCAGAACTGCTGGATAAGCTTTCGGAGTGAGGTATTGGGGACCAACTCTGTGTTTGTTAGCCTCTTCCCTGTTTTGGGACACAGCATATTTCCAGCTTTGAGCCATTTCTGAATTGAACAACGATCATAAGTCTGACCAGTCGATACAGTAACTGGATCAATCATTAGCTCCAGCGAAATTGGACACCGAAAGTCCTCGGGATTCAAGCAACTAATCGTCTCCGAATTGACCATTTGATTGGCGTTTCGACAATCCAATTCTTCAAACACCACTGCCCTGCAGTAGTTCATGAACCCCACCAAGCTGCCTAGAAATGGAACCTCTTTCTCATTGGAGTCAGAGCATTGGAAGCCAATTTGTTCTTCCAAGAATTTGACTTCGTTGTTGCAACCACTCCATCTCTTAATACCAAGATAATCAAGAACCTGCTTTATAGCTTGAAACTCTGGCTCAATTCCCTTCTCAAACTGATTCAATATTGAAAGAACTAGTCTTGCTCCCTGTTCGTCATCTGGGTCGAGCTCAAACTTGGCCTTCGACGCTTGCTTAGCTACTAATTCAACCAATTCCTTCACTTCCTCACCAACATCGATCAAATTCAATGGCATAACATCAAGAGCTGTTGCTACCTCCCGTATAAGCACCCGGAATTGCGTGGTGACAAATTCGGACTTCATTAGAATCCAAAGCCGAGCACCTTCCCGCGTGCAATCTTCAAATAAGAACTGAATTTTCTGGAATGTAAGGTGGAGCTCGGAGAAGCAGAGCACAATGGAATAAGATAAAGTTAAGCCCCGGTCTTGAATTTCCTCGAAAAACATACGAAGAATCCCGATTTCACGAATTGTTTCTCTGGCATTTCGACGCTGTGTGGCAAAGAACTTGGATTGGTAATTGCATATGCTGCTGGAGAGAGTAATCAAAGAGCTCAAAAGGGTCTCTGTTGATACCCCTTCACAAGGGTGAACCGCCGGAAACTTCAAAAACCGGCGATCATTCCTATTGAAGCTTTGAATCATAGCAATTTGAGAATGAAAAACAGGAGAGCTCTGTTTTTACTCTGTTTTAAGAACGTAGATGTTTCTCTGTTTTTATTTTAACATAGAATCTCAATCTATCATTGGGTTGGTTTATATATAGAAATGTGGGCTACATAAAATCTAGGGGGACACGTGGCAGGTCATGGTGAATGGTGTATTGCTGAGCTTTGACTTCGAGGGTGACTGGAGTGGATAGATTTTGGCAACTGAAATAGGTAACACGTGTTGTGGACACGTGGAGATGTGGGATTGGGCAGGTGTGGCTTCTTGGATCTTGCCCATTTTATGAAAAAATTGAAGTAATAATTTGGATTTTGTTTTCTGGGTCAGTACGGAGGGACAGGTTTGTCTGTTACCCCGAGTGGTGTGCTTGTGGGTCCCTATAACCGACCCTGAAACGTGGACGTATTGGGGAGTGACATGGTGCCTAGGGAATAGGGATTTCTAAGGATTCAAAGCAACGTAAGCTGACTAGGATATATCATCATATAGTAATTGATTTTTGAAGCAAAAATACGCGTATTCCCTGCTTCAAGAAGTAGAGAGAGAAAATATGCATAGCTGCATACACATACTTTGCCACATTTTGTGGTAACTTGATGACATTTGCAATTGAAAGTGAGAAAAATTGGTGGGTTTATTTATAGGCAACTAATAGTTCCGTGAAAATGATTATTTAACTTTAATTTTTGAACTAATCAACTGAACAGGTCATTTTTTAAATTATGTAACAAAATACTATTATTCGAAATTAGATATCGTTTGAAACTCGACATCGGCAATATGGAATTCCAAAATAAGAGTATTTTATTACATAATTTGAAAATTGAGCTGTTTGACTGCATAGTTCAAATATTAAAGCTAAATAACCATTTTTGCCCTAATAGTTCATCAATTACAGTCACGTTTATTATTAAGTTGTGGAAAAGTGTATAATCTTTATTGAGAAGTAAAACTTATCAGTATAAATATGTGGGTATTATTTTAATATGTTATTAGCTGTTAAACATGCTTAATCAAGATTAAAGATAGTGTTAGTTTTGTCTCCATTCTTATAATTTCAGCTTTACTTACCTACTACTTTTCCAAAACTAGTGTTTACATGCACAGATGCACTGTTACAGTTTTAGTAGTTCTACGTTTCTGCTCCTATACCTCGGATTTAAAAGTATTAAATTGTCCATAGCGATCTAATCATACATGTATGGTTAAAGATGAAGTTTTGCTTGTATTTAAGTATTTTGCGTATTTTGAGAAAAAGATTCTATGATTGTCTCATTTCCAAATTATGTTCTAAACTAGTAGTTGTCTTATATGTCCAGTTCATGCAATATACTAGTTTATTGTTTTGTCTAAGGTAACATTTTAAATTGGTATTATACTTATAACACTTTCAGTGTACTGTACGATATTGTATTAAATAAAAGCAATCTATCCAATAGAATTTTTTATTTCGCTATATTTAGAAACGTTGTTTAAAACAATCCTTCGTAGGATTCCGGTTAACTTATAATTAATATAGTTTCATGTCTCTTGAATACGAGATTCCGGGTTTGAACACCACCTACGTTAAAACTAGTTAATATCATGAAGCGAACACTATAGACAGGAATGGAACTGTTATTGGACTAGGGGGGGTAATAACAATGTTTATACAAACTATTGAGGTAGCAAATTCTTATTGATTCGTATACTTGCATTACTTTTTACTTATCAATAACTACTCACCATATTAGCAATTTGTAAAAAAAATTGTAGTTTTAGCATTTTTCACCTTTTAAAGGACATAAAAAATTAATAGATTAAATCTAAAACAAAATATACAAACCCAAAAAAATTAGCCCAACAACAAAAATTATCAATAATAAAACTAAAAAAATTAAGCCCAATCAATCTATTTTACCCCGAACAAACAATTTGGCCATTTAAAAAATTTTAAACAAAAATCCTTAGTAGTAAAGCAGTAGACTCAAACACTGGAGTCGTCGCACACAACTAGCAGTAGAGTCGCCCCCCTAACTCCAAGTCCTAACTCCGTCCCTGATTATAGATTGAAATTCTATCATATTAAAGAAAAAAAAAAATCTTTCCATTATTTGAAATAACTGCAATCATTTTTTTTATAGGAATTTGAAAATGTTATTGAAAGTAGTGAATTGAATATATATTAGGAAAAACTAATGGGCAACTCTGATGTCTTGCATAAAACTTACTCAGCTAGAACGAAGGCATGTATAAATTAGCTATCTATGGTCGGTGGAAGATGGTGATGTTAAGCATGCTGGTGCATGATTATGACTTTATGTATGGTACGTGACATTAAAGGGTTGGTGGATTGTAGTTTCAATTTTTCTTTTAATATTTGTATGATAGTATTCAACGTTACTCTTATAAAATATTATTTTCTTTTTTACAAAATCATTAATTTACAACTAGATATGAACAATTGACAACTAAGCTGCAAATACTAATTAATCTCACAAATCATAATCACTTCGCAATCATAGACATAACGAAAAAAAAAATCCTTATAAGAAACAACCATTCATCCAAGCATCGTGGGAAAATAAGACTAAACATAAACCCATTACATATATTTCAGTGAAAATTGTACAAATCATGTGGTTGTGTCACGTTTATATAGAGTAAAGTATTTGGGTCCATATTTCATGCCTATCTAAATCTTTTTTTTATAGAGTTTCAAACTTATGAGATCCGTTTCTAATGACTGTACTATTTATCATCATACAAAAACACTAACTGATTTTTAATGTAAACAGAGATTGAACCTTGCATTTACCTTGCATCTTTTATTCAACTATTAAAGACATTATCAATTAAGCTAACTACAACCACTCATGCATATCTAAATCTAATTGCTCATTCAAAGCTGGAACTTTGACAAATCGTTCTTATATATGGCCCTTATTCCTTCAAAAATTGCTGGTGATTCTTCATCTAAACAAAGCATGATGCTGACTAATGATTTTTATCATAAAAAATATGTACTATTTATCATCATACAAAGACACTAACTGATTTTTAATGTAAACAGAGATTGAACCTCGCATTTACCTCGCATTTTTTATTCAACTATTAAAGACATTATCAATTAAGCTAACTACAACCGCTTATGCATATCTAAATCTAATTGCTCATTCAAAGCTGGAACTTTGACAAATCGTTCTTATATGTGGCCCCTAATCCTTCAAAAATTGCTGGTGATTCTTCATCTAAACAAAGCATGATGCTGACTAATGAGATGGAACATATTTGTTAACGTGGACCAATTATTTTTTGACAAATATAACGCGCTCGTTTTTCCTACATCACTATAATTTGACTGACAAATTAATAATATAGTTTATTATGAATGGGATATTGGCTTACTTTGTCTCAATACTTTTTGCCTTCTCGCACCTACCACCCAAGTTCTGCTACAGGTTCATCGACAAGTGCAGCCAATTCACTATGATCTAGCGAGAGATTCCAGTCTTCATAAACTCTCTCTCTCTCTCTCAAAGTAAAACTCTCTCTCTCTCAAATTAAAACTCTTTTACTTTTTAAAATTTACAACTAGATCATGAAATTTTTTCTTTTGCTGAGAAACTAGATCATGACATTAGACTTTCTATATAGAGCAATGTTTATTACACACAATGTGTGCAATACACATTGTTCAAATATACTAACGCTTTCAACTTTGAAAACGTAACTTAACGTCATGTTTTCAATGTATTTTTGTAGTGTGTGTAAAACACACTGTGTGCAATAGATTTTTCCCTTCTATATAAATTGATATTGGTTTAGTTAGTGTTAATTTATTGAGTTATGTGTTAAATTCTTTCTTTAGATAGGTTGGTTGTGTTGGGTAATTCTACTACTAATTGAAGTCACAATAGTGGCTATGATAAACTAGATTCTATTATTCTTGTTTTAAGTCGATTAATCATATTATCAATTGAAAAGTAAATCAGTAAATGATGATAAAACATAAATACAAAATTTTAATTTTAAATAGATTTTAAATATATATAAAAAAAAAAAATACCCTACTCAAAATTTTTGCATTACAACTCAAATTGTATCGAGCCAACCCTGAAAAGGGAGCATGGCCTCCTGACTTTTGAAAATCCTCCCACTTCTTTCTATATTTATTTATAAATAAATAAGAAGCTATTTATAAATTTTAACTGATGGCACCCTGATTTTTTTTTTTAAATATATATTATATGATCAATAAATTATTCTTTAGATTTTTTTTTTTTTTAAATATCTATATAACCGTTTCAGGCTGTTTTCGGAGCAAACAAGATGTGAATGGACAACAATAGAAGTAATAAATAATGCCAAGACAAGACAAGAGTCGTGCAATAAACCCTACCTTTGTGATAATATAAGTCAGTATGCGTAACATATCTACGCGTCTCGATCATATATAAAGACATAAAACCAATGGTTCAATTGGCTTGCCCAAGTCGCAAGGATGGATTGAGAGTTTGACAGGTTCACAAAGTAAAAGCTATTAAAGGCTCTAAATGCAAGTTTTGAAACCTACCTTGATCGCTTTTTGACTCGTCCTTAATTAAGATAAAGATATAGTGACTATTGGTAAACCTACCTTGATCACTTTTTGACTCGTCCTTAATTAAGATAAAGATATAGTAACTATTGGTCCCAAATGTTGATAGCAATTTCGTTAGAATGGTGATCACATAATATAATGTGAGTCACAATATCTATAGACAGCCACAACTATCCATAATTAATGTGGGTTATTGTGTGTGCGAGGGGTATACTATATTATAATTTGATCACCTATGATAACCATACAATAACAACTAAAGTGACATGCATAAAATTACTAAAAATTAATTACAATGTTAATTGGGAGTTCAACTGATAATCTAGTAGTAGTGGAATCTTTTATAGTGTGTTGTGTCTATAGTTTGAATCTCACTTCTTCTCCCCTATTATCTATCTATCTATCTTAAAAAGAAATGTAAATATAATAAGTGCATCCAACTGATTTTTAGCCAGTTACCGTGAGAGGAGCTTCCAATCATTGCTCTGGTTGGCATGTAAAAAGCCAAGAACCATACTAATTAAGGTCAGAACTCAATTGAATCAAAAAAAGAAGTTAGAACTTAATCATTGTCTTACTATTTTATCTGTTATAGATATTAGGTTATTAGTTAATTATGTGTAATGGCCAAGAGGCCCAATTATTTTGTAAGCTCATGTACACCTAACTTTAGCCTCAATAGTGGGTTCTAGTTAGCTTAACTGGTAAAGTCTCTGATGGTTGAATAAGAGATCTGGGGTTCAATCCCCGCCTACACCAAAAACTGATTGGTGTCTTGGTCTGATGATAAAGAGCTATCATTAGGAGCGGACGCCATAGGTTGAAACTCTCTCTCAAAAAAAAAACTTTAGCCTCAATAGCCTTTATATATACCATATTAGGGTTCATTGTAAATACACCTGAGCTTATATAAAAAAATGTACTCGTCAAGGCATGATTATTAAACTTGGATCAGATTTTAACCCAATTTAGGAGCTGGGTCATTGGATTATTGGTTGAACCGCAAGGGAAAATAAAAGATAAAAATAAATAAAAATATAAAAATAAGTTTGAGAACTCATAATATAAATATGCAAATTGAAAAATGGAAAAACGTAAATAACTAATTAAAATTAAATCTTAAAAACTAGCCACCTATATAATTCAAAATCAAGATTCCAAAAGCAACAACACTAGAAAACATAAATTAAAAGGATGTCATAGAATAACAGTTAATTCTTTACTAAATAAAATCCTATAACATTAAATGTTTTAAAACTCTAGGAACAGAAGTATATCTGATAATTTAAAGTCTCATTCTATTCATATTACATATCTCACTAGTTGTACTCAAATCCCATGGATTATGATCTAAGCTAAAACTTGAAGCTCTATATATCTTTATTAAAAAGTCCAACGTAACATCAATCTCATTATAAAATTTCTATTTTCATTATGTCTTGTTTAGAAACAACTTGTCTAGGTTGCACAAGTCACAAAAAACCCTCTAGGTTTTATCAGGTTTTACCGATTCAATTGCATAAGTAGTCCCATTAAACAACCAGATCGACTTAGGTACCAGTTCAATGGGTTATTAGTCTAACCTGTTGGGCCTAGTTGGGTTTAATAACTATGTGTCAAAGGCTTCCCTTGTGGACATAGGTTGTTAAGTCAAATCATGTAACCCTAATATTCTATCTCTCTTTTTTGCTTCCCCTTTTCTAGTTTCAACACAATCAATGTAACAATCTTACTGTTACGAAAATTCCAAAACTTCAAGGGCTTCTAGTATAGTACATGAGCAATTC
This sequence comes from Notholithocarpus densiflorus, assembly GCA_030021035.2. Lineage (NCBI taxonomy): Eukaryota > Viridiplantae > Streptophyta > Magnoliopsida > Fagales > Fagaceae > Notholithocarpus > Notholithocarpus densiflorus. Next base: position 2,416,051 of record JARYZH020000032.1, on the reverse strand, counting down.
TATTTCTACATACACAACAATATTCCGAATTTTTTCCATAAGTTGAGTTAACAAACTTTTATTAGTTTCTGGGCTTACTACTAACATTATTTTTTTATTTACCATTAATAATTTGCCAACTAAATAGGTGCCAAATTATTTGTATACTTTTTTTTTTAGGGAGAAATTATTTGTGTAGTTAAACTTATTGATAGTACAATTATCAACCATTATGGATAGTACAAGGTTCTATATGTACTCACCGACTTGCATGTTTACTCGAACTCAAAGACTTCTTGGTACTTAGTTCGAAATGATGGGTCTTATGGAGAGTTTCACACTGCTGCACCACACACTCGTTAGGATGGTACAATTATCTTGACATAGACTGAGTAGTCAGTGTCTCTCTCTCTCTCTCTCTCTCTCTCTCTCTGTGACAAGGTCCTATATGAGAGGAGACACCCTTCCATGTTCTCTGACTGGATATGAGCTGGGTTTTTGTGTAGGCCATTGATTTGTACATTGAATCCATTCTTGTTTTAACAACCTTGTCGCCTTGATTTCTTTATAAATTCACTCGGGGTGAATACTGAATCTGAATGCCAACAACCACAGCCACATAAAGGAAAGGTCACACAGGGCTCAGTTAATAGCACATCTCTAGCTCTTGTAGATCCATATCTCCAAGTTAAACATAATGGGCCTGCCTTTCAATGTGGAAAATATGGTGAGAAAATCATTGCAATTTGAAACTTGCTAGTTAGTCATGATGTCTAATATAGTAGTCGAATTATGGGTTTATAGAAGGGATGGAAAAGTGAGTCTCATAAAAAATTGTATGTAAGAAAATAAGGTAAAAAGCCTCAATGATTGTTTGTTACTTTTTCATATTTTATATAACTTTTAGTTTTTAGATTTCAAGACATTATTTTCTTATTTTTATGGTTATTTTATTTATACTAAAATCCTTGCATAGAAATATAGTAATTATGATGTGTTCATAATTTTATTTATTTATTTATTAATTAAGTTTTATGGACCAAGCTTATAAACAAAAACTAGAGACTTCAATATTATGATGTGTTCACATGAACTTTTGGTTGGGGAGGATGAGAGGAAGAGGAAAATTATACTTTCTTTGTTTTTCCACTGTTGGAAATTTAACTGAGTCACTTCTTGGGAGTTTGTGAAATTCTATACATAATAAGATCTAAGAAATAAAATCTTAACCTTGAAATGCACTTTCTCAATTTTAAGTAAAATGGAGTGATCCTGCACCAACAAGGCATACTTTATTTTCCATTTTGAACTGTAAACAACCCTTGTGTACAATTTTTACTGGACAGCAAGATTAACAAATGTCTTAAGCCTGACATCAATGAGTCAATGGCATTTGCCTCAGAAAATGTTAACCATAACTGCAGTCAGGTTAAAGATAAACCACATGATAAATTTCACACTCGGTAGAAGAGGTGCAACACCATTCACATGAGAAAGATAGCACAAAATAACATCATCATCACTCAAAATGTCATGCAGCAACTCAAGGCAACTGAACACCAGGATTTGACAAAGATGCAACAGCAACATTGGGGCAGTCAAGTACAAACAAGCAAGTTTTCTTGGGGAAATTGATACTTTCTTTGCATTTTTACAAGCCGGCCTGTGTATGCTCTCCTTTATTTAGGATAAATGAGACTTACAATAAGGCGGAACTTAGACACTTACAACCATGCCGCCTTCTTCAAAGGAGTAATAACAGCCTTGACTTGCAAGTAGTTATTAAGGCTGTAGATTCCCTTCTCCCTGCCTATACCACTCATCTTGTACCCACCAAAAGGAATTGCCGCATCGAACACATCAAAGCAATTAATCCATATAGTACCAGCTCTTAGAGCTCGGGTCAAGGTGTTGGCAGTGTCCAAGTTTTTAGTAAAAACTCCTGCAGCTAGACCATAGCGTGTTGCATTCGCCCTTCTTATTACTTCATCAAGATCCCTGGTATAGAGTACAAAATTTGGAGGAGACTTTTAAGTATGAACACAAATAAGTACATTATTCTTTTATGTTGGCATGTACATAAAGAGACCAGTTTTCAGTTTTCTTTTTCATGGTGTTTTAAATGTAGCCCTTTGTTTGTTCTTTGTTTTTTACTGTTGACCAAATAGCATTGCAGGTAGGACATGTTTCTTCCATAGCATCAACTTAGAATATGAAAAAGATGGAAGTGTTCATGACAATTTTAGCAGATTGCAGGAAGTTTAAGACTCACTTGAATTTGAAGATAGATTGCACTGGGCCAAAGATCTCATCCTGTGCTATCAACATATCATCCTGATTGACGAAAATATCAAATTCATGTTACATCATTAGGTATTTAATGCATAATAGAGGAATTTTTGGAGAGCAATTATTAGTACCTGAACATTTGAGAAGACAGTGGGCTGAATGAAGTAGCCTTTGGAGCCAAATCTGTCACCTCCACATTCAAGGGTGGCATTGCTTTCGATTCCAGCTCTTATGTATCTAAGGACTTTCTCAAATTGCTCTGAGTCAATCTGGGATTTTCGTAAGGTCCAGAAACAGCATCACTTGATTTGTTAGACATTACATGACTAAGATGAAATAGAACATGGTCTCAACACCTTTGAAAAATGTATTACTCCCATGGATTTTTATGTTCAGTTGAATTAAAAAGTCCTTAGGTTTTGTTATATTCACAATCCCATTGAGCCAAAACAAAATAGAGAAGGCTGCTGTATTATAGAAAGCCATGGGTATTATTCCCACGTCAAACTATGAATCAGGAACTGGAGAAATTTACTAGAGGTCTAATTTAAACTGCCAAGGACAGCCAAAGATAGATAAACCAGAATTTTTGGAATTAATAAGAATGTGACAACTATTTCATCCTCATGTACGTACCTGAGGACCTTGTTCCACACCCTTCTTGAAGGGATCACCAACAACACGCCTCACAGCACGTGCCTTTGCTTTCTCTATGAACTCATCATGTACACGTTCATGTACATATGTACGAGAACCAGCACAGCAGCATTGCCCCTGGAGACAATATAGCATTCATCTATCAAATAAAGCATCCACATCTTACAAATCCAGCTGTGGAAAACCACTTGAACAAACCTGATTAAAGAATAGAGCAAAGTGTGCAAGCTCCACAGCCTTATCAACATCAGCATCCTCACATACTATGAATGGTGATTTCCCTCCTAGCTCTAGTGTTACTGGCTTAAGATTGCTTCTTGCAGCCAATTCAAGTACAATCTTTCCAGTATCAGTTGATCCTGTGAAAGCTAGCTGCAAAGGCATTGGTAATAGTTTCAAAACAAGTGGTGCAATTGTCCAAAATAAAAAAAAGGTTAAGTTTTCCCACATCAGTGGTTTTAAGGCCATGACAAGTGATACGAAATATATGCTGGCCAGAATCCTCACAGACTCAGACTCTGTGTGGCAATGTGAAATATAATTTTATTATGACTGACAGTAAAAGTTCAATGAATATTGGCAGGAATAGAAAAGTGATTTCAAGGAACAAGTTAAGTTGCTCTCTATATAACTGATCCATCAGCTATAAATTTATGTAGCCTGAATACTAGTGATCCCAATATACCTTATCCACGTCCATATGGCTGGCAAGTGCTGCACCAGCAGTCGGACCATAGCCAGAAACTATATTTAGAACACCTGGAGGAAGACCGGCCTGTCACAAAGGATGCAGAATAAATTACAAGATCATTCTTAAGCAAACAAAGCAAAGAAAAATAACGCATAAACAATCAACAAGCCTACCTCATGGAATAGCTTTGCTACAAAGAGTGCGGTTAATGGTGTTTGCTCTGCTGTCTTTAGGACAATGGTATTACCACATGCTAGAGCGGGCCCAACTTTCCAAGCAAACATGACAAGAGGAAAGTTCCAGGGAATGATTTGTCCTGCAACTCCAATTGGTTCATGCAATGTTTGCACATGATAATCTCCATCGGCTGGAACTGTTAGTCCATGGATTTTATCTGCCCAGCCTGAATAATTTATAAAAAAGTGATTAGAAAAAAACACAATGCACTCTGAAATAAAAGCAAAAATATAGAATTAGCTTTAGTAGTCTGACCAGCATAGTAGTGAAATAGCCGTATAATCAGTGGTAATTCAGATTTGGCTGCCTGTTCATAAGGCTTCCCATTGTTCCATGTCTCTAGAGCAGCAAGCTCATCACTGTGTTTCTCAACCAAATCGGCAAAGCGCAACAATATCCTTGATCTTTCCTGAAACACATATATGGTTTGCAAATGTTTCATAAAATTTGTATACATTTAGGAATCGCCCACATAATAATTGAATAGCAAAACAAAACCAGAGGCGTATTCTTCTTACATAAGCGGTCATCCTTGGCCATGGTCCCTCATCAAATGCCTTGCGGGCAGCGGCTACAGCACGGTTGATATCTTCTGCATCACCTTCAGCAACATGAGCAATCACTTCCCCAGTACGAGGGTCATATGTTGGAAATGTTTTTCCTGCGACCAATAGAATGTCCAAGATTAGCTCCATCAGGAATCATCAGTCACAGAAATATTGTAAAATACCAATTAGTAAAAGTACCCCTTGAAAAACATAGAAAGAAAGTAAACTATTAGTCTTGTTCAAAGAAAAATAATAACAATTACCTGATACAGCATCTACAAATTGCCCATTAATCAGATTCTGAGTGTGATTTATCTGAACAGGTGGAATGATTAATTCCTCAGCTGCTGCAGCTGTGCTAAACCTGTGGATGCTTCTCCCACAGCCAGAACTTCTTCCTGAGGATCAAATTTTGTAAATAACTTCATCATACAAGTTTGGTAAAAGATGTAAGAATCAAAACTAAAACAAAAGAATAATAAGGAAAACTAGGGAAAAGGCTTAAATATTGCATGTAGTGGTGGAGTAGAATTTTGGTAACTGTTTATTTCCAATCTGCACAAAATTACACGTTCCCTTCTTGTTATATCCACCAAATAGAAAATAGGTTTCCTCTATCATTCTAGATAAACTTTCCAAATAAGAAGGAACCCCATCTCTCAAAAACCATGACTTGTTGACTCTAGTCCTTTATTGATCTTGTTCATCATCAAAACCCCAACCAAGCCAGGCTTACTCAAAGTTATATACAATTCCTTTATCTCAGTCCTTATACAGTGAAAAAGACTTTTCAAAAAGCAAAAAAGGAAATATTCAGATTCAAAAAAAATTTATCTTGTTTTCTCTCACACAATAAAGTGTTTAGCTTTCTAATAAACTATATTCTATTCAAATGAAAATAAGTAGAAGAAAAATTTTGACACCAAACATAAGTCATGAAGATACAAAGATGTTATAATTATCAGTCATGTAAAGAAACGTAAAAGCAAGTGAAACCAATAGACAGAAAGAGAAAAAGCAACAAAATCACAGAAAGGCATCATCATCATCTTCACCTAGAGAGGAAAGCTGAGAAGCAGACCCAGATGAAGAAGAAGCAACAAGAGAGCGAGAAAGCAAGGAGGAGAGTCTGCGAGCTGCCATGGCCACACAGAATTACCTCAAAGTTCTTTCCTTTCTTTTTTTTATGATAAGAAAACAGAGTGCTCTGTTTTTATGCTCAAGTTGGCAGAAAACTCACACTCAGGTCATGTACACTCCACACACTCTATCTCTCTCTCTCTCTCTCTCTCTCACTCCGAGTCAGAAATGTGAATGTGACTTTTTATCCTTTCCAGGCGTTATGTTTTGTGACTATGATTATTGGGTTAGACAGAGATAACTTAAATAAAAAGGAAGTGGTACTGTGGTATATAATAGATTAGATGTGGTTATCAAAAAAAAATAATAGATTAGCTGTCACAATCACTTTGGCCTCCAATATATTTGGTTAGGGTGTTTGAACAATAACTTCTTTTTTTTTCTTTTTTTTTTTAATACCGAAAACTATGAGGTTTTAAACAAACAACAAGTTTGGTAAGAGTATTTTAATTGGAGTGTTTGAGTTATGTTGCTTAGTTTAGACTATTTAGGGCTCGTTTGGTACATAAATTTAAACACATATTTTCATTTTTTAAACAATATTACACGTATTTTTACACACTTTTTTTATCCACACATATTTTCAAAAAAACTAAAATTTGTTATTTAAACACACATACCAAACGGGCCTTTAAACATTGAATTTAGAAAACTCTTCTTACCAATTTTCAGTTTTCAAAGAACGTTACTCAATAACACTTTTGTAAATATATTAAAAACCATGGAGCTCACTTGATTAGACAATATATAAAACTTCATTTTTCAATTCTAACTAAGGGCCCACTTGTACTGTGCTTGTTAGTTTTTAAAAAATAAAACGCACATACCAAACATCCAATTATGTTTTGACGAGTATCAAGATAAGATCGTCTAGATAAAAGACGATCTTAGCCACACTCAAGTCGAGGACGAGAGTAAACGTAAAATCCCGCCATCATACGTCGTCCTTTGAGGAGAGCCAGGCCAGCACTCATTGAAGGCGCAAATAAATGCAATTAGAACAGCTAATAAGCAATGACTACGCCGGAATAGTTACAAGAGTAGTAATGGCTCAACGATCATCTGTTACACCTTAAATGGAATCATCATTGTCAATTAATGCCGCGTTCCTCTCAGGAGAAAAACGCTCAGAACAGCATTAATAGACATAACTACACTGACTCAAAGCAAACTATAAAAAGGGAAATAGAACTCAGGTAAAAGACACATGAAATATTAGAGAGAATTGTGAGAAACTTCTTTTGAGAACTGATAAACTGACTTTAGCATCAGAGTATCCTCAGCTGGCATCACGCCAGTGAAAACCTCCCTTGCCTTTCTTTTCTTAACAGCAGGTACCGGAGATCGTCCATCGATACTGATGAGGAGCATACTAACGAGGTCAAGTTTCGGCTTCATCATGTTTAGTACTTGTGTGTTTAGAAATAATCGAAGTGGAGAGAGAAACTTCAGAAACTAACAATGGTGTTTCTCACCTACGTGTTACAGACTATGAAATTTGGTCTGTTTGCATCGTTACCTAGTGCTCTCTGTTTGACACGTGCAGGTCCAAAACTAATTTATATTGTATTTTATTTTATTATATATACATTTTTTTTTTCAAATCAGTTTTAAAATAATTTTCTTCAATTTATTATGTGATGATTAATAAAACAATCTACATATATTATTTAAAAAGTCACATTATTTGTTAAAAAAATCAAGCAACTAAAAAGTAAGAGATGATTTTATTAATCCTAGTAGGTTGGGGATTTTTTTTTTTTTTTAATTTTCCTCCTAATCATATGAGAGGCAAACTTTTGCTTTCTCTAGTACTTTTTTTCTGGGTGTTTAGTTTTGTTTTAGTATTTTACAATTTTGAGTAATACTAATAAGTATAAGTAATTTGGTTTTAGCCAAATTGCTGAGTAGGAAGTATTGGCTTATTGTTTGAAAAACAAGAAAAAGGAAAAATGGTAGAGAAAGAGTAGTACTTGGCTATTTAGTTTGTAAGGTAAAGGACTCAGTGAATAGTACTAAGAAACTAGTATAGAGTTGGGAGTGGAATATTATAGAAGAAAATTTCTACTTTAACAGCCAATTAGTGCTTATCTGCTTGGAACTTTGTAAGTTTCACATGGGCTTACATATAAAAGAGATAAGGTGGCCTATCATAATATTTGTACATTCGTTTATTTTAGTGTAAAGTTGTTGGAAGATTTTTTTTTTTTTTTTTTTTTTTTGAGAAAGAAGTTGTTGGAAGATGATCACGAAGAAAGGGTTGGTATATATTGGACCACTTTTGATTCATCACTTCATTGTCCTTCAACCTATTCTAATTTATTTATTTATGGGGAGAGAGAGAGAGACACCATTTGTCAAGGGTTTGTTGATCTGCTGAATAAAGAGCTAGACAATCCTAATGGTATAGATGTCCTGGTCACTGATTGTAGGAAGTGTATGAAAACCATTCCTTGTGTAAGATTTCAATACTGTTTTAGGGAGGCTAATAAATGTGCTGATGCCCTCGCTAGAAGGGGTGCTCTGCTTAGCCAAGATTTTTCCATTTTTCTTGACCCCCCTCCGGATGTAGCTTTTCTCCTTGGCCTTGATGCGGCAGGAGCTATGTATGATCGCTTTGTACCCTCTATTTTTTAGAGGCTGGCTAGTTGTTTATTAAATCATCCTTTTAACCCAAAAAAAAAAGCCATGAGAATGGTACTATTAAATATTATGGAAGGGATAAATACAATTACATTTCACTCCAATCAACAAAATAATGCCAAGCACAAATTATCACTTGTGAGTTTGATGGGCACCTCGGCTGTAGGCTATCTTGGATTGACCCACTAATGAGAGTGTCATTATAGTCCCAAAATGATCTTGCATGTGAATAATTTTGCTCTATTTGGACGACTAGATTAGACCGACTTGAGGCTATTGATGGTATGAATTTGACCAGACACCAATCATAAATTGACATATACATTATGAAAAAATATGTAATAAAATATATAATCTTAGTAGCATTGTCGGTTCAATCAATCTATCACATAACTTATGCTCGTTTGGACTTGGACAAGGACTATGCTCCTTGATTGTGGCTTCACTACAAGGACACATAAGATTTAAGCAATCAGGTGAAAAAAATATATATATATATATATTGTAGGGACTGGGTTTACACACTATTCCTAAGGGATGAGTGAGTTCAAGCTCAACAAGCCCAATACAATAAATTTGTAGAGAGTCGGTAGAAGAACTAGGCATTAATTAGTGTAACAATAATTGACGATGATTAAAATAGTGAATAACTAACACAAGCATAACTCTATGCAAGTAATACGGTCCTCGACACTAGTCCAAGTAGTTTTTATTTATCAAATGATCGTGGAAGTGGTTACAAAGTCCATTCAAATAGTTACAGTGTTCTTTCTGGTAAAAATCCCGATCCCCTTTCCAGAGCTCTCTCCTCTTTATATACTAATTACCTTTTTCAGCTTCATCATACACGTGTAGGACAGGCTCTAGGAACTCCCTTCTGTCCCATCCAGAACCTGCCAGAACCTTCAACTAGTAGCTGTAAGGCTACTTAGCCACTGTTCAGATATCACCTCCACATTAATGCGGCCAGAGAGTTAGTTGGGGGGCATTTAATGTGGAAGTAGCAGCTTTGAAGATATTTGTTACCTCCCTTTGCTCATCCTTTATTCAATGGCCGACTTATAATCATGATGCAACCTTGAAGAGCACCCTGGATGATGAGACCTTCTCACTGTTCTCAAATCTCTGATTCCGAGATGACTTTTATCCTCGGACATATTTTTAGACTATCATGTACAATCCTTATCCCTTCTACTCATGTCATTCCCAATAGTAACCTTATTTGTCCATCCTCGGATTAGTTGATATTCTCGGATTAGGCCATAGGCCCAATTCGTACAATCGTAATAGTACACTCTAGCTGACTAGCCTCCACAACTATATTTCATTATTTCTAAAAAAACTATATTTCATTATTTCTTCTAATTAAACGTAAGGTAGCATGCTCAAAATTTGAGAAGAAAAGGCTTATGAGGCCACTAAAAAAATATTTTTAAAATATCTATTTTGATATTTATTACCACTGTTCTGCTACTGTTTATTAATGAAGATGTAGGTTAATCCTCAATCCTAAATTTTAAGGGCAAATAAAGGTCATGCCGTAACTTTTTTTAAGTTATAACAATAACACTAACAAACGTTCACATCCGATGATGTAAAAAAAAGACCTATTTTAGATCTCAAACACTACTTTATCTATTTTACAAACTCATTTAACAATACACTCAACATTTCAGTTCTTATTTTTACATATAACCTAATAAAATAATATAAACTACACAATCAAATAATTTTAAAAAAATTTGTTTCTCTCACTCTCTCTCTCTCTCTCTCTCCAATAATATATTTTTTAATATTTACAACTCACAAATAATAGGTTATATATTTGAGAATTCACAATATACATTGCTAAAAACTGAGCAATACATACCCAAATAAACTTGATTTTTAGGGTGTGAGTTGGTAAAAAAGCAACTAGTGAATTTTTACACTCTCAATACTAACGCTTTACTACAGAAATAGTAGCAATTTTATCTTGTGATGTTTATCACGTGAACTCAAACTTTATTTTATATCATCCTCTAATTGAAACAAGAAGGCAAAATTATAAATTACTTTCATTAAAATTTGGTCAATTATCATTTTCGTTTTTAAAAATATATTTTTGTCATTTTCTTCTTTTAAGTTCACATTTATTGCTGACATAGTCCTTCCATTAAATAACAATAATGAAGCCATCATTAATTATTAAAAAAATAATTTTTATACTAAAAAATTACTAAAATATCTTTTGAATAATAAAAAACAATCCTTTCACAGGGGGGTCTTCACTCAGGAAGATTTTCTCTAATTTTCACGCACCGAATACAGCATTCAGTAACACCAAATAAAATAAAATAAAAAATTACACCCACTACAAATTCAAATCAAACTCAAACAAGTCATTAAAATAAAATCAAATCAGATGTACAAAAACCCAAAATAGTCAAACCTAGATTATCAATTTCAAAGGAACTTGGTTCTTCACTTGCTTTGAAAATGGATCTCACAAGCTCTGTTGAGTTTTTTTTTTTTTGATAAGGAAGCTCTGTTGAGTTTTAACCAATAGCCATAACTACCTAGGAGCTTGGCATGACAGTCCGACACCACATATAAGTTCTGTGTAGCGTCACACCACCATGAACAATGATCTGGCTTAGGGAGCGAGTTTAACGCCTCCGACATTACATTATGGTCTGGTCATGAACTTATCTATCCTAATATTCTTATTTCAACTATACTTATTTTGTGGATATGTATCTTATTAATAAAAAAACATTCAGGATCTGTTTGGATACTGTTTATTACTGAAAATTGAAAACTAAAAATTAAAAACATTGTAGCAAAATAATTTTTAAGTGTGTGAATAGTGCCGTGTGACCCAGTTTTAAAAAAAAATTTGCATAAATTAATGACTTACGGGTCCTGTGAACAGTGCATGAGACCCACAAAAAAAGGCCAGACGCACCATCAAAAGAATTTCAGCAACATCCAAACGCTCACTCAATGTCATAAAGTTTTGTTGGTCTTATAGAATTTTTTTTTTTTTTTTTTGATTTCGTCTTATAGAAGTCTTAATGCATGAGCACACAATACTCTCAATGCACCTCTCCACTTTAACCAACTTGCTCTTATCTTACGATTCACATCTTATTTAATCTCTCCATTTTTATGAATTAGGGATTTAAGATATCGAAAATTCTTTTTCTTTAGTATCTCTTAACCATCGAGTCTTACCACCCTTTTATTTTCTTTTTTACTTTTATCAACCAAGTGACTTTTCAACCAAAAAAAAAAAGAGTGGAGCATACACCAAATTACTTTCTCTTGAATCTAACTTAGTGAGTTCATCCATCACTACTGCAAAGATATATGAATTTAATGCTAATCTTTGATGCATAACTATAATGATAAGAAACTCACTTATGATGCCTCTTTTTATTTTCACATTAGTTACAATTCTTTTATATATATAAATATATATATATATATATATATATATATCCTTAATCAACTTAAGTATCTAAAAGTCACTGTAAAAGCAAAAAAGACAAAACACAAAAGAACTCATAGTAATGGACTTTGTATAAATTGAAAGTGACATCCAAACCGAGCCCACTATTCATTATACTCAGTTAAGAGTCAAGACTCCCTTTAATTACCCCCCAAAAAAGGTTAAAATCCCATGATAGCTAGGTAGTAACGTAATGACCCAAATGGGTTCATTTTGTCTTCTATGCAAAGATCGGTCGTTTGGTAATATTGTTCTAATAATGTTATTTATATTTTTTAAAAATACATGTGAGTGAAAAAAGTGTGTGAAAATACGTGTAATATTGTTTAAACACTGAAAACTGTTGCTCAAAATATCCTACCAAACAGCCCCGAAATTAGTGATTATTGATGGAGAATGATGAAAAACTAAGTTGAGGGGCCAAGGACAGCTTAAAAAAAGAAAAGAAAAGAGATTTCAATTACAGTCCCACATGTGAAGTAAGGGATTACACATTTGTTAATGAACACTTTGTACATGAAGTGTCTATAATTTCAAGAGTGTTGTCTACATTTTTTTGAAAATGTTCACAATTAACACATAAAATAAGTGATGCATATAAACGATATACACTAAATATGCAATAATTAATTCCCGAAGCAAATGGTTTATGTTAAATATTAGCATTGATACACCATGTTGAATATGCTAGTATGGATGCGGAAGCGAAAGCATAAAGTATAAAACACAATAACACATGAGGGTTACGTGGTTCAGCCTACAACCTACATCCATGGAGGAAACTCTAAAGGGCTACATCAATAATATATTAAAGTGTAGTACAAATCCTGTGTTACAATGAATCATAACATATGTATATATAGTAGACTAAACCCTAGACTAATAGACTTCTAGTACAAGTAGGAGACTTGGCTTGCACACAAAGTAGAATTAGGCTTGGGCCTATACTAATGGGCTAATATATCTCTAACACCCCCTCTCAAACTCAAGATGGAAGCTTGATGAAATCTTGAGATTTGATAAGGTTGAGAAGATCCCTTGAATGAAGTTTGGCTCTGTGATGGTAGTTTGAGGAAGGCAATGGTCTTGTAATGTTGATGCGACTTCTAACGGTAGCATGACTATACCGGAGAGTTTTGACGGCAGCAGTAGGAAGCCAAAGAAGATGAACGCAGCGAAAAAACACCGAGAAAGACAAAGATTGCTCTTAAATATACCGTAAGGACAGAAAACCATGGCCACAGGAAGGTGGCTCTAATACCATGTTAAATATTAGCATTGATACACCATGTTGAATATGCTAGTATGGATGCAAAAGCGAAAGCATAAAGTATAAAACACAATAACACACGAGGGTTACGTGGTTCAGCCTAACGGCTTACATCCACGGAGGAAACCCTAAAAGGCTACATCAATAATATATTAGAGTGTAGTACAAATCCTGTATTACAATGAATCATAACATGTGTATATATAGTAGACTAAACACTAGACTAATAGACTTCTAGTACAAGTAGGAGACTTAACTTGCATACAAAGTAAAATTAAGTTTGGGCCTATACTAATGAGCTAATATATCTTTAACCGTTTATACTAAATGTTTACAAACAATGTACGCTAATATTACTTTTTGAAAGTATCATGGATGAAAACATGGAGGTTTTGGTAAGATTTTTTTGTCTTTCCTATAACAAATGTGGTCTTCGTACTCGATAAATGAGGTAATGTTATTGACTCATAAGACAATGACATCTTTTTGTTTTTGAAAACGAGACAATGACATCTTGGATAAACCTTTTGCAACGAAAAATTCAAGACATTAAGATATGTGGCAGAAATTTAAGCTTAGACAACCCAAAGAAATCAAAAGGGGATCCTAATATTGTAAATAGGGCAAATTACAATTTACTCATATGTAGTTTGATTGAAATTTAAGTTGCTTATCTATGATTTGAAATTTGACATTTTACTCACCCGAAGTTAGCTCAGTTTGATTTCTATAATCCACCTCTGTTAAAAACAGAATTAATATGTAATTTTGCTTCACTTTTATGTCTCTCTCCTCAAAAAACATAAAAATACAAGATCAAATAAGATAAAAAAATTTATTAAAAAAAAAAAAAAAACTATCCATTGAAATACTTACATCATGGAATTTCAAATTATAGATAGGCAACTTAAATTTTGGTCAAACTTCAGTTGGATAAAGTGTCAAATTTTAAACCACAGTTAGGCAACTTAAATTTTAGTCAAACCACATATGAGTAAGTTGTAATTTATCCTTATACATATGAAATAAAAAGATTGTCCTGGACCTTATGGATTTTTTTTTTTTTTTGGAATTCATCAAATCTTTATCATCATAAGTGAATGAAAACAAAGGCATTGAGATTTTTGTGGACCTTATGGATTTTTTTTTTTTTTTTGTAGCAATTAATTAGTGCACTGTGCCATTCCTTAGCAAAGGCCCACTAAGGTCATGGATTTTGGCTTTGTATATAATTGGGGAGTTTTTGTTGGTCTTTTAAAGAAATTTGGACTGACCCAATTTTGTTAAACATGCTGGACATTGGAGAAGCATTCACAAATTGTTGTAGGAGTGTTGAATGGGCCAAGCTTTTTTTTTTTTTGCTAAACTGAATGGGCCAAGCTTGACTTAGACAAATTGACTCTATTATTTATGTTTATAATATAAATAGTTCAGCTTGACTTACTTTTCATCATGGGGATTGGCATGTCCAAGTTACGGTTTGTTGTCAAATTGGGTTAAGTTTGTGACATATTTCAACTCAACCCGATCGTCTTTGGTTGAGAAATTTCCATCACAATCTAATTCAATCCATTATTATTTAAAAGCCAACCCAACCCGTAGGAATTAAATTGAGTCCTCGATATTTTTTTGAACTTAATAAATAAATAAAAAAAATTGCTATGTCCACAACATTTTCACAACAAATCATAGGTGGTAAGTTGTTGTTGGTTCAAATTTGAATTTACAACTTAAATTACTTTTTTACCCACCCATAACAACCAATAATAACTCACCACTTGGGAGTTAGGATTTGTTGTGAAAACGTTGTGGACATAGTATTTCTCTAAAAAAAATTGGGATAAGTTTTTACATAAATGAGAGATGTTACGTCCACAACATTTTCATAACAAATCACAGATGGTTAGCTGTTATTGGTTAAAATTTGAACCTAATACTAAGATTATTTTTTTGCCCCAACAATAACAACCAGTAATAATCTGTCACTTAAGATTTGTTGTAAAAATGTTGTAAACATATTATTTCTCTTACATAAATTTACCTTAGGGGTAGCTATTCTTATACATTTGCAATTAATAGTTTTGGTGCGATGGTCACTCCACAAGTATAAGTACTTGTGAGGTGTGGGGTGTGAGGACAAGGGCTGGAGTTCAAGTTTCCAAGAAGGAGTTTCACACATATATATACATAGATTAAGCTAGAGTAGAATTTCTATCTTATATAAAAAAAAAAATATATATATATATATATATATATGGGTCCGGTTAATGTGTGACCTTAGGGCACACATTAATAAATTCATTTTTGGAAAAGTTTTATTGAAAATTGAAAAAGTTGTCAAAACTTTTTCAATTCCCGATAAACTTTTTTCAAAATTAGTTTATTATTGTGTGCCCTTAGAGCACATATTAGTAAAATCCTATAAATATATATATATTTATATATATATATATATATATATTCTTTGAACTCAAGTTGTCATTTGTTAGTAGATTTCAGTTAGCTCAACTGATAAAATCTATCTCTGATAGTTGAATAAGATATCTGAGATTCAATCCCTACCTGCACCAAAAACCGATTGATATCTTGGCCCGATGATTAAGAGTATAATCATTAAAAGCGAACGTTATAGGTTGAAACTCTATTTAAAAAAAAAAAAAAATTGACATTTGTAACAAACATTTATATTATTTGTTTTTAACTTATATACATGCACTAGAGCAACATCAATCCGAAAACAAAGAACAACTAATGGTTAAATACAGTGAGTTCTAGTTAACTCAACTGGTAAAATTTGATAGTTGAATAAAAGATTTGAAGATCAATCTCCGCCTACACTAAAAACCAATTAATATTTTGGTTTGATGATAAAGAGCACAATCATCAAAAGCAGACGTCATAAGTTAAAACTCTATAATAAAAAAATGGTTTTAAACAAAATTCTTGACTTTCTTACAGCCCTTTAATCGTGCTCTGACATCCTGTATAATGGCTTTAAATATGGTTTCATTAGATTTTAATTGTAACTTTATTTGCTTTCATGTTTCCCTTTGAGAATCATTGCTTTCTTTTCTCAATTGCATGCAAGATATGATTTTTGCTCTTTGTTTGAAGTTCCATACTTTCTTTTTCCCAATTGCATGCATGATATGATTCTTACTTTCTTTTGATCATCATTATAGTTGTTTGATTGTAATCTATATATTATTTGCTTACACGTATCCCCTTGAGAACTAGAATGACAAACTGAACAATCTGTCTTCCTTGCTTTAAATATGTTACTGTAGAATTCCTAGCTCCTGGAATATCAGACCATGCCCCAGCCTTTATTTCCTTTGGTCAAAAGCTACAAGTTGGTCCTAAGCCTTCTAAGTTTTTCAACTGTTGGCATGATCACTGTTATTTCTTGAGCAGGATTAGGTCTGCTTGGGAGATAAATGTCACTGGAGTGCCTATGTTTTAGTTTTGCTCGAAGCTGAAAGCAGTTAAAGGGATCCTAAAAAAAGTGAACGAGGACAAGTTTGGATGCATTTCTCAGAAATTTCAGCAAGCTAAGTTTCAGCTGGACCTTGTACAGGAGGATTTATGATGTGAACCGGGATAGTTAAAAGATAGATTAATCGATTTGAGGTAACTAGCCTCTTGAATTTTGAGAGAGAGAATAGATGTTTTGGTTAGTTTTCTGCTTGAAACTCATTATGGGTTCAACTTATATAAATAGACTAAGATGAGAGAACCTTATCAACAAATCTTAAAATATAGGAATCAATTTGAATACAAGTAAATAACAATAATAATCTACTACTACCTTGTTCAGATAAAGATCTATCACTAAGCCTAAATTTAAATACTTCTAATTCAAAAAATAATTTATTATCCAGCACATCATCCCGGGTCATAACAATTCATTGCTAAAACCTGGTAGTGCTGAGCTTATTAATAAGGAAAAGGAGTGTCTTCATCAGTATATAGCCATTAGAAATGAAGAAGAGGCTTTCATGAAGCAAAAATCCAGAAACAAGTGGTTAAACTTAGGTGACCAGAATTCTTCTTTTTTCCACAAGGTGATCAAGTTGAGGAATGCAAGAAACACTATCAGGTGTCTCTATGACAGTGCTGGTGCTAAAGTGGATGAGCCTCATCAATTGAAGGATTTGGCTGTAGATTTCTTTAAAAATCTCTTGGGTCCTCCTTTGAATGTTTTTTCCTGAGGAGGATGCAAACAAAGTATCTTCTCTCTTGCAAGGCAGAGTTTCAAGCAGACACTGAGAATGCATGATTGCTGAGGTTATGCCTTCTGAGATCCAGAAAGTTTTGTTTTCAATTAATGGAAACAAGTCCCCAGGGCCTGATGGATTTACTGCATTGTTCTTTCAAAAGGCTTGGCCCATTATTCAGCAGGATTTTGTGAGTGCAATTCAATCTTTCTTTAAAACTGGTAAGTTGCTAGGAGAGGTGAATGCCACTATAATAACCCTGATTCCTAAGGTAAAAAAACCTTCAATTATGGGTGAATTCAGGCCTATTTCCTGCTGTAACATCATCTATAATTGTATCACCAAATTTCCTGCTAATAGGATGAAGCCAGATTTGAATGATGTAGCAAGTGGCAGCCATACAACTTTCATTTCTAACAGAAGTCTTTCTGAGAATGTGTTGTTAGCTCAAGAGCTTGTAAAAAATTATCACAGAGAAAAAAGTGACCTCATGAAGGCTTATGACACTGTTCACTGGGAATTTATACTGCACTGCTTGAAAGCTAATGGAGTGCCAGACAGGTTTGTGGATTGGGTGAAGGTTTGTATCACAACTCCCAACTTTTCTGCTGCTTTTAATGGTATTCTGGCTGGTTCTTTTGGGGGGTGCAAAGGGTTTAAGACAAGGCAATTCATTATCACCTTCTTTTCTTTTTGTTTTAGCCTTGGAAGTCTTCTCCAGCCTGATGCAGCGATCAGTTCAGGAACACAGTTTAAATTTCATCCAAGATGTGCTGATCTGAAGCTAACACATCTATGTTTTGCAGATGATTAAATGTCTTTTTCAGATGCTGATCTAAAGTCCATTCAGATGATAAAACTTATCCTAGAGGAATTTAAAAATCTGTCTGGTCTGACAGCAAATGCAAAGAAAAGTGATGTCTTTTGTGCTGCTCTGACAGAATGTTTAAAGAAATAAATTCTTGATACTCTCCAGTTTAAGGTAGGTTCATTACCTGTGAGATATCTTGGGGTTCCCTTAATTTCAGGAACGTGAAATGCTAAGATTGTCAGCCTCTCCTGGACAAGATAGCAGGAAGGATTGACTCATGGGCAGCAAAGAGCTTATCATTTGCAGGAAGACTCCAGTTGATCCAATCGGTTCTGTTCAGCCTTCAGGTATACTGGTCTTGCATCTTTAATTTGACAAAGAAGATTGTTAAAGCTTTAGAACAAAAGTTTGATAGCTTCTTGTGGCATGGAAAGGATGCCTTGGCTCTTGGGGCTAAAGTCTCATGGGATGGAGTGTGCAAGCCAAAAGAGAAGGGGGTTTAGGCTTGAAAACTGAAAAGGGTGGAGGAGTGGAACAAAGCTGCAATTCTAAGACACATCTGGAACCTGTTTGCAAGAACTGGTTCCATCTGGGTGGCCTGGGTTCACTCCTATCTTGTAAAAGGAAAAAGCTTCTGGTGTGTGAAAGCTCCTCAAAATAGTTCCTGGGTGTGGAGGAAAATCTTGAATCTTAGAAATTTAGTCAGACCCTTGGTGAGATTTGAAGTGGGGACAAGTAGCAACATTTTCCTTTGACATGATTGGTGGCATCCAGATGGAGTTCTAATTCAGAAATATGGCGCAAGAATCATATATGATGCTGCTAGTACTTTACTTGCAAGGGTCTCAAGTGTAATAAGAAGTAAAGAATGGTATTGGAAGCCTGAAAGATCAGACAATTTGGTGCTAATACAAAGCAAGCTTAGTTTGATTTCTATTGGTGATTCAGATCAGGCAGTGTGGATCCCCTCAAAATCGGGTCATTACACAAGTGCAGAGACTTGGGAAAACATTAGAGCCAAACTTCCAGTTGTTAAATGGTGGGAGTTAATTTGCTTCCCTCAAGCTATACCAAGGCAGTCTTTCAATTGTTGGCTGGCTATGGGAACAGACTTAGTGCTCGAGAAAGAATGCTTCAGTGGGGCTATAAGGGTGATCAGAATTGTGTTTTTTGTAGAAATAATGTTGAAAGTAGAGATCACTTTTTTTTTAGTGCTCTTTATTTAGCAGAATTTGGAAAGAGTTAATGAGGTGCTGCCATCTCTGGGCTCCCAAGTTTGTATGGGAAGACATCACATAATGGAGAGTGGAGAAATGTAGGGGAAAATCTCTCCAAGCTGTGGTGTTTAAGCTAGCTTTAGGAGCAATCTACGATATTTGGCATCAGAGAAATGCAATTATCCATGGAAAGGGTTTTGGCACAGAGGAAAGCATTTTGAAATATGAAGGCTCTCTCTCGAACAAAGTCATTGCAATACTTGGAGTTTCAGCTTGAAGATTTTGCAGAGCATTTCTTAAATGGGGTTTGTTTAGATTTTGGTTGCTGGTAGGGTGGTTTTACAAAGGCTACCTCTTCCTTATGTGTGTTTGTTGTTGCAATTGTATAGCTGCTCTTTACTAGGAGTTCTTTTGGTCTGTGAGTTGAGATAGTAACTGTACATTGCTTTTTAGTTTTTAGTAGTTTATAAAAATATTTCTCATTCATCTAAAAAAAACGGCATTGAAAGGAATATCTAGAATGCAAAAAGTGATTTCAAAGATAAAACTAACATATGCATGGCTGATTCACATCAATATTATCACATATCTTGCAATCTTCTTTGCCAAACAATTCCTTTTGCCTAAAATGATGTGAATATAAATATCCATGTAAGAAAAATCACCTGTCATGGAAGATAATTGAAGTAAGAAGTGAAAGGGTTCTGTTGTTTGTAAATGACCAAAACAAGGAGAATGATTAAAAATTGGTCCTTGTACAAGTCAGCTATCTTCTTGGTATGCAGAACAGAAGATTATATAAATATTACTAGCATACCTTTTGGATACTCTATTTTGTGATAATAATATGGTTCTTATACAAGTCAACTATCTTCTTGGTCTGTAGAGAAGTCAGGCTCTTCTGGCTTAAACAACTTGGGCATTTGCAAGGTGGTGGCATCAGCTTTTTGTTGAATCCCTCTTCTGGTGTTTGCTGCAAACTTTGAAGCCAATATTGTAGCTCCCAATTGCTGTGCTTTGTCCACTGATGATCTGCCAGCACCATCATCCTTATGGTCAGCGTTTGATCCATCCCAATAGCTGAATTCTTGGTCCCAAACGTGTCCATGGTAGTTGTCCTCTTGTCTTGCCAACTCCATTTCCTTCTTTCTTCTCATGTACCGTCTCCATGCAACTTGTAGAAAGCAAGCTCCCCAAGTTCTCCACTGGTGGGAGTAGTACCTGAAAGCATGCTGGAGTTTCTTGCTGTGAAGGCGCTTAAACTGACTGGAAACAAACTTGAGGTCTTCAGCTCTGAGTGCAAATGCCTCAACTTCAGTTAGGGACTTGACTGTTCGAGTTGAGGATGGAAGGTTGAGGCTAGAGGTGGGCATTAGAGCCCATGTCAGTAACTCTTCACCACAAAAGTCACCAGGCCTGAGGGTAATCGAGTTGAAGAATCCTGACCTTCCACCATTGGTTGTGGAGCTCTCTAGTTGGCCTCTGATGATGAATAGCATCTCATTCACTGGATCACCCTCCCGAACTATGTATGTTTCTTTGGTATTCAAGGATGAGACAAGGCGTTCACATATGGCATCTAGGAGCTGATTATCCATTTGTTCAAAGAAAGGAACCTGAAAAATAGAACTTTCGTTATTGATTCAGTGGATCCAGATGGGCAATATCATCAGCATAATAAGAGTGAACTACGTAAGTTAAGGTATTGCCCCATATGTTCTGGTATAAACTTAAACAAATCAAATACCCAAATGGTGAATTAGTGTCTCAAAAAAGTTGTCCACAGTAATGGACCTTGATGATGTTGCCATAAATGTGAAGGATGAAGCACAAATTTGTACACCTGAAATTCACTATAGTATGTTTTGGCTACCCCCAAGTAAAATAAAAGTCATGATCAGACTTAAATAATTCTTAGATATCTGATACATGAATTTTTCCTTTCCACTTGTATTTGTGGATCAGGATTATACAAATTCTAAATAGCTTTAAATCCTCCCCCAATTTGCAGCTGACATTAACATTACTCAGTTAAATAAAATTTTGCGGGCATGTGCATGTTCAATATGTCAAATTCATCTAACTCCCAAATAGCCAAATCCAAGGATACTAAGTAAAAAGTCCATATTCCTTCTTCCATGTCCTAGGCTGTCTACGTAATATAGCATGACAGATACATGTAGTTGAGACAGTCTAGTAACTCCATGTTGCTAAGAACAAGAATCTTGGGGAACTTGCAATTAAGAAAGCTACTCTTCTCCTCCTTTGCAGGACAAGCTTATATGGTTAAGTAGACAAAATTAGATAAGACCAACACACCTTATATAAACACTAGAAGTATATGGTGTCTGATTATCATATATGCTAATAAATTTTTGTTGCTGCTAAAGAAGATTTCCTTGTAGTTGCTTAACAACTTAAAAAGTCATTTATGATGTAAGATGCTACTGAAAATCTCATTACAAACGAGCTATAGCAAGTTTTGCCCTCCAGTCTAAAATACAGATAGAGCTAGGTTTTGTTACACTTAATATTTTAAAGGTATTATTGCCAAAGTAGTGCAAATGAAATACTAAAATTATTGGCTTATGAAATTTCAGCTACTAGTTACATATTTTTTCCTCAAAACCATTGTTGCTTGCAAAGAATATCATGCAAAAAAGACTTACACGGCGAACAAGGGCCAAACATAGATGTCTTTGAATATCACGCCGAGTGTCCAAAGGTAACGAGCGCAAAATGGATTCTTCATCTACACCTCTGGTGGAAATCCATTTGTATTGAACAAACCGACGAACACGTTCTTGTAGTTCTGGAGGTAGTTGACGGTGCCTCATCCACTCCTCTGTATCTCTTCGTTTGACCCTCCATTCTTCTAGTCTTGCTGTTGTAGATTGTAGATAGTTCTTCAAGAAAACCACAAATAATCAAAATTTCACAACTAGCGGAACTGAAATAAAATCATAATTGCATCTGTTTCACCAAATTTAGCAATTCAGTGTCATGAAGGCAACTGATTGTTTTCAAAACTAAACTAGCCCCCTACCAACTCCTTTCTCTCAGATGCAATGCCTGCATCACTGTGCTATGCCAGCTTCAGCTAGCATATACTAAAAGATGAAGGTGGTCCAAAAGTTATGAATAAGCAAAAACATATTGATATAGATAAATTATTCAACATAGGGAAAATAATACCTGCATGTTTCCTATGAGGTGTGAGAATAGAACAAGACCAGCTAAGCAAATAAGAATGCTGAACAATATTTCACCCATAAAAGTGCTTGTCGCTAAATTTTGTCCATATGAACTGCATATGACAACATCATTGAGCAATCTATTAGCATAACCATAAATAAGGCAGTATTTCAATGATGTTAATTTCTGATTCTCAGACCTAAGTCAGCTAGAGAGAGAGAGAGAGAGAGAGAGAAATTCTAGTAACAAACTGGAAATTCAGATGAAGCTAAGAACTAATCACAAATTGAATTTAACAATAAAACCTAGAAATCATTTGCGACATACTCTTTTGGTTTCATTATTTTCTTTAATAATTGTCAAATGTCTTTTGAAGTTGAGAAAATTGTGAATCTTCTGGTTATAGGAAATAAATTCAGATGTATTGATTAAATAACTAAGTTACAAAAATGCATAGGTTTTCCAGTGTGTGTGTAAGTGCGTCTAGAAATGTAAGTCAATGTAATCAGCAAGACAACTTTTGAATTCTTTTAACCAACTCTTGTGGCTTAAGCATGTAAATATGCATCCACTATTTGCTTCTTGATCCTGAGTTGAACCTAAATTTGACCATCAATTGCATCCAAAAAGCCTCTACTCAGTTAATGAGAAATGCAATTCCAAGAACTGAAAGTAAAAAAATTTCTCTCTCCCTGAATCTAAACCTCAAACCAAGATGAAATCTGACATAGAAACCCAAGGACCCTTAGGCATTTGTGTCATAACCAGTTTATTCCAGGTGCCAAAGTTGAAAGTTTATGAGAATAATTCCATCAATATGAGCTGATAAAAGAAAATACCACAAAAACCACACATCATGATATAGTTATTCAAGAACCAACAAGAAAGGACTGGTCAGATACCAAAAATGCCTTAAAATTACCCCGAATAACATAATCCATGAATTCTCAAATGACTACTAAAATTCTCTTTATGCAATATCTATGCCAATTTAGTATTGAAGGACTACTGATTTTAGTCAATGACTCAAATGCAGAACCCAAAAAATAATACTTGTAAGAAGTTGTGAAAGGCTTTCTCAACAAACACTAAGGTATCCAAATAGATAAAACTCGGCTGCATTAAAGGAAACAGAAACTAAATCAGGTTCAGCCAGTTCTTAAACATGTGAGATCAGCTAAGCATACCTTAAATTCCTCAAACCCCACCAGAGGCAATAAAAGTACTTCTCAATGATATTGGAAGAAGCAACATCATTAGTGAAAGCATCAGCAAACAGTCCGAACTGAAAATAGTCATCATTTTGAGCATCACAATTAGTGAGCACTTTAGTGACACTCAGCCAAAAACGGCGTTCAGGATTGTTCAAGCTACTGCAATCAAGAAACGTAGGATTACAAGATGGAGAGCGTGTGGCATTCCTCTCCTTGCTGCATTCAATACTCCAGCACTGATGCTGCCGCTGAATGGATAAGACATACCATGAAGCTCCAAAAATCTGCACTGACAGAGTCGGAGATTGTATTGAGATACTAAGCAAGATATATACATAAGTCGATTGATCCTACAGCTATTATAAATTTTACTACAAAAAATTACCTTTACAAACTGATGTGTTAACTTTTAAACTCACAACAGAATAGTAATTTCGAACTTTGTGTACTACTATTGCTAATTTGGCACTCATTGTCACATCAATTTGTTAGCTTTTTGTAATAAAAAAAGGATAGCAACTTCAGCATTTTCATATAAGAGTGAAGCAAAAATGAGGAAATGTAATTTAGTGCTTACATGGCTAGCTAAAATATAGAGAACGAGATTGTATGCTGCCCCTGCCCAAGCAGTCTTGGCTATAGCTCCAGAAGTTTTAATAATCCGCCGGTGCAAAGGGAAAATAACAAAAAATCTAGGAACATACTGGATGAAAACAATCAGAGAAATAGTGTGGTTCGCATAATCAGCTGTCCGGGTTTTTAGTGCTGGAATTACAAACCATATCACAATCTGCCAAATCAAAAACAAAGTATGAATACAAAATTCAACAGTGTGGTAAAATTCCTCTATGTTGGTATGCACAAATTAACAAATATGATACAGGCAGGTCCACATTAGATCTGCAAAGTTGTTTATCTTGTTGTATATTACTAATATTAACAAAATCTCCACCTGGGCAATTAAAAAAAAACACCGCTTATTGAATCGAAGCATTAGATAGTAGGTACCACATTGAAACCAAAATCAGCTAAATTTACAAACTTTGATTGATAATTGAATGACCCACCTGAGGGAGAGGCAAGGTGGCGGCGAGATCAATGATGAAGTTGGACTTCAAATACCGGGCGGCAATGGCAGAGCGGTCCATAACAAGCTCGCCGCGGCCGAAGACACGGGAGCTTGGGGCGACGAATGCGGTTTGGAACTTCATGATCATGTGGAGGAGGTGGAAGAGGTCGGCTATGGTCCTGAAGACAGTGACGGCGATGCTTAGGTTGTAGTCGATTTCCATGCAGGCGGGGCCGCCGATGACGGGGAGGAAGAAGTAGAGAGGGTCGAGGAATAAGGTGAGGAGAGAGGTGACGAGGAAGATGAAGTTCCATCGGGTCACGATTTCGGAACCCGGGTCGAGGACTTGGTGCCACCATGGGACCTTGCGGCGGAGAGAGAAGGATTTCGGGAAGCGCCGGACGTGAGGGGAAGCAGCGGGTAGAGGGTGAATGCTATGCATTTTCCATTGAAGGAGAGAGAGAGAGAGAGA
Source organism: Notholithocarpus densiflorus (assembly GCA_030021035.2). Classification (NCBI taxonomy): domain Eukaryota; kingdom Viridiplantae; phylum Streptophyta; class Magnoliopsida; order Fagales; family Fagaceae; genus Notholithocarpus; species Notholithocarpus densiflorus. The sequence continues at coordinate 2,390,909 of JARYZH020000032.1, read as the reverse complement.
GAGAGAGAGAGAGAGTTTGTGGACAGCAAATGGAAGTTGCAGAGGTTTTCTCGGTGTTCTTCGAACGACAGTTAAGATGTCTTGAACGAGGATTGCCCGCCAAAATAGCTAACTTAACTTATAAGGTAATTGTTAATGTAAACTCATTAATTATTTCAACAATTTTTTTTTATTATAGAATTTCAAAGTATGGTATTCGCTTTTAATGGTTATCTTCTTTATATCATTAGATCAAGACACCAATCAATTTTTGGTGTAAGCGTAGATTGAATAATAGATTTCTTATTCAATCATCAGAAAATTTAATAGTTGAGCTAATTGAAACCCACTTCAAAATTTTCTTTTATACCTACATCTAAATTTTAAAAAATTATTACATCCATCGGAAGGACTGTCGAAGTGATCATTCCAACCAATGAAACGAAGCCACTTATGTGAATGTGTGAGTCAGCTTCCTAATCTAAATAATAAATAATAAATAACTATGTGACGTCACATTTGAATAAATGACAGCGTTTTATTGGTTGAGAAGATCAAAGAGGATCACTTCAACAATCCTTCAGTGGACCTAATAATTTCTCATAAATTTGGTCCAATAGGTCCAAAATTTGCTTGATACACTTTGGTAAATTATGCTTTCCCTATCTATAGGCTTGGATATTATTACCTTTTTTTTTTTATTCAACAAAGATTTTTGACAGCTAAAAGGTTTCATTTAGTGCAAATATCCAACTCATCAAAAACTTGATACTAAACTTAATATCATAAATTTACAAATTTCTTATCCCTTTATAAATATTTTTATTAAAAAAAAAAATCATCAATTGATCTTCAAATTCAAATTATATCATAAGAAAACACTAAAATTGTATAATTCACTCAAAAACTAAAAATACTAATATCATTCATGGGAAAAAAACATAAAGAATGATAATACCACAGATCATTAAGTTAAAAAAATAAAAATAAAATATTACTTTTTGTCATCTATATTTTTTTAATAAATTTGGATTTAGAATAGGTACTCTGAACTCAAATCTTCTTTATCTCATTCTTAATTAAGTGCACTTATTCTATAAAAAAAATAAAAATAAAAAATAAAAAAAATAAAAAAAAAAAGAAGAAGAAGAAGAAGAAGAAGAAGAAGAATAGTAAGTGCAATGAAATGGACCGAATGGACTGAAGTGGACCGAACTAGACCAAATGGACTGAATCATCAGCCACATCACCATTTCTTTTTTATTGATTTATTCTTCTAATTTTTTGATAATATTAAATATATTAACTAATTGACTTTACACATTCATCTTGGATGGTTTTTTTAATAATAATATCTTGGAAAATTTTAACTTTATATATGCGTTACCTTTACACATTCATCTACTTTAATTTAAAAAGAACTACTTTCACTTTTCTTTTTCTTCATTACGCTTACTTTTTTTCTTTTTTCTTTTTTTTTTTTTCTTTTTTTTGAAAAGATTACTCTTACTTCAATTCATTACTCTTAAATTTTTTTTAATATTATAAAAAAAATTAGAGGAAAAAATGGTAGCGTGACCAATGATGAGTATAACATTAAATGATACCCTTCAATTTTTAGATATTATATATGGGCATTGTCAAAAACAAACAATGCTCATTAACTTAGGCTTCCAAAATTACATCGAGAACAATTTTAATCTAACATCTTTCACCCCCCACTGCCAAAATATTTAGAATCAAACATTTGAATTTTCATGCAAAAATATTAATTTTTCTTTTCAGGTTGCACTTGTTCTCACAGCCCTTTCTTTAATTATAATAAACAATAAATTAATTCAAACAAATAATATATTTTAAAAATTATGAAAAAAATCAAATGAAAGTCTATCAAGATTCAAGAACCTACAAATCTAGATATAGGCCAACCATTTGGTCATTCTACCCAGGGGGTGGAGCATAATCTTCCTTGGCCAAGAGGGGGCATGATTCTAGATGGTCTTCTTTAACCTCTAGAATCCCTAATTTTAGAAAAAATTTCAAATTTTGACTCTAACTTCGATCTATCATAACTCTCTTAATTCTTATTCAAATCAAGCAAATCATATACCTTTGGAAAAGCTTATAAGATGTAGATTCTAGCCATGCAGTTGTTTTTCCAAAATCACCGATTTATTTCATCAAAAACGGGGCACAAAGTTTTGGGTTGCAAAAATAGGGTCTAATTTATCTCTCAAACCACACCACTAATGGCCAGATATTTTAAGGGCATAGTTCTGCATTATTATCCACAATATATATAAATTTTGTGGGCTAACTCAATGAAATTGGGTGTGTGCTTGTGAGACTCATTTTGAAAGAAAAAAAAAATGCAGATTCAAAAAACATGGTTTCTTTTCATGTTTTCTCATCAAGAAAAAACATTTAGAGACGTAAGTAAAACGAGAAACTCTTAATATTTAGTGCACTCTGATATCAATATTGGAAAGTGAAAACAATGAACTTTTTCTTAAATCAATTTTACAAATATCTTTTGCAAGTGTGGAATTTGACTTCAATGTGAAAGATGTGCAGGATTTGAAGAAGTGGGAAATTCATAAGCTTTTGAGTGATTATTGAGCTAAAAGAAAGATGGACAAATTACATGCCAATATCTCTTAAAATTTCACGAAATGACACTCCTCTCCAAATGTTTTAAGAAATGACATTCACATACATGAATTATATTTCAATTTCAAAAGTCCAATATAATACAAATATGTAATCTTGGAGAGGCTGATTTACAGATCAATGCAATAAATCAAGTTCTAATTTATTTTGATTGGGAAATTGGAGATTGTTGCTGAAACCATATCACTTTTGGACTCATCTTGCTCAGTTTGGAATGATAATTTTATTCATAAAGAGTCTCTAACCTTCTAGCCCACATTATTGCTCCCATCTCTGCCATCCCTCTTGGGTATTTTGCCAAAGCAGAGATGGGTTTGGCCCATAGGGATTTGTATACTCATTTTATTCAGGGGTAAAAAGTCTAAGAAGGTTAGAATAGCATTAAAAAAAATCCAAAATTCATGGTAGAGACAAAAAGCCACTAGAACACTATTAGGTAGAGACAGACACAAACAAAACAAAAACATTGGAGATAGTCAAATAGGCAAATAGCTGAGCAAACCACGTGCATCTTTTTCATAGGAAAGTCAATGGATTGCGACTTCTTAAATACAGCCACTTTTAACATTTTTTTTTCCTAAAAATGTGAAAGCAATTGTTAGGTCAAGCAAATAAACAATTAAAAATAATAAATAAATATCACATCAATTTCACAATATTTCTAAATTGGAAAGTTAACTGACACATAGGTCCACCACAATCTTCAATTTAATTTTTTTTTAATGATGTAGTATGTTAATTTAAAAATTTTGTGAGATTGTTGAGACTTTTTGTTGTGTTCATAGCACTACTTAAATTGTGATATTATTCAAATGACGGGGTTTTTAGTCTTTAAGGACTATAATTGGAATGAAAAAGTTCATAGACTGAAACTCTATCAACTTTTTCACACTATTGTATATAGAGACAGTTTTTGGACTAAATATTCTTTTACACTTGTTTATATATACTATTCCACACATTATTCATAATATATAGATAAAAATGTTCACATTTTAATATATAAATAAAGATTTGAAATAGTGAATGCGTGAGCATAAAATCCTAATTTTTTTGCCATAAGTTTTGTCTTTGGATTGAAATCTCACATCCTCGTGTAACTATTAAATTCTATAATAAAGAAAAATTTCCATTAAAAAAATTAAATAAAGAAAAATTTGGCACAAGGAGACCAATAAAAATAGTATATATTGAGGGTATGGTACTAATAACAATCATAATTCATAACCATGTATTTTCAAGTACTTTAATCTTTATCATTCATTTTTAATGTAAATGAAACAATAATAAGATAAAAACCAGATATTTTCTTAATTCTATATATGCATAAAGATTTTTATGCACAAGCCCCTCTCAACAGAGTTTTCACTTTTAAATTTACATCAAGTTGTAGCTTAAAAAAAATTAAATCGATAGGACGTTAATTATCAAGCTTTTGATTATTATAAATGAGGTCAATACCAAGATGTTAATTAAATTTTTAACTTGTTAAGATTTAAGACTCTTGTAACTCAGTGATATTGTGTTCAATTTTTTCATGAAAAAAATATATGGATTCCATTCCCCTTATCTACTTAGTCTAATCAAATAGATTTTTTCCAAAAAAAAATCTTTGATTCAGGGGTGGTGACAACAGTGTTGAAAAAGGTGATGTGATGAACATGATGACCACCAATGGCAAAGTGAGAGGGTTGGGTGGGTTGAGGAGAGAAAGGTGAATGCCCTGACCCCACCACTTTGGCCTTGGCCTTGAGCCGTCCCTGCGTCGAAGATAGTATGGTGATAATGGTGGTGGCTGTGTTGTGGGCAGTGGTAGCAGTGATGGTGTCATTGGAGTGGCAACGGTGGTGATAGTGGTGTTTGGCATCGTAAAGAAATGGACGGAATTAGGACACAAATGGGAAAATGACAATAAGTTTCCCACTTCTTTTGGTTTAGTTTTCCCTCAACTACAGAAAACTTTTTTTTTTCTTTCATTCTTCATTATATCAAATACCAAAAAAAGGGGAAACAGTTTCCACCAGATCATCAACAAGATAGAATTTTGTCAGAACAAGGGAAAATGGTGTAAGATGCCCATTGTTTACAAACCTAAGCAATCATGAAGGCAAGAATGCACATATGTCCGTTATCATTTTATGTCACCAATATTTGTTTGAATATTGTTGGCATGCAATGATTGGTGTACTTAGATTCAGTGCGGTGTAATATTATTACTTCTTAAGTTATAATCAACCATATGACTGAAAGAAAAGCATGATATATATAACTAGTCTCTTATATAGCATCTTCCTTGGTGATCCATTTGATACTTCTTTTTTTCTCCCAACTAGCTGCCCATTTTCCAATAAAATTCTTCTTTGGATCTCTCAGCTTTCAAAGAGAATATTGAATCCATCAAATCATCATCGAAATCACACAAGAAAGTGACATTAATTTAGTCAAAGAGTCCAATAGTTTCCCATATCTAATTTAAGCCGCATAGAGTGAGTTTTTAACATATTTGTAGTGCTTCAGAGTATCCAAGAGCCCCACATAATGTCAACAAAACTCACGGAAACGACAAGCATTGTTCTACGGCATTCTTCAAGGATTTGTAACTTGAAAATGACAAAAGAAGATGAAGCTGTGATCATCAGCAACAATGGAGAAAATGGATTCTCAGCTGCTCAACCCGTCCCTGCTGAAATGTTGGAGGAGGACAAGAAAAATCCCGGTGATCTTAAACATCCTAGCATTCCTGGTTGGTTTTCAGAGTATTGTCCAATTTGGCCAGGTAGGCTTCACTTTCAATGATGTTCGCAAAATCTATAGGTTTTCTATTTACACTAAGTGGGGTTAAGGGATTTAAACCTAGATTCTCCTTAATAGGAGTATCGGGCAATATGGCTATAAGGTTTTTGGCCTCAATATCTATGAAATAATTTATTCTAACGTATTGGATTATATCTTTGTTCATATACATATATTTATGAATTATGGTGTTAATAAATTTTAGCTGAATTTATAGGTTATAACTTATTTTTTTACTTTCTCATCAGTTTTATACATCCTTAATTTAATTTCTATCATGATGGATTTCCCCTTTGTCCATAAAAAGGAGAAAAGTCCATGCATGCCCTCATTATGGAAGACTGTAAGTCATTATATATCCAAATTCAAAGCTTTCTTTTACTTTTTTTTTTGTTTTTTTGTTTTGTTTATTATTTGATAGTTACAACGGGATAAGGGAACTTAAATCCTAGATATTTCCATTGGAAACATCAAGAGGCATTAATTAGTGAAGTTATAAAACTCTCGACAAATTCAAAATATTGAATTTATGTATATAACGGGATATAATTTTGTTTCAATAGTGGAATATAATTGAATTCTTATATATTTAGTGTCTGATTGGTTAGAAAAGTGGGGGATAGAAAAATTTTAATTTTTCCTCATGTGTTTTTGTTTGGGAGGATAAGAAAGTAGAGGGATAGAAAACCTTTTTGTTTAGATGAGAAGAAAAATAAGAGGATAAAAAATATAACTTATATATATTTACTCTCATGTCTTATTACATTAAAATATATATATATATGTTAATAGTTTAAAAGGAAAAAAAAATACTGTTAGGATACCCAAAAAAACACTCAATCGTACTGTTAGGATACCCAAAAAAAAAACTCAATCATATGTGTTGAAAAAAGGAAAAAAACAAAAAACAAAAAAACAAAAAACAAAAAACAATGTTAGGTTTGGTTGAAGGGAGGAGAAGGGTAAATAGGTAACTTCCTATCTAAACACCTCTTCCTCTCCTATTTTCTACCGAATTTTGGAGAAGTGGTAATGATTTCCTGCAAACAAAATTGCAACACTTCCTACATATTGGTATATGTGTCAAGATATTAGGACACCTGTCCATGACAAAGTTGTAGAATTTAACAGAAGTTTTCTTCAAATTGGTCATTGACAGGTGTCCTTCTAATATCTTGACACATATACCAGTAAGCAGGAAGTTCTGTAACTCTATTTCTAGCAAATCCTTACCAAATTTGAGGGATAAGATTTTGGTAGGCTCAGAGAGAAAACACTTAAACCCCACCATTTTCTCTCCCTTTTTTCCTTCTCAACCAAATACCCTTTTATTTCTCTCTCCCAGATTTCACCTCAACCAAAGGCAAAGTTATGCATGTCTAGGCACATAGCATCTCGGAGAAAGAATTGACAAAGGCAAATATAATTAGTGTTTCACACCCCCAAAGTACTATTATAGTGTGGTATGATGGAATATTTTTGGAGCACCTTGGTCCTGTTATTTTCATGTCCATCTTTCCTAGTAGTTTTTTTTTTTTGATGGGGTAAAGTTTCATGTAGTTGGTTTTATCCTCAAACATGTGCCACACGTAGCCATCCAAAAAAAATAAATGTGTCACACGTGTCCCACGTTTAGATATGGTACTTATAGTGCTAGTTCTGCATTCGTTAATGAGAAAATTGCAATACAAGTGGCTGCTAGCTCCTAGATATATATGAAAAATCACTATTCCTCAATTTCGTCACAAAGACGTAACTTAATTATTGCATTACAGCTGATTGTGACTAATATTTTATCCTCAAAACTTTTAGAATATACTGAAAACAACTCACAAAGCTTCCAAAAAAATCGCACATTTGATGAAGATCTTGCGCATGCGTTCTTAGTTTCAACGTAAAAGTTGTTTAACTATTAATTCTGGCTTTGAAATTTGTCTATTCCACTTGCACCCAGATGGAGCATAATCAAATTTTATATGAATATAATCTTGTAGGACAAGCTCACTTTTTAAAGGTAGAGAAAATCTTATTTCAAGGATCGTCCAAATACCAAAGTATGATGGTGTTTCAGGTATGCAATATATTTGCCAAGCTTTGAGTTAAATTAGTACTATGATGTAAAAAAGCGTGTGATTAATGCAAAACTCAAATACATATCTTGAAAACATTGTTGACTACTTTATTGCAGTCATTAGCATATGGTAAAGTTTTTGTCCTTGATGGAGCTCTACAACTCACAGAGAAAGATGAATGCGCTTACCAAGAAATGATTAGCCATCTTCCACTTTGCTCAATTCCAAACCCAAAAAAGGTTTTTCTCTCTATATTATATTCAAGATATGCACGAAAATCTTATGGGAACTCAATGTGTCAATCTTACAAACTTTTCAGGAATATGACCCATTTTAACTATTTGACAACGGAAAGTATGTAGAAGATAGTCAAAAACATGCTTTTGCTAGTAATAGTACCAACTTTATAATAATTTACTCCATCATCTTTTGCTTCAGGTATTGCTTATTGGGGGAGGAGATGGTGGCATCCTTAGAGAAATCTCTCGCCACTCCTCTGTGGAGAAGATTGATATTTGTGAAATAGACACAATGTTGGTTGATGTAAGTATAAACACCCAGTTGTATAGAAGATATCTCATATGTCAGATATATGCATTCTTTCTCCCACAGCATGTAGATAATTAATAAAGAATACAAAATGGATGTTCAATTGATGTATCATAAAGTGGAACACTCAAACTGAACTAAAAGATTTTTAATCTATTGCTATCTTGGAACCCAATATATATGTCTTTTTTTTTTTTTTGGTTAAACGGGAATTTCATTCAACTAAAGAAACACAGCAACATCAGAGTTAGGACAAATCCTAACATGGTACAGACCATACAAATCCGAAAGATAACAGTCATGCAAACAGGGAGGGGGGCATTGTAATACATTATATCAGCAATATATATGTCTTTGTTCAAGCATTAACCTATCAGACCATGCCCCATAAAAAAAAAAAAAATCACTCAAAAAATGAACTTAAAACTTTAAAAATGTTCAGGTATATTTAAATCATTATTAAATTTCGAGTGCCTTTAAACATGGGAGCATTATGTGAATAAACTAAGTAGCTTTGTCTCTACCTAGTGTAAAATATATATGTAGCTCGATCTGTCTTCGTTTGGACAAAAACTTTGTGTGATACGCATGCAACGTTGGTGTCATTTTCAGGTGTATAAACAATTTTTCCCAGATGTTGCAGTTGGATACGAGGATCCTCGGGTCACACTTCATGTTAGAGATGGTAAGTCCAATTTTGTTGCCGTAAGCTTTGCTATTTTGCCTTCTTTGGAAGTTCCTTTGTATGTTACAGTTTGTCTTCTTCTTCTTTTTTCTTCTTTTTTTTCTTCTTTTTTTTTTGCAGGAATTGCATTTTTGGAGTCTAATCCAGGAGGAAACTATGATGCAATAATAGTGGATGCATTCGACCCAATAAGTATATCTTTCTCTCTTTCTCTTTCTCTCAGGAAATTTATTTTCTCCTTTCAAGTTAAGTGTTTTAAAGAAGTCATATGTGTGTGATACAATTCAGGGCCTGATCATGAGCTTTTCAAAACCTCATTCTTTGAGTTTGTGGCAAAAGCTCTCCGACCTGGTGGAGTATTGTGCATCCAAGCAGAGAGCATTTGGTTTCACTCCCTTGACATTGAAGAGCTTGTCACAAAATGTCGCCAAATATTTAAAGGCTCAGTTGAATATGCATGGACTATTGTTCCTGCATATCCAAGGTATATACACATGCACTGCTCACTCATTTCTATCATATATAGTATCAATGGTGGCTCTATGAATTTTTCTATAGTAGCCATTAAGAAATTTAAATTATACAAAATTTAATTAAAAAAACACGCAAATATATAAAATTTTACAATTTCCCTACTACTAACAAAATGAAAAGACAAAAAGGGACTGATGAGAGATAAAGTGAAACTAAGAATGCTGAGATAAAAGTAAGAGAGAGAGAGAGAGAAATGATGATAGAGATGAGAAAAATGGAGAGAGAGAAAAAAACAGATGGGAGCAAAGAGCAACGAATGATACATGTTGCGATTATGAGCCGAGCCGCTGAGTAGAGCAGAGCTACTGCCACTACAAAGCTGAAGAGAGTAGATCTGTTGGCGCCGCTGAGGAGAACTCATTGCCCAAGTATCTTTCTTGGTACTATTTTTTAGGAAAAATGAAATTATTGATTATTTATGGAATAGGTTAAACAAGTCATGAATATGAATGATTAGAAAATTTTATTTTTTGTTTTTGCCTAGGCTTTTTATTGAATATGTTATTCATTTGTTGTTGTTTGGTCTAATCTTCTTGTTGTTTAGGCTATTGTTGTTATTTGAGCTCCTTCTTTTTTTCTTTTTTTCTTTTTAAGGGGGTCAAGATTATTTTATTGAACTCAAATTCTTGAGATTCTCAAATTATGGTATTAAATATATAGACAAAATAGGTTAGTTTAAAAATAATTGTGTGTGTATATATATTGCAAGTCTTGCTTGTGCTAAAAATCTTGAACACTATGAGCTCTACCTAAAGCTGCCCCTGCCTGTGCTAAATTTTCTTATCAAACAAAAATCTAGACCAAAATATATCCAAATTTGCCCCTCTTCCAACGCACATTGCCACTTCTTCCTCCTTTTTCTTTTTTATTACTTACACGCCCTTGGAGGAATCAACTTGTAATTTATGGTGTGAAAGAATAAACATGTAATAATATCGTTATCCAATAGTACATTATTGGTCAAAACCAGAAGTTACACCAACTTTCTTGTTTAATATATAAATCTTAAATTTGTCAAAGTAATTATTATTTTGTTTCTTAGAGGGTTTGGAACTTTTATCATCACTTGTTCTAATTAAAAAAGGTTGTGAGGTAGGACAAACTTTTTTTTTAAAAAGGCAAATTAAACCAATCAATATACATAATATAATTGAGCATATATAACTAAATTTGACATATTAAAATTAAAGATCAAGTTACTTTTGTAACATTGTTATTTTACTCTCTTCCTTCCCACTTTTTGCCGACTGCTTTAACAACCCCCAATTGATCTTGTCAAGTATATTCTTCTTAAATTATTGCATTTTTTCATTCTAATCCAAGCTCATTTTGTGTCTTATCCAATATAATACTAGTAAGTTGAGTCTCAATTTCTTTGACTCAAATTCAATATCAAATCTTAATAATTATAGCAATAATAATTTTAATAACAATGTGTAAACGTTCTAGGATGTGACTATTAAGATTTTCTCTATTTCTTGCTTAATTTGTTTTATTTATTTATTTATTTTCTTTTTTTGTGCTTTTTTTTTCCTTTAAATTTCAGTGGGGTTATTGGTTTTTTGCTTTGCTCCACCGAGGGGCCGCCTGTCAATTTCAAAAGTCCAATCAACCCAATTGATCCAGATAGTTATGGTGTAGCAAAAGGGCCCTTGAAGTTTTACAACTCAGAGGTATCAATGTGTACAATACTACAGTTCCTTTGCCACTCAAATTTGGACGACAACCCCTCCTCATGTAGGGCATAATTTTTATTGATATGTTCCTTTTTTAACTCCTAGTACATTCCGTTTCAGGTACATTCAGCTGCATTTTGTTTGCCATCTTTTGCTAAGAAGATGATTGACTCCAAAGTTGGTAGCACCATGAATGGAGTGGGTACAACTACAACTACAACTAAGACATAAGTGAAAGTTCAAGTAGAAGAAAGTTGAGTAGCATTGTTTGCCACAATTTATAGACACTCCTCGACAATAATCTTATCGAATTCAGACATCATGATTGTGTTTTGATTGTATTGCCAAAAGTTAGATTTGCTAGAATATTATCGATTTGGTTGGCTGGAAAACAGAAAATTCATAATATATGCAATCCATGTATATTCCACATGGAGAATTTTATATATAACATTACTTCTTTTTTATTGCATATAAATTACATTACTTAGCTAAGCAAATATCATAACTTTTGCTACATATGAATTGCAGCAATGCAAATACCTAGAACCAATCTTTACTCCCTAACCTTCATATGGAATTAATTGCTTGAGCTCCCAAGCTTTCTCATTAAAGTCACTAGGAAGGTAAACCTTGCGTGAAAAGCTTTGCGCTTGCTTTGAAAATCCTTCCATATATGAGGATAGATAAAGCCTCATCTAAAACCGAACCATAAGCCTTATCTCCTGGTTTCAGCTGCGAAGGTTATGAGCCATATTGGTGCATAAATCAACATACACACTAATCCTCTATTTCGTATTGGTTTAATATTAAGGTTATTCTAATCATTCCAAGCGAAAACTCTATTTCAAATCTAAATGGAATTGGGACTGAGTTGTATTTCATTCATTTTTTCAACTTCGAACATTTTGATAAATTTTCTCCCTGAATCAAACCTAATCAAGTACATTTAAAGTTCTAATTGGGTTTGTCAGACCGTGAGTTGTGCCACTCCACCTCAAAACTAATTGGTGACGAGAAAGACACACTCAAATCTTTTATGGCATTCGACATCACATCCCGCGAGCCTGTTTTTAAAATGATTGTAAGGAGTCAAATTGTGGTCCCCCAACATGGTTATTTCTAAAAATTTGAATTTTCTTTTTCTTTTAAGAATAATTTTTGAGATGAGCATATGAAATGATTTGGTTATTGTTTACCATTTTCTCATGATATTATTATATAAACCTTTTATATTGGCTAATGAGATGGCATGAATTATGTAGTTCTTATATTATTTTAGAAGGAGTATTTATATTTTAGTAATTTTGAAACAATACACCAATACACCATCGATATCGAAATATTCCATTCTTGTGACCAATCTAAAAAATCCCACAAAAATTTATTCTAACCTTTGGTTAGAAGGAAGTAGAGATGGCAATGGGGAGGGCAGAGTTAGATCATGGGTGCCCCATCCCCGCTCAATCTCCTCTTTGGGGCGAGAAAAATCCGTGTTGGGCAGTAGCGGGCCGAGGTAGGTCAGGTTGGAAATTTTTTACTAATCCTAATGAGATTGCTCCAACATTGATGAGATAAAAATGAAATTAAAAATGAAAGGATGACCATGAGAGCATTAAGAGATACGTAGACACAAGTGTTTTGAAGATGGTACTAAAGAAGTAAAATATATAACTAAATAATATACATTCAGGGTGGAGCAGGGCAAGCAAAACCCGTACCTGCTCTATCACCTCTTCGGAACAAGGAAAATCCGCACGGGATGAAGCAAGATAGACTGCTTGTTTTTGCCATCCTAGAAGGAATTTTACCATAAGGTTTAAAAGAGTTATAATGAGAAGTCAAACTACTCTACCATAGGCAGAGTATTTCAAGCTCGCTGTCAATAAAAAATATATCAAGTTTGATACAATAATTTGAGTGTTACCGTAGATACCTTACTTACTTAGAGGTACTATAGAAGAACCACGCGTTGAATATGTCAAAATATATGTACTTTAGATGATAAAATGTGAGACTCTTGGATAGTTGGATGTGAACATCTAATTCATATGTGATTCAGCCGACAAGATATTGGGAGCAGATACTCCATAGAGGTAGTGCTTATGTCCCTCATGAAGCATGAATCACCAAATGATTGAATGCCCTGTTATCAGATTATGACTTAGTGAAGACTGTTTTGGTTGGTAGAGTACCTAACTTGAAACTGGCTCTTTCTATTAGGAGTCAAAACAATTAATATGGGACCATTAATTATTGGATTTCATCAATTATCACAAAGGAAGAATCTAAGAAAAAAAAAATTTCCAGAATCCAATTTGATGCCATGAACGTGATCAAATTCTGGAACCACGTTTCAATTCACAGGGTCCATTGTGTCTCTCAAGTGTCTCTGAGTATGACCCCCATACAGATAGGAAACATGTGATTTGTAGTAGATAAGGCATACTCATCACAAAAGGACAGTAAGCAACAATATATAGTGGTGATATGGTGTGGCTGTGATCGTTTTAAGAATATATGGTGAAGTGGTAAGGCTAATCATACCATTTGTTTGTTGCAGAAGTTGTCCTAATAAAAATGGTGATGATGTTGGTGGTAGTACTGGTACCAATACTGGCAAAATTTTGGTGTTTATGGTGGGAGGACATAGAATCGTGATAGGCTGGTATCAAAGCTAGCAAAGGGTCGTGGCATTCATTATCTATCTTCCAAAATGTTTTGTAAATACTCTAAGAAGCATGGACACGACATGATGTGGCGATACGAAAATTTTCAAAAAAAATTATGTCACAACCTAGTGGAAATATGACAATTAATCAAATTATATATACTATATCTTTAGATGTATATTAACTATTTTTAGATATTTTATGTTTATTTTAAAATTTCAAAATAAATAATAAGTATCAAAATCTTTAACAAAAGGAATTTTTGTTTAAATGACAAGATTTTTTTTTTTTTTCCTCTTGTTACATGATGTAATATCGTTCTCAACATGTCTATATTTGATGCATTTTAAATAAAGACACATCAGAGATTTTGGAGTATCCATACTTCTAAAATTAGATTACATCCAAAACTTTTGATGTTAAATGGAATTGAATCACATGTTGAGGAGAGTTGTAAGATATCTTGTTATGCATAAACAATGAAGGTTTACTTCTAACCCAAAGAAAAGGAATGAGATTGATATCTTAGTTTTAGATTACATCAAGTGCTTTACTGAACAGATTCAACTATTTCCTTGTGCTTACAAATCCTACCAACTTACGAATCTTTTTTGTGTTTATATTATTTGGCTGAAATAATAACTCGTGAATCATGAGGTTGATACGTAATAGCATTCAAACATTGATTGAGAAAAAGGAAATTTAGACCAACCCAATCAACATTTAAATAGATTCTTCTATAGTTACAATCATAATGTTAGGCTGCCAAAAAGTAAAAAACACAATCATAATGTTAACCAAGCAATAATTTATCATCTAGACAAATTATGTGAAATCTGGACTTTAATTCTTGCCGTAAACTCAAAAAAAAAACAAAAAAAAAATTGTCGTAAACTGACTAGGTTGTTGGTTAGTAGCAGTACTGAATTATATTATATATACTGAAGGAGAAGGAATTACAAAATAGCTCTACATTTTGGGCCCATTAAGTATCATAGTTGTGTATAACTATAGACCATGTTATAATAGAGGTTTACAAGTTAGATCTGACCCACACAACATAGCATTAAATGTCCAAATTAATGGTGATTAGTGGAGGACTGGCCCAGAAACTTTTTTTCTTTTTCTTTTTAAGATACAATTAGATTTTGAATCTATAGCATATCCACTCCACAATAATTGTTTTTATCATTTATATAAGACACTTATTAGTTTTTTTATGTGGACGGAGTTTGAACCCATGTTTTTTATTTGACAATAAGAGGCTTTACTAGCAATTGAACTAATTGGAATACATCAAATATATTGGCATTTATAAAAGGAAAATCATAGAACTCAGTTAAGTAGTTTGATACTATATATAGTAATTGATAATAAAGAAAGTAAGTAATCTGGGCAATGCATTGAAAAGTTTAACATAATATGATCGTGCTTGTATATGAAGCTAAATATGAAATTTTATTATTATGTTAATTATTTATAGGTGTTTATTATGAACTGAGTTTATATATGAAGCTATATATTCTAGAATTAGACTTTATTTACTATTTGATCTATAAACTCATCTTTGATGCATACTTTTAAACTTTTAAAACTTGAACTTTAAATATTTGATTGATGGCTTAGTTATTGATCTTTAATTGTTTTAAAATTTTTCAAACATAAAAAATATATGAAAATAATATAATTTAACAATAAATTTGTTAAAATTCTCATCCAATAAAAAAATGTTGAAGGTGTAACATTGTTTAAATTTATATATATATATATATATATATATGCGCGTGTGTGGCGTTGAGTTTAAGCAATTGTGTCCATGCCCACATGTGTCCTTAAAACCATGAACGTATATATGGTAGAGTTTAAGCAACGTATCCATGCCCATATGTGTCCTTGAAACCATGAACGTTCCAGAGCATCAATAGTGATATATCAAATGGTGGTAGCTTGAAAGGCATAACTGCCCATTTCCCAGATTTGTCTTTTTTTCTGGACCGCCAGAGAAGCAAACGAGACTGCTCACATCCTTGCTAAATGGTACATGAATTGTTGGGCTTTGTGAAGCCTAGTTGTGTTTGATCCAGATGACGACCCAGCCCAAAATGATGTTACGTGGTTTTTAATGGGAGATTTTCTAAGACTTAGTCCATAGAGCGAAGGCTTGGGCCGATCATAGTGCTCATGGACAAGCCTCCTGGGGGTCCGTGAGCAACGCCCCCGAGAAAATTTTTTTGGCCCATTTTGTAGCCCATTATGAATCCTGTGCGCAGAATATAGAAACCGTTGTTTTGGTGATTAGGGTTTTTTTTTTATGCAGTTTTTGAGAGAGAGAAAAACTGTACTGTCGCACTTTGTATTTTTTTCCTGATAATAGTAAAATCCCTGCAACTCCGTGGACGTAGGCAAATTGCCGAACCATGTAAATACTGTCTTGTGCGTGTGATTTTTTTTTTTTCTTTGGCGTGTGTTTTCTCTATTTTGTTTCTCACAGGTTTGGGAATTTCATGTTAATTTCTTACAACTGGTATCAGAGCCTAGGGTTAGGTTTGAGTGAGAGCAATGGCAGAGAAAGCAGGAAAGGCGTCTGGAATAGAAAAGTTTGATGGTACAGACTTCGGATTTTGGAGGATGCAAATCGAGGATTATCTTTATGCGAAGAAGTTGCATCTGCCGCTTCTAAGGGAAAAACTTGCAACTATGAAGGATGAGGAATGGGCTCTTCTTGATAGACAGGTACTGGGAGTCATCAGGTTAACTCTGTCTAGGTCTGTTGCACACAATGTTGTAAAAGAGAAGACCACAGCAGATCTGACGAAGGCTTTGTTTGGTATGTATGAAAAGCCGCCAGCAAACAACAAAGTGCATCTGATGAAGAAACTGTTCAATTTGAAGATGGCAGAGAATGCATCAGTAGCACAACATCTGAAACGAATGTAACACTATCACAAATCAATTGTCGTCTGTTGAAATTGATTTTGATGATGAGATTCATGCACTGATCGTTTTGGCTTCTTTACCAAATAGTTGGGAGGCAATGAGGATGGTAGTAAGCAATTCTACAGGAAAAGAAAAGTTAAAGTACAATGACATACGAGATTTAATTCTGGCTGAGGAGATTCGCAGAAGAGATGCAGGTGAAACTTCAGGATCTAGTTCTGCCCTAAACCTTGAGACAAGAGGCAGAGGTAATGACAGAAATTCAAATCGGGGCAGATCAAAATTCAGAATTCTAATCGGAACAGAAGTAAATCTAGATCAGGCCAACAAGTACAATGCTGGAACTATGGGAAAACGGGTCACTTTAGAAGGCAATGCAAAAGTCCTAAGAAGAAGAATGAAGATAATTCTGCTAATGCTGTAACAGAAGAGGTACAGGATGCATTACTTCTTGCAGTAGACAGTCCACTTAATGATTGGGTTTTGGACTCAGGAGTTTCGTTTCATACCACTCCACACCAAGAAATTATACAGAACTATGTTGTAGGTGATTTTGGTAAGGTGTATTTAGCTGATGGTACAGCCTTGGATGTTGTGGGTATGGGAGACGTCTAGATATTGTTGCCCAATGGGTCTGTTTGGTTACTGGAGAAAGTTCGACATATTCCTGACCTGAGGAGGAATCTGATTTCTGTTGGACAACTTGATGATGAAGGGCATGCAATACTGTTTGTTGGTGGTACTTGGAAGGTTACAAAGGAAGTTAGAGTATTGGCCCGTGGAAAGAAGACTGGTACTCTATATATGACCTCAAGTCCAAGAGACACAATTACAGTTGCTGAAGCAAGTATTGATACAAGCCTATGGCACCGCAGACTTGGTCACATGAGTGAGAAAGGGATGAAGATGCTGCTGTCAAAAGGGAAACTACCAAAATTGAAGTCCGTTGATTTTGACATGTGTGAAAGCTACATCTTAGGAAAGCAAAAAAATGTGAGCTTCTTGAAAACTGGCAGGACACTGAAGGCTGAAAAATTGAAGTTAGTACACACTAATTTGTAGGGGCCTTCTCCGGTTGCATCCCTTGGAGGTTTAAGGTATTACATCACTTTCATTGATGACTCAAGCAGAAAGGTATGAGTTTATTTTCTGAAAAATAAATCTGATGTATTTGAGACTTTTAAGAAGTGAAAGGCAATGATTGAGACAGAAACAGGCCTGGAAGTAAAATGTTTGAGGTTAGACAATGGAGGAGAGTACATAGATGGAGGGTTCAGTGAGTATTGTGTTGCACATGGAATCAGGATGGAGAAGACTATTCCGGGGACACCACAGCAAAACGGTGTGGCTGAGTGCATGAACAGAACTCTCAATGAGCGTGCTAGGAGTATAAGGTTGCATGTTGGATTACCAAAAATTTTCTAAGCTGATGCTGTTAGTACTGCAGCTTACCTGATAAACCGAGGGCCATCAGTTCCCATGGAGTTCAGACTTTCTGAAGAGGTTTGGAGCAGTAAAGAGGTAAAGTATTCCCATTTAAAAGTTTTTGGTTATGTTTCTTATGTTCATATTGATTCTATTATTCGTAGTAAACTTGATGCAAAGTCTAAAATATATTTTTTCATTGGCTATGGTAATGAGAAATTTGGCTATCGGTTTTGGGATGAACAAAACAGAAAAATCATCAGAAGTAGAAATGTGATATTTAATGAACAGGTTATGTACAAAGACAAGTCAACTGTAGTGCCAGATGTTACAGAGATAAATCAAAAGAAATCTAAGTTTGTCAACTTAGATGAAATGACTGAAAGTACTGTCCAGAAAAGGGGTGAAGAAGATAAGGAGAATGTAGATTCACAAGTAGATCAAAGTACACCTGTAGCTGAAGTCCGTAGATCTTCCAGGACCATTAGACCTCCACAGCGTTATTCACCCGCTCTAAATTATCTCCTGTTAACTGATGGTGGTGAGCCAGAATGTTATGATGAAGCTTTGTAGGATGAAAATTCAAGCAAGTGGGAGTTAGACATGAAGGATGAGATGGATTCCTTGTTGGGGAATCAGACATGGGAATTGACTGAATTGCTAGTAGGAAAGAAGGCTTTGCACAAGAAGTGAGTATACAGAATAAAGAATGAGCATGATGGTAGCAAGCGTTACAAGGCCAGATTAGTTGTCAAAGGGTTCCAGCAGAAGAAGGGTATTGACTACTTAGAAATATTTTCTCCAGTTGTGAAGATGTCAACAATCAGACTGGTACTGGGAATGGTGGCTGTAGAAAATTTACATCTTGAGCAGTTAGATGTGAAGACAGCATTCCTTCATGGTGACTTGGAGGAAGACATTTACATGATTCAGCCAGAAGGGTTCATTGTTCAGGGACAAGAGAATCTAGTCTGCAAACTAAGAAAGAATTTGTATGGCCTAAAACAAGCTCCAAGACAGTGGTACAAGAAATTTGATAGTTTTATGCATAAAATTGGGTTCAAGAGATGTGAAGCTGATCACTGTTGTTATGTTAAGTTCTTTGGCAATTCTTACATCATATTACTGTTGTATGTGGATGATATGCTCATTGCAGGGTCTAGCATTGAGGAGATTAATAATCTAAAGAAGCAATTGTTAAAACAATTTGCAATGAAGGATTTGGGAGCTGCAAAGCAAATCCTTGGTATGAGAATCATTAGAGACAAGGCTAATGGTACATTGAAACTTTCACAGTCAGAGTATGTGAAGAAAATTCTCAGCATGTTCAACATGAAGGAAGCTAAACCAATGAGCACACCCTTCGGTAGTCATTTCAAACTAAGCAAAGAACAATCACCGAAAACAGAAGAAGAAAGGGACCATATGAGCAAGGTGCCCTATGCCTCAGCTATTGGCAGCTTGATGTATGCTATGGTGTGTACAAGGCCAGACATTGCACATGCAGTGGGAGTTGTGAGCAAATTCATGAGTAGGCCAGAAAAGCAGCATTGGGAGGTAGTCAAGTGGATTCTGAGATATCTGAGGGGTTCATCAAATACATGTCTTTGTTTCACAAGTGCAAATTTGAAACTGCAAGGTTATGTAGATGTTGATTTTGCTGGTGATATTGAAAGTAGAAAGAGGACTACTGGGTTTGTATTTACTCTGGGTGGTACAGCTATATCCTGGGCTTCAAATCTACAAAAGATTGTTACTTTGTCTACTACAATAGCTGAGTATGTTGCAGCAACTAAAGCTGGAAAGGAGATGATTTGGCTACATGGCTTCTTAGATGAATTAGGTAAGAAACAGGAGATGGGCACTCTACATAGTGACAGTTAGAGTGCAATTTTCCTTGCTAAAAATTTGGTTTTTCATTCAAAGTCAAAGCATATACAGACAAAGTACCACTTTATCAATTACCTTGTTGAAAATAAGCTGGTAATACTTGAGAAGACAATAGGATGTTAACGAAGAGAGAGAGAGAGAGAAAGAGATTAGTAAAAGAAATCAAACGTCAATTAAATTAATTAATTAGTAACCGTTAATTGGAAAACAAAGAGGCTAACGGCTAAAGGAGTAAAAAATTAATGAAAGATGAACTTACGAATGTTATTAAAAACTTTACAATGCAAATAAAGAAATCGTTAAATTCACTTAATTAAATCATATAATCAACAATTAATTACAATCGTACAAAATTTAAACTTGAAACTAATCAAACTCTAATCTAGAAAATCATATTTATTATCAAAACAAAAAGGAAGACATTCTTCAGTAATAATAGAAATATATAAGAAATAAAGATGAAAATTTTTGAAATCCTTTTTTTGACATTTCATTTAACATTATTTATAAATAATAAAATATTAAAAAAAATCCTTAAATGCTTATATTCTTCACACACCACGACTTTTAAAATCTAATGAAAGGTTCTAAGAATTTAACTCTCATTTAATGCCTCTATTATGAAAATCACCAGCCAGTAAAATATGATAATAGTAAGAAACGTTATAAATGAGATCATGAAAAAACTAATTAGCCACTATTATTATGGAATAAATGTCTTTTTTTTATGCATCTAAGAAAATGAAATGTATAGAGTTTACTTATTAAGGTATATGTAAAGATTCAGGTTAAAAAAATATTTAAAGGTTTTTTTGAAAAAAAAAAGTATATATAAGGATTTTATTAACTTAAAAGACAATGAAAACCCAATTTTTAATTACTACAACCGTCGCTACTCTATAAATCATACACAACACTATATTTAATTACATAAATTACAGAGTTAGATCATTTTAGATATACACCACCATATTCAACTTATAAATCACAACCCAAATCAATTATAAAATTACACAATCAAAGCCTGAACATGTAACATGAATTACCTTCTGAATTGTTGCTTGGAATTTTCACAATTATTGAAAGAAAATCGCCAAATTTAATTTTTAGAAAACATCAAGACAAGGTGAATTTTAATTTTTTTAACTTCCATAGAAAAAAATATTATTTCAACCCAAATGGAAAAGAAGGTTTACTTGTAGCATGGAAAATGTGTTTAATTGACTTAGAGATGTAAAAATTAGTCAATCGACTATGGTAGAATTAAGGTTTCAAATTTTAAATAAAACAATTCTACAATAATAAAAAATTATCTTGTGATAAATATGATTATGAAATACATTACTTTTCATTAAATTAGTTCAAATTACAAAATAATAATAATAATGAGACCACCTTAAAAAATAATCACGCGCAACGTGCGAGTCCGCGACTAGTATATATATAAAAGTAGAGACCTCATGTGAGAATGCATGAGGTCCTACCATGTGGCGCTCTAAGTTTCCATTTAGTTTTTTAAACCTTTTTCATTAAGTTTTAAAATTATTACCCAATAACTTATAGTAACTTATTTTTACTATTAGTTATTGATATGGGACCAAACAAATGTAATTCTCTAAAAACAAATGACTATCTTCTCAAAATAGACAAAAAGCCCAAGCCCAGCCATTATGATTTATGACCTAAGTCTGAACTCTCCACCCACATGTAGCACAAAACCTACAAGGTTTGACCCACCACCACAGTTGTGTACATCAAAAGTTAAACCTCTGTGTCTGCTGTTTATCCTCAAAAAATGTTAAAGCTCTGTGCAGCTAAATTTTGTATTATTAAGTGGATTATAAATATTTAAAATAGTAATTAGTATTTAGAGTGTAGACTATGGAGTGATTTTTCTTTTTCTTTTTCTTTTTTTCTTTTTGTATGGTACTTTACTTTCAAGAAATAAAGTACTAGGTAAATTTTTTTCACTTTTTTTTTCTTTTGTAAATTTTATATTATTAAGTGAATTATAAATATTTAAGATAGTAATTAATATTTAGAGTGTGGACTGTGAAGTGATTTATCTTTATCTCTTTTTTTCTTTTTATATGGTACTTTAATTTCAAGAAATCAAGTATTGGGTAAATTTTTTTTCACTTTTTTTTTTCTTTTGTAAATTTTATATTATTAAGTGGATTATAAATATTTAAAATAGTAATTAGTATTTAGAGTGTAGACTGTGGAGTGATTTATCTTTATCTTCTTCTTTTTTCTTTTTGTATAGTACTTTACTTTCAAAACTATGGAATGGTTTATCTTTATCTTTTTTTCTTTCTTTTTCTTTTTGTATGGTACTTTACTTTAAAAAAATCAAGTACTGGGTAAATTTTTTTTCACTTTTTTTTCCTTTGTAAATTTTATATTATTAAATGGATTATAAATATTTAAGATAGTAATTAGTATTTAGAATGTGGACTGTGGAGTGATTTATTTTTATCTTTTTTTTTTATGGTACTTTAGGGGCTGTTTGGATTTTTTTTTGTCATCACTCATCACTCATCACTCAATTTTCGTCACTCATCACTCATCACTTAAAATACCCCAATTTTTCCAAACCCACTCGTTTGGCACTCATCACTCAGTTCTGCCGTTACTTTTTGTTTCAAAAAAAAAAAAAAAACTCAAAAGTCAAACATTGCGGCTAAACAATGAGAGAGTTGTGAATTTAATTACGGAAATGCCATTGAAAACAGAGTTATGGAAACTGAAAACACCTAAAATGTATTTTCAGTTTCCATAACTCATCACTCAAAAATCAAAGAATTGAGTGATGGAAACAAAAATTGAAAACAAAATCCAAACATACTTCTCAGCCATGGGTCCCACCATTTTTAAGTTATGAGTTATGGAAACAGCCCCTTACTTTCAAGAAATCAAGTACTGGATAAATTTTTTTTCACTTTTTTTTTTCTTTTGTAAATTTTATATTATTAAGTGGATTATAAATATCTAAGATAGTAATTAGTATTTAGAATGTGGACTGAGGAGTGATTTTTCTTTAATCTTTTTTTTTCTTTTTCTTTTTGTATGGTGTGGTGGGTCTTTTTGCACTTTTGGGCCGGGCTGCCTCCTGCTACCTTCTGCCACACTAAGACCCAAGTGTTCTGGGTAGGAGAGTTAGGATCAGTTCAATTACAACTCACCTTGGTCCGGCTTGTGCACAAACTATGCCCCCTTTTTGCTGAAACTTTGATCACATGTTCATGGCAGGTGCAACTGTTACAAAAGAGTTATGACAAGCAAATACAATGGGACAATGATAAAGGCAACACACTTGTTGTTAGACAAAACGAAACTATTGCAAAAGAGTTACGGCAGATAAATATAATAAAACAATAATAAAAGCGATATGCTTACTGCCAGGCAAGGCAAATAAGGGATCTTTAAATAAAATAAGGAAAAGAACGATATAGCCACAAGGAACACATTATAAGTGAAATTGCAAAGACGAGAAAGGAAATAATAACGATAAGTAATGAAATCAAATAAGGAAAAGGTTAGTCTACCATGTTCAATTGTGTTACGAGACTAAGACCAAGGAGGGATCCACTCCCTCAATGTGAATAACCTCTCAGGAAGATCCTGCTGTAGAAATTATCCACTTTGAGGGAACGGGCCTGAATGGCTTATCCTCAAACAAATCATTTATCCTCAACAGAGGATAGGCTTTTAGAGGGAGAGAAAGGATTAGCCTATTGGTGCATGCCTGCCTTTCTACACTCTCTATTTCTCTTCCTGATTCTCTTTTTCTTTTTTCTTTTTTCTTTTTTCTTTTTTTTTTTCCTCCGTTTTGTTACTTCTATTCTTTCCCCCTCCTTTCTTTCTTTTTTAGTGCTTACTCGTGTAGTGTTATGGTGATGATGGTGCTATAATTCTCTCCTAGTGGTTGCTATTATTGCGATAATGATACTGTGCACGTCGAGGACCCTTTATATACTGTCTGCCGTGACTTTTTTTACCATTTTACCCTTTAACTACTTTTTTCTAGATTTGGGTGTCCTTCCCGACCACTCACTGGTTTGTCAGCTGCCCAGCCACCACCACTTACCTATGTTGGTTGTGCCACTCCCCATTACCAGACAAAGAAAACTGTTTTGTTTGCTTGTTCACCGTGGCATTCTTATCCACCACAGTGTGGGTATTCTCTCTTACTATCTCTCATGACATGTACCTAATGGTTCTAACTCATCATTCCCTCTTTTAGATGGCATGTCATCCCAGCAGGACATTTCCCCTAAAATGATTTGAGCGGGAACTCCAGAATAGGCTTTCCCTCCTCCCCACCGCCAGACCATACTCTCTCTTACCTCTGACCCATGACCCACCACTCTTGTATTGGCTGGGTATAGGTTGGTGGTGCCTAGGTCTTATGCGTGCTTCACTTCCGTGTATGTTCAAAGCTTGTCTACTACTCATGCGTTTACCATGGACTGGAGGTTCGTCTGCATGTTCTGCCGCTCATTCTTGCCCTCTTATGGCGTGAACTATTTTCTAATTCTCCGTTCTTTATGGCTTGCTTCCTCCAAGGGCTGGGTCTTGCTTAATTGTGGGCTTTTCTCCCTTTTAGCCCACTATTTGCTCCTTCCGTTGGCTTGCTAGTATTCCTACCAAGCCATTATGTTATTCCTGTTGCGGCGCTATTTGATCCATGCTTGTTGGGCCTCTTTCGGGCCTACTGTATACTCTTCTCTCAATTGGTTACAATGTCCCAGTATGGTCATTGGGTTTATACTCATGTTATTTTGGGCTTTCTTGACCCATTACATTGCTTATGGGCTCCTTTGGCCCATTTCTTTCTCCTGGGGCATCCTCGGCCCATTTGCTTTCCTTGGGCATCCTCGGCCCATTTTCTAATTTTGCATTCTCATAGATTTTTACAAACTCTTTTGGGCTTCCCTGACCCAATTACCATATCCTTCATCCTTGGGGTTCATAGGCTTTCCATCAACCCTTACTTTCTTAATTCATTACTTCGGGCCTGCTGTGGCCCATTCTTACTCTTCTACATCACATAATGCCCATGGGTTTACTACTTCTTTCTCTGGGCTCCTTTGGGCCCATTTGCTTTCCTCAAGGCCCATTTGTTTACTTTATAAGTCTATAACCCATTATTCCTACCACACGGACTTAATGGGTTTTCTCTCAATCCTGCTAACTCTTTCCTGCCCATATTGCTAGGCTTATTCCTGCTGTTGGGCTTTTCCAAAATGAGCATCAACATATGGTACTTTACTTTCAAGAAATAAAGTACTGAAAATTTTTTCTTTTCTTTTGTAAATTTTATATTATTAAGTGGATTATAAATATTTAAAATAGTTATTACTATTTAGAGTGCGGACTGTGGAAATATATATATATATATATATATATATATAAAAGTAGAGATCTCATGTGGGGATGCATGAGGTCCTGCCATATGGCGCTCTAAATTTCCATTTAGTTTTTTAAACCTTTTTCATTAAGTTTTTAAATTATTACCCAATAACTTATAGTAACTTATTTTTACTATTTGTTATTGATATGAGCTAAGGTTGACAATTAGACCAAACAAATGTAATTCTTAAAAACAAATGACTACCTTCTCAAAATAGACAAAAAGCCAAAGCCAAGCCATTATGATTTATGACCCAAGTCTGAACTCTCCACCCAGGTGTAGCTCAAAACCTACAAGGTCTAACCCACCCCCACAGTTGTGTACATCAAAGGTTAAACATCTGTGTCTGCTGTTTATCCTCAAAAAAGGTTAAAACTCTGTGCAGCTAAATTTTGTATTATTAAGTGGATTATAAATATTTAAAATAGTAATTAATATTTAGAATGTAGACTGTGGAGTGGTTTATCTTTATCTTTTTCTTTTTTCTTTTTCTTTTTGTATGGTACTTTACTTTCAAGAAATAAAATATTGGGTAAATTTTTTTTTCACTTTTTTTTCTTTTGTAAATTTTATATTATTAAGTGAATTATAAATATTTAAGATAGTAATTAATATTTAGAGTGTGGACTATGGAGTGAATTATCTTCATCTTTTTTTTTCTTTTTGTATGGTACTTTAATTTCAAGAAATCAAGTATGGGTTAAATTTTTTTTTTCACTTTTTTTTTTCTTTTGTAGATTTTATTTTATTAAGTGGATTATAAATATTTAAAATAGTAATTAGTATTTAGAGTGTGGACTGCGGAGTAATTTATCTTTATCTTTTCTTTTCTTTTTTTTGTATGATACTTTACTTTCAAGAAATCAAGTGTTGGATAAATTTTTTTTTCACTTTTTTTTTTCTTTTGTAAATTTTATATTATTAAGTGGATTATAAATATCTAAGATAGTAGTATTTAGAGTGTGGACTAAGGAGTGATTTTTCTTTAATCTTTTTTTTTTCTTTTTCTTTTTGTATGGTACTTTACTTTCAAGAAATAAAGTACTGGGAATTTTTTTTTCTTTCGTAAATTTTATATTATTAAGTAGATTATAAATATTTAAGATAGTTATTAGTATCTAGAGTGTGGACTGTGGAATGATTTATCTTTATTTTTTTTCTCTTTTTTTTTTGTATGATACTTTACTTTCAAGAAATTAAATACTAGGTAAAAAAATTTTTTCACTTTTTTTTCTTTTGTAAATTTTATATTATTAAGTGGATTATAAATATTTAAGATAGTTATTAGTATTTAGAGTGTAGACTATGGAATGATTTATCTTTATCTTCTTTTTTTTCTTTTTCTTTTTCTTTTTGTATGGTACTTTATTTTCAAGAAATCAAGTACTGGGTAATTTTTTTTTTCACCTTTTTTTTCTTTTGTAAATTTTATATTATTAAGTGGATTATAAAAATTTAAAATAGTAATTAGTTTTTAGAGTGTGGACCGTGAAATGATTTATCTTTATCTTTTTGTTTTATTTTTCTTTTTGTATGGTACTTTATTTTCAAGAAATCAAGTACTAAGTAAATTTTTTTTTTTTCAATTTTTTTTTCTTTTGAAATTTTTATATTATTAAGTGGATTATAAATATTTAAGATAGTAATTAGTTTTTAGAGAGTGGACAGTGGAGTGATTTATCTTTTTCTTTTTCTTTTTCTTTTTCTTTTTCTTTTTGTATGGTACTTTACTTTCAAGAAATAAAGTACTGGATAAACTTTTTTTTCATTTTTTTTTCTTTTGTAAATGTTATATTATTAAGTGGATTATAAATATTTAAAATAGTAATTAGTATTTGGAGTGTGGACTGTAGAGTGATTTTTCTTTTTCTTTTTCTTTTTCTTTTTCTTTTTGTATGGTACTTTACTTTCAAGAAATCAAGTACAGGGTAAATTATTTTTTTCACTTTTTTTTCTTTTGTAAATTTTATATTATTAAATGGATTATAAATATTTAAAATAATAATTAGTATTTAGAGTGTGAACTGTGAACTATGGAGTGATTTATCTTTATCTTTTCTTTTTCTTTTTTCTTTTTATATGGTACTTTACTTTCAAGAAATAAAGTACTGGGTAATTTTTTTTTTCTTTTGTAAATTTAATATTATTAAGTGGATAATAAATATTTAAAATAGTTATTAGTATTTAGAGTTTGTACTATGGAGTAATTTATCTTTATCTATTTTTTTCTTTTTCTTTTTGTATGGTACTTTACTTTCAAGAAATCAAGTACTGGGTAAAAAATTTTCACTTTTTTTTTTTTTTGTAAATTTTATATTATTAAGTGGATTATAAATATTTAAGATAGTAATTAGTATTTAGAGTGAAAACTGTGAAGTGATTTATCTTTATCTTTTCTTTTTCTTTTTCTTTTTGTATGGTACTTTACTTTCAAGAAATCAAGTACTGAGTAAATTTTTTTTTTACTTTTTTTTTCTTTTGTAAATTTTATATTATTAAGTGGATTATAAATATTTAAGATAATAATTATTATTTAGAGTGTGGATCTGTGGAGTGATTTATCTTTATCTTTTTTTTTCTTTTTATATGGTACTTTACTTTTAAGAATTCAAGTACTAGGTAAATCCTATCAAAAAAAGGTACTAGGTAAATTTTTTTTTTTCACAATAAAGGGGTATTAGCATCAAGTCATAAAAAATATGTTGCTGTCAAGAAGCTAGACAATATGTGAGGGAAGTTGAGAGGGAATTTTAAACCAAAGTGATTGTGATTGGCCAAAAACTGACCAATCTCAAAAATAACAAAAAAGGGTAAGAAATAACAAAAACTGACTTTGAAAAAAAAATTTAAGGTGTTGAAAAAAAAAAACCTCTTTAGCGTCTGAACGAAAGCAGCAACACCAATACCGCAAAGGCAAGGACATCGTTTTCTATATCCTCCTTGAGTGTTCTGAGCAGGGACTGGAGAGAGAGGCCTGGCCATGAAGAATAGGCCGTGGAGCACAGAGAATAATGCTTCGGCTGAAGACCTCACTGGAGGAGAAGGTGAGGGTTGGGGAAGGGAACAAGAAAGGAGAGAAGAAAAAAAATGAAAGAGAGAAAAGAGGAAGTTGAGGAAGAATGGTGAGTACTGATGCATTTCTAAAGTGACAATGTGATCTATTTATAGAAGAGAAAGAGCAAGTAAAATAAATAAAAATTTTGGGCTGAACCTCACAAATGTTTTTTTATAAGTTATTGCTGTGACCAAATTTTTATTGGTTTTTATGGCCAACCACTAGCATTTTTCTAAATAAGTTAAATGATTAACATATATTAAGCATGAGTAATGCTATAAACCCAAAAATTTTAACAATATTTTTACACAATGTTGATGTGACAAATTTTTATTGATTCTCATTTGAGCTCATTACTTATATCATTTTTTTTAACTTACTAATAATTACTCACAATATCAACTATTGTTAAAAATAAAAATAAAAAAGTTTGTAGCTCTAGTATTTTCGATTAAACATTGATGCCAATTGCCTCAACAAATCTATCGAATTCATCAAAGCCTTGAGAAGTGAGGATGAATCTTTAGCCTTCTAAACATTTGCTCACTTTTGCAAAGTCCTTTACAGAATACCTTTAGCAATGTTATTTTCTCACATATCATTGATTGGAAAATTCTGTAACTTATAATCTAACTAAACATGCGAGACATATTAATGATTTAATGGTGTGGATAGAAGATCTTCCTCCACATGTTTATGGTGTTAAACCTAACTAAACTTCGTGTTACTTTTTTACTTACCAATATTTTTATACACCATTAATATGACAACTTCTTCTTTTTTTTAACTTTTTTTAAATTACAAATATACTTTAATCCACTTTCAACAAAATTTCGAATAAGCCGTTCACAATCGAAATCTGCCGCTCATTGAGGTTTCTTCTTCACAGTATTGTCAGTGTGGTAGCTTTATTTTGTACAAAGACTGTCTATATATTTCGGGTATTATTTCATTGAAACCTACTGCATCTACTTCATCCCTTTCACGTTTTTGCAAAGCATCTTGAATTCTGAATTACTTTCTTTTCAATCTCAGCTCTTCTCAGTCTGCACAACTTGCAAAGTCTTCTTTGTTATAATTCCTTGGCTGTAACACAACTGCTCTCATTTTACCTACAAAGAATTTATGTACTCAACTAAACTCTCAAGCCGAAGTTAATGTTTTCCGGCTGATACTTACAAAAACAACTTTTTGACTTTTGTTCCCTTCACTTCGAGTACAAATAGTAATTATAGTTTCTATTGCCACTGCCATGTTATTGAATACCACTATGGCATCAGCAGCATATTGACGATCGTGAGTGTGGCAGTAGAGATGGAGGTAAAAACGAGAAAACAAAAGCACCGCTCAACAAAACTATTCTTCTTCTTCTTTATTGTTACTATTATTATTTAGAATACCACTATGGCATTATAAATACACAGAACAAGCCTCAGGTTTGCTTTTGTTTTTTTTTTTAATTTATTATTATTAGAGTATCATTTTAAGTACATGAACATCAATTGTCTACTATTATCAATAAATTGACATTTTAGTTAGAAATTAGCATATTAAATGAGATATGAACTTCTTCTAAAAAAAAAAAAAAACTTATGATTTTAAATGTTTTTAATAAATGATATAAATTTTGACTAATGAATATACAAATAAATAAATTTATCTATATATATATATATATACAATTAGCGGTAAACATGAAACAATACATCTCAGTATCAACCAATATCAAAATATTTCGTCTTACTAATCAAACCGTAACAGCCTTTGGTATAGTGTTGACTCCATTTACATTATCTCATAGTAGTTTTTCCATTTGAAGATGTTATCCATTAGTTTATCACTTTATTTCCATATCGTTCTCTTATTTTATTACTTATATTGTTTGCTTTTAGATTTGGTGACTTGTAATTAATAAAAGGTGTTCCCACAAATAGGGAAATAATCAAGCTTTATAAGAATGGCTTACAAGTTATAATCCAAGTATATACTGCTTTGAATTTACAAAAATTTCATGATCTTTCAAGAAAAAACAATAACTTGATACACAGTGAAGAGTACAAATTAATGAATAGAAATTCTGAAAACTGAAGGATTCATGACAAATTGCAGAACGTGAATCTTTGCTCGAAGCATTTGTTCAACTACATAAGGTTGGCAGAAGTGTGCTGTTCATTTATCATGTTTATATGGTACTATTATTAAAGGGGAATCTGCTCAGAATTAAGATCTTTTGGGTACTTGGACATAATACACAAACAGTGAGGGAGAAAAAAATACGTGGCTAAAAATACAAGAACTCCAAGGTCAGCCTCTTCACCAACAGCTGGCCGACGAGGATTTGCCCAGTATATTTGGCTTGCGCACCATAAACAATACAGGCTTGCTATGATCAGTATAAGTTTCATTGATTGATATGATTGATTTCTAGTGGATTTTACGGACTTCACTCTGCACGCCAGAAAGAATCAGCAATAGGATTATGCCAAGAATTAACCATACCCTTAACTTCAATAATTTTTTAAATCCAAACAAAAGACAAAAATAAAATCACCTGTTGATGTAAATAAAGCCACCAATTAAGCAAATGCATAAGAAGCCAACTACAACAACAGCATCTGGGTTGACAGGTGCTTGGGTCTCCCACCAACCAGTGCTCAATATCCAAGTATACATTTTTGAATGTCCATTTTCCTGAACATTTACAACATAATATATGGTCCATCAATTTGAACTACAACGATTTTGAACTATGAATAAAATTGTGCCATCCAAATAACAAAAAAGAAAACAAACATGGTTCTTCCTTTTCAAAATAAGAAAAGGAATAAGAAATTCTTTTAGGACAAAAACCATGAATTTGCCTTTCTGTGGCTGTAATTGTTAGTGCGGTGCTTGTCATGCTTGGATAGCCCTAACTGTTTTACTTGCCATCATACCACCAATGAGGGTAATTAAAATGTAGAAGTTTCTCTTTCGATATGAGACTTCTATAAAGATTTTGCTTGTGTTATACAGGTCATTATGAAATTGCATGGATTGGGACCTTTAAGAATGAAATGAAATTTGTTGGTCTACCACTTTGTTGAGTTTTAAGGCTCAAGGAAACAAACTATCTGCTAAATTTTGTATTAGATATTTAGTATGCATCAACCCCCTCAAAATAACTTCAGCAAACCCAGCTCAAGCAAGCACAACATACTAGCCGATCACCCCAACAAATAGAATTCAGTTTACATAATTATATTTCACCATGACTCTATATTGAGGAATTTTTTTTCTAAATCATAAATCATCAGACTTTCCACTTACCTCAGTCTACATAGCCCCGCATGTCCCCTTTCCCTAGCAGCAGCTCAACTTGAACCCAAGCAGAATGAACTCAACCAATTTATTGAATTTCCAACCATATCATTCCCCACTAATGCTGATTCTGACTTCTCAGGGGTGCAACTAATAACAATCTTATCCAACTCCATCATGCCATTCCTCCAATGAACATCCTTACACTTGTTTCCCAATTATGTTGGTGAATTGCTTTCCTATTTGTGCCATCAAGCATGGCTGATCCTCATGGCCACATATGACAACCCAAAAGGTAAAAACATCTCTCTACCCTGCTTTAACATTGTAGAACTGCTACTTCAATCTCTATCTCTACAAGAAACTGAGACAAGAAAAGCAAAGCTTACTATTATCTAGCCACCATTAAACTACAATCACAATTTTACTATCCAACTTACTATATTTACTGTCCACGTGAGAAGTCTTAAAAGTATCTCACCATATTTTTTATATGATGCTCACTCCATCATCCCTAGATATGGCCCATTCATATCAGAATTAAAATGATACCAAATAGCATATACCATTAAATTTAATTTGCATATGCTAATTACATAAGTTATGTCATCATGCATTTTTTAAAAGGTAAATTACTTTCTCTATTATGCAATTGATCTCGTCCAAACTGAAGTTCCATCTAAAAATAAAATAACCTTGAATATGCCAACAAACTAACTGTAACTTATAACACTGCCATGTTACTTATCAAAAAAAACACTGTCATATTATCTCTTCAGGAACCGTACCATTTTTTCACTACATATTGATATACCGCGTGGACTGCTCTCACCTTCTCTCTAAAAAACCATAAATAGCCTATTTGGGAATAAAGGTTGAATGATCAATATTTAACATGAAAACAAGTGATTATCCAATACTTTCTTTTTCTTGGATTGATTTTTTCTTAATTAACTTCTTCTAACTTGCACCCATCATACAAAACTTGATAGTTGACCCAAAACAAGTCATCATATTTGCTTTCACTAAAGTAAGAAAAATGGAAAGAAAAAAAAAACAATAATTACGGTCAGCAACATAGCATATTAGCTCCTACATACCTCAAACAAGTGATCAAGGAAAAAGTGTGTTAAAGAACCAGCAGCGATTAACAATAAGCATTGCTTCCTAGTAAGTGGTACCTGCAGTATAAAACCAAAAAAGACTATATTACAGTATTACTACATTTAGCAGCAGCATGACTTACAAAACTAATTACTCAACACTTCTATTACGTAGAACTAGGAGGCAAATTACTTGGTGCAGTGCAACTATTTCAAATTAATGCAGCTAAGTGCATGTATGAAACCCACATTATATATGAAAAAAATGCAATTGCTTAACAACAATTTACTGAGAAGCATGCAAAATTGAATTAGACCAATACAATAATCTGATTTCTTATATTTCCATAAACAATAGTATATATAAAACACGTTAGCTTCAAAAAACTAACACCTATTTGTTTGCCTGCATTGTACTATCATCCACATTGATAGTCTAGCTTTGCAATCCCCACGTGATTCTCTAAAAAATCAATCAACTTGAACCATTAAAACCCAAATTTCACAACTTAGAATTAGAAACCACCATAACACATCCCATTTATTCAATTCAAAGTCCAACTCAGATTTTCCACACACCCATTCAACCAAATGATATAGTTATGTAATCATTGATAACTTATTATATGAATAGCAAAACGACCCAAATCATAACATTTTCACCCAAAACCAATAATTTGGCCACTGATTTATAAACAAAAAGCAAAGAACTTTACTCCCCCTTGTACTGTTATGGCTTTCAATAAGTGAACAAAGAAAAACCCAGAATTCAAAACTCAATTTCCTTCCTTTTCCCACACTTTCCCAGCAACCAAACAAGGAAAAAAAAACCTTTGAAGCTCAGAGACTCAGTAACTAACCCCAGAGACAGAATCAAGAACACCCTTTTGGATCAAAACCCTGGAGACCCAAGAGTAGAGAAAGCAGAGAGGGAGGCCAAGAATGAGTATATAGTAAAAGGGGTGGTGGATAGCATCGGCTAGCGCTGAGGCAAAGGTGTGGCCGAAGCCAATGGTGGAGCTGAGCCACTCGGAGAAGGAGCCGATGTCAGGGCCAAAGAAAGCGTTGACTGTGTAGGTGAGAGTGTGGTGCGGGCTGAAGCGGCCATTGGTGAGAGACGACATGGCCAGGCCCGAACCCATGGCGTACATCATGTGCGGACCTGGGCCTGGCATGGCTTGGCTCGTCAGCCACTGCCAAATCTGGAGAAAGTTCGAACCTTCAGAGAGAGAGAGAGTTCTAGCTGGAAACTTCGGCTAGTTTAAAGTTAGTTTTTTTTTGTTTGGTTTTTTGAGAAACACTGTCTTGAAGTTGGAAGTTCCAACGTTGGTATATTTTATTTTGGGTTTGGGCCTGATTAGATTGCTTAATCAATGGAAAAGGAATTGTCCTTGTCCATCTCTTGATCTGCCTTCTTGGGTTTGGACCTTTGGATTATTATTGTCTCTCAATCTTTTTCTTTTTCTTTTTTTAATTCAGCAAAGTAAGAAAGTGTGTTTTTTTTTTTTAGATAAGATAAAATTTTAGCATATGGTTTCTACTCTATTCTTTCTCATTAGGCTAAGACTCGACAAAAAAATTTACTAATTGAACTAATTAGAATTAAAAAAGGAAGAGTTATATCATACACCACAATAACATCCCTAATGTATAAATGACCCGCATGTATAAATTTCAAGCAATGCTGGAGACATACAATTTGTTGAAGTTAGTAATCTGCAACTAGTACTAAAATCATTTTTCAAAAGCCTCACAACTCAAATGGTTGGCACCTCCTAGTATTTCCAATGGAGACATTCAAGTTTCAAATCTCTCCCCTATCTCCGCACGCAATCAAAATGATTAAAATGAAAACTTAACCATTATGGACTTTTTTAATCATTAAACTTATAATTGACATGTATGACTTACTGGAGTTCCTAATTTTGTATTGTTCGATTCTTTAGCTTTGAACTATTAAGTTCTCCAATTAAATTCAACTGCATAATTGCATTGCCCAATAAAACAAAGGCAATATTATCTTTTTCAAACAATTAAATTCAATAAAGTTATATCTTTTAATTTAATCAGGGTCATGTTAACGGGTTATGTTAACAAGTACCCCTAGAATAATTGTTAATAAACTATAATAAGAAAGTTTTGACGTCACTTTTATGGAAAATATTAAAAACTGTCAACAACATTAATTTCTTTATCATTTTCTCATAAAATATTTATAAAAATAATTCATAAACTAATACCCTTAGAGCATTCACTATTATTTCTCATTTAATTAAAGTAATCCTAAATAGTCCTAACTACATTTTACTATGTCCAACAATCATCAATAGTTTTAGAATAATTCTAGTACTAGATAAAATGTCATAATTTTTGCACAACTATCATACGTATTAGACTGTAACTGACTGTTTATCATTTTCACATAAAGCCACCATTTTTTCTTTACCGGTCACAATCTGCTACGTAGATAGTTGTGACACAAATTATAACATTTTATGTGTCCTTAAAATTTTTGATAGTTTCATGTCAACTTGGACATTGGCACATCAGCCCAATTTAAAGCCAGCCGAAGACTATGAATATTGCGAGAAAATACACTATTTCGGATGTATATTTCCTCTCACTCTCAACTTAGCTATGAATGAGAGAAAATATACACCAGAAACAGGGTGTACCTTCTGGAATATGGTCCCAGACCTATGACCCCTAATTCCCTAGCCCCTACCTACCAAAGCAACCCATTGTTGTAGGATTAGTATTAGCAAGTAATGACTAAAGTCATTATTACGTCACCAAAGTGAGAATAGTATGCATAAGCAAGCAACGTCAATGGGTTTTTAGGATAAGAGCGGTGTAAACATTCCATCAATTTATGGGACCCACTTTACTCACCCAAATTTTTTTTTTAAAGCTATAGCAGTAATAAATAGTGTAATATTTTTCTTCTCTTTTTTGGTGGATAAGGACCGAAGGCGAAGACCCACGCTCCCTCTCCACACGCAAGCAGGAGCCCCTACGACACCCTGGCGTGAAACACGGATACCGGATAACGCGGGTCCCATGTAGTTTGCATGTAATAAGATAGAAAGAAAGAAAGAAAACTAGAGGAATAATAAATATTCCTTTGTATTGTGCCATCCCAATCTCTACGAGGTTCCCACCTAACCAATCCTTTTTTATACAGTGTGTTCCGTGACCTGGACTTCCTTGTCCACATGACTCATTTCGTGGATGTTTTACATTACTTTATTTATTATTTAAGTCAATCTAAATCCAAAACTAAATCTAGGCTCTATCTTGTCCAAAATAAAAAAAATCTTGACTCTATCGGTAAACGGATTGAGTTGAGGGAATATTTAGCTTAAGTAATAAAATTATTTATTGTAAGATAAGAGATCTGATTTTCAATCATGATATGTCATAAACCAATTAATATTTTAATCAGATAATAATAATTATGAAGTGACGAACCTTATAAATCGAATACTTATTGTATCTATCAAGATAATGTTTTGAGCTCAAATATAACTGTAGGGAAGTGGCACATAAAATCCAAGTAAGCATTAGGCCTTATAACAGGTTCATAACTTATCGTTTCGAAATATGGGGCCCTAGGGACAGAATTAGGATTCGCAGCTGGGGGGATGGGGGGCCAAGCTTACTATAAGTTCATTGAATTTCGTATCGTCTATCAACATCTTAAACACATATTTGTGGACAAAAATATATAATCATGTTGCAATAAACTAATACTTATTTCATCAATAGTGATTCTTCAAAATGTTGTTCGATGATTTTTAGAAAATAGTATATAAGTAATGACTTCGAATTTATTTGTATTTTCTTTCAAAAAATCAAACATTATAGTTGATTTTTCCATTATCTAGAAATCATATAAAAAGTCATATAAATTATAAGGATTTATTCCACATCTACATAACATTCAAACAATTTCTTGACTTGTAAAGTCATGAGATTTAATCCAATGTAAAAATAAATGTTTATTTGGTTTTTGTTTAGAACTAATTTTCAGAACAATAGATTTATAAGATAGGGAAATAATAAAGTATCTCAAAATTAATTAAATAAATAGTAGATGAGTACTCTTTATGTGTTATTTTGACATACCTTACACTTCTTCTTCTTCTTTTTTGGATGAGTACAGCTTTTATCATTAGTTACTTCTTTTGAACCAAAATTTGACACATATATTACTCCATCTAGCACTATAGCAAACATGTGCCACAACCCCCTCTACCCATTTGGCATTCACAAGTTCACCATTCACACAACACAACACAATTGTTTTATTTTTATTTTTCTCGATGAAAACGATAGCCACAAGTTCATACACTAATACACTATCAGTTACTAGCATTTATCAGATAAAAATTGGTAGAAGATCTGCCTTACAGGCTCACACAACATATCTTCGAATAGCAAAGAGAGGATTGAGGAGAGATTTAAGAGAAGAGAGAGGTCAAATTAGAGAAGGAAGAGTCTGATTTGCTATATTGCCTTAAGGGTATTCTTTTTTTTTTTTAAGATTTGTGATTCGTTTGATTGGTTTTTTTGGTTTGTCTGAAGTTTTTTTTTTTTTTTTTTTGGTTATTTTTGGGACAACTGGGCAAAAGGGTAGGTCAGATATTTTTTCTATTTAGGTTAATTTGTAATTTTTTTTGGAGAGGGGGGCCAAGTATATAAATTTTGGGATCATATTTTAAAATTTTTATTTATATGCATACAAAAGTAAATTTTTTAAAAAAGTTGGGGGAGGGGGGGGGCATGGCCCCCCTCATTCTAAACATAGTTCCGTCCCTATGGGGCCCCACTACAGAGGCACATACCCCAGAGCATGAATTAAAGGTAAAACAAAAGGTTGTCAGAAACACCCTCAAGATCCTGAGAAATTATAAGGTCCTTATGGTGTATAAGTGTCGTGGTCCACAATTCCACTAAAAGACTAACACTTGTTTAAAATTGCTTAGTTAAAAAAATTTTTAAACAGAAACTGATTACTGACTCAGCAATTTTAAACAAGTGGGAGTCTTTTAGTGGAATGGTAGACAAGTGATGTGGTCCACCAGAGGACTGTACAATTTCTCCAAGATCCCGAATCTCGAAATTCGACCTAACAGGACCAGTCACCTGTGGTCCGAGCATGAGTAAACCACTAGTCACCCATTGATTACACTGCCCGTGCCAATCTGTGTTCTGAGCTACCAAAGGAACGAATCCAGGATTTCAAGCTAGAGGAGGTCAGAGTATAAGAAAAAAAAAATTCAAATAGACATCCATATAGTATTAACAAATTATAAATACATAAAATCATTATTTCTTAATACATTAAAATGCAATCATTTACCAACAAAGACAAAAAAAAAAAAATAATAATAATAATGTTTTTTTTTTAAATAATAGGCTAGCCAGGATTTTTATTTTTTTATTTTAAGTTAGAGCATTCACACTAGTGGTGCTAAAAAATTTAGTTTTTAGCACCTCAAAAAGCTAATTTATTTATTTTACCACCTCACTTTACAATACACCCAACATCATATGTTCTATTTTTTTACCACTTCATTTAAAATAATATAAACAACTCATTAAAATAATAAAGGAAGAGAGAGAATTTGAGTTTTTTTAATTGAAGGTAGAGAAATAATCTTAATAAAATATTGTATTTTATTTTTAACAACTTGTTACAGTCAACTGGAATTTATATCAATTTACTGTAGTTGCAAAAAATTTAGCTTTAGTTTCTCCAATGACACATGTTTTTTTTGCTAACATACAATCAACATTGTGAATGTTTTTATTGTTTTTGTTAAGTTTTTTGGTTGAATAGTTGCTAGTTGAAGGGGGGCCTAAGGTTTTGGAATGGGGGCAAATACAATACAAAAATGATGTATATAATTTGTAAAAATAAAAAATAAAACTAGACCCAGGGGGGGTTCGGGCCCCCACCTGGGTCCGTTCCTGTACCAAAGACATCCTTCTGAGGCATGCACAAAATATTTGAGGATGTCCTCCAGATCTTCCTGATGAATCCACAGCAACCAACCTGACACAATTGCATTTAATACAACAGATAACTTATAAGAATAAAAAAAAAAAGGCCCCAAAAGTCTGTTCATCATAACCTCAATAAAATTGTATGAATAAAGTTCAAGACACAAATTTATAAAGTAGAGAGTTATCTAGTTCTTATTCAAATTTCCCATTGCGGAATGTATTAAGCCCGTAACATACATTAATTGTGATCATAAGTAAGTAGTTAAGCCCAAACTAATTTCTTGCTTCCACAATAACAATTAGTTATTATTTAACTACCAATCATGAGTCCTGATTTTGAATATATATGTGTGTATATATATATAAAAAACATTATACACATATGAAATATGTAATTTGAATAAGTAATCAAGTTTAGTGATGTTCTTGTTTATATTAAAATTAAATGAACTAATTATAAACTTCCAAGCGTTAATACATTTGATATATGCTGTGAATCTAAATACAAAGTTGTGTCCTTTCACATGCCCTACTAACTCATATAACTTATAACGTGTTAAAAGTAAAATTCCCATTATAATAGGGATATGAGTTATTAAGAAATTAATCTCAAGCAAGTATCTTTTTTTAAATAAATATCAAGATCTTCTAGAATGATAGGATAACTCCAACATAGAAGTCTTATAATCCTACCCATTCATTTCACG
Organism: Notholithocarpus densiflorus; assembly: GCA_030021035.2. Taxonomy (NCBI): domain Eukaryota; kingdom Viridiplantae; phylum Streptophyta; class Magnoliopsida; order Fagales; family Fagaceae; genus Notholithocarpus; species Notholithocarpus densiflorus. The sequence goes on along the minus strand of JARYZH020000032.1, from coordinate 2,351,434 downwards.
ATGGATTATATTTTGAGTAATGCTACAGACATAAATTATCTTACAATATTTTTACAGATTGTTGATGTTACAAATTCTTATTGGTTCTCATATAAACCCGCTACTAATATCATATTTTTACTTACCAAAAATCACCTATCACGTTAGCAGTTTGTAAAAAAAAAATCGTAAAATAGTTTGGGACTATTTCCCTTATATTTTACCATGTCATCAACATAGATATATTAAAAAAAATTGACTACCACTATTTTGGTATCTATTTGAAACTTTGATAATTTAATAAAATCCAATCCTCTTGTTTTAAAATTGATGGATAATATTTTATGAACTTCATAGTGGAGTTAGCTTAATAAATCTAGAGGATCCTTATCCATTTTTTCTAATTATTTTTATTATGTTTAAATAAATCTATCAATAAGTCTAAGGCCAAAAAAAATTTCACTTTTTTTCACAATTGCAAAGTGGCTTGTTGTGATTTGCCTAAATAAAATTGTGTTAATGGTGAACACAAGTGTAGTGAGTGTTGTTCTAACCATAGCAGACCATATCAATAATTATAGAAAAAATTAAAAATAATGTATCCCTGTCATGGACTTGAATTGGATCGGTGTCGAGTGCTCAAACCTTACCCCATCTCATTATTCAAAGATATTAGAAATTTGTGAGTGCTATTTAATATCTTCATTTTTGTCCGTGATATTTCTAAATTTTAAGAATATCCTAATTATTTAGTATTATCTAACAAAATCCCACATTTCATGGAGAATGTCATAAAAATACTAAGATATATACGATGTTTTTAGGACGACAGCAATACAATTGCTATGAAGTATGAACGGTTGAACCACTTTAGTCTTTATGGCATCTACAATTTTTATTATTCATTTTTTTGGTGAAGGCGTCATTTACAATTCCACGTTTCAACTTTCAATGAAAGTCATAACAAAAGTCATAACAATCTCACATTATAATTTTCTCGGTTTTCTCCACTATTGATTTATGATTATTTTTTAGTTTACAAACAAAAAGATCTTTTTTTTATTATTATAAATAAGATAAAATTTCAATCTATAATGTTTACCATATGATAATTGTTATTTATTATTAGTTGAAGACATCAGTTGATTTTTATTTTTATTTATTTTTTTTTGTATAAATGAGATATGAATTTCAAATACTTTACTCAACCAGAAAAGATTTTAACAATTGAGATAACTTAAACCCACAATAGAAGATAAAAATAAATGGAGAAATTAATGGATGCCCTAAAGATATTAGTTTAGGAAATATTGTTATAAGCTTTTTATTGAAAAAAATATATTTAAATTTTTATTTTTACATATTTTTATATTTATCATGAAAGTAGTGTCAAATTTTTTCTAAAATAGTTTATTAATAAGAGTTTTATTACTGGATATCCTTAAGGCATTTGATAATAGACAATTTTATGAAATTTTTGCTACCACTTTCATGAAAAATCTAAAAATATGTCAAAAAAGTCAATTACGTTTTTTTTTCTAGTAAAATTTTTTTAAAAATATTTCATAAATCAATACTTTTAAGACATTTGTTAACTTTTCTCAATTAACAATTGTTGTAAGAGCACTAGATAACAGCACTTAAAAAGAAGACACCACATTAATTTTTATTATAAGTTATGGGTCCAGTTAATATATACCCTACATTAATCATCAATTTTAATAAACTTTTTATGAAAAAATAAGTTCTTTCATTTTTTCATAAAAAATTTCTTAAAATAGTTTATTAACATATACCCTAATAACGTATATCAGTAAAACCCATAAATTAGAGATGGGATATTGTGAAGCTGATATTATTTTTTCTCGACATGTGTTATACGCGTGCATACACATGTTATACGCGTGCATATACTCTAAAGGCATATGTCAGTACAATCCATAAGTTAGGAGTATTGTGAAGCTGATATTATTTTTTCTCGACACGTAGGCCGTAGGCGTGCCATGTACCACGGGATGAGTGGCCTCCTAAAATTCCTAGTCAGAAACGAAAAATCAATAACACAACACAAGTCTCTCTTCAAAGCATGCTATTCTTTATTGTTGACAATGGATTTTTATTATGGATTAGTCGATGATGTCAATGTTTGAAAGACGCCGACATTACCAATAGAGATCACGAGATTGGTTTTTATTAAATAAAAAGGGGAATTTAAATTTATTATGACAAGTGTCTTTCCTTTATCTTGGTGGAAAATGTTGTTCGAAAACCATTATTGTGTGTGAATGTTTGACTTATTTCATCCATTTAATTGCGGCCATGGAAATAAGTTTTTGAAAGCTTTCAACTATCCAAAAAAGAAAAGAAAAAGTGTTGAAACCTTTTTGTTATTTAGTTCTCCCATAAAAACATTAATATTTTGCATAATTCCAAATAATTTTATAACATAACTTTTTTTTAATAGAGATATCTAGAATTTAAATTACTCGTTTCCCTACAATCAAATTATAAAAATATAAAAAGATAATTAAAATAGATCTAATGTTTTACTATTTAACTTTTCAAAATTTAGAATAAAATAGTTAAATAATATACTTTCATAAACTTATAAATATATATATATATATATATACTTTCATAAAAAGTTAAATATTATATCAATGGTTTGATTAACGGGTGCTCTTCAAACATTTATTAATGGATAAATTTTAAAAAAAAAATTGATATCACTTTTACGAAAAATATAAAAAATAGTCAAAATATCAATTTTTTTCCTTTTCAAATAAATTTTAAAAAATATATTTACTAAACAAATGTTTTTAGAATATCAATTAACAAAATCTATAAATACAAATATCATATAATGAGATTGAGTAAATGGAATGGCATTGATACTTATTAATTTCTTCGCTACATGTCATGGATTTGACATGTCTTTCCTTTCTTCTTGAAATAAGAATACAGGTAATGAAAGAGAAGTAGTAATAGTAGTTTTTTTAACTTGTACTTAAAGAATTAGTATATATATATAAATAAAATATAAGTAGGTCTATTATCACAATAATTTTCACAATTTTTGCTACAATTTGCCTACATAATGAGTTGTAAGTGGTGGAAATAAAATGGTGGGTTTATATGAGTCCATGATTCTACCACTCACGAGTTATTACATGACAAAGTTATGGTAAAATTGTAAAACTAGTTGTGATACTAGACTTACTCATAAAATATTAGTTAGAATATCTGAATGATATGCTGACGTGGTGTGGAATATCCAACAAAAATGAAACAAGTGCGTTCTGAGTTGTCAAAGTTAAAGGGAAATTGGTCTCAGACTCTAAAGTGTGAAAAACTGAAAAGGCCGTACGAGATTGTGGAAGCAAAAGGAAAAGGAAAAGGAAAAGGAAAAGGGGTAATGTTGGAATTAAAATTTAAGGATGAGGAAAATGGAAGGAGCTATGAGGGTAAAGGAAGGAAAAGGCATTTAAAGATCCTTGTCTCCTAGAGTTTATCCACATCGAATTGCACAATTCCATTAGGGACTTTCTTTTCATCAGTATTACATTTTTGCCATGGTCTTCCTAACAACTTTTTTTTTTTAATTTTATTTATCCCTATATAAGACTTTTTTTTAGGTGGGTTTTGAAGGTGAAAGATATTTTTAATTCAAAATTTGTATAATTAATTCAATTGTGTTCCGTTTTATGCCATATATTTTGAAAAGTATTTGAGTTTTTAGTTAATTCTATTGGTAAAATTTATTATTATTAAATGAGTTTAATTCATCACTTACATCAAAACCAATTGATGTCTTGATTAGATGATAAAAAACAATTATTAAAAGTAGACCCTATAAATTGAATCTCTCTCCAAAAAATAGTTTGAAAAATATTATTATTACAAGTAATAAAATGTAGGTACAGTTTTTAAGGCATTGTGTCTTAAGTTTCCTAATTAAATTCATTAACATTGTCCTATTAGGCAATAGATTAGGGCATTGGTTTAGGAACTATATTCATAAATATTTTATTGAGAGAATAATAAAATAATAAATGTTGTTAACAATTTTTTATATTTCCCATAAAAGTTGTGTCAAAATTTTCCTATTATGGTTTATTAACAATTACCCTAAGAGCATCTGTTAACATGACCCTAAATTTAAATTTAATTATCATTGAGAAAAGATAAAATTATTACATTGACCAATGCCACTACATGATTGACCTTAATTAGGGTGTCCAACTATCTAAATTTTGCCTATTACAAAATTTGTATAGATTTTTTTTTTTTGAAACAAAATTTGTATAGATTAATAGTAAGTTACCAATTACAAGGAACGGCATATTTTTCTAGATATTTCAAAATTATCTTACTTTTCTTTTTCATAAATATTAATAGTTTTTAATGTCTCAAACTGGAAGAGAATTTCGCAAAAAAAAAAAAACCTTATTAATAATTTTAATTCCATAATATTAACTTGCATGAGTCGGATTACAAATCATGAGGTAGGTTTTATGAATTATAAAAGTACTTTCACATGTATACTCTACATTTTGACCCTTGCATTGCTAATGTATGTATGTAACGTAAAAGGATTTAAAAAAAAAAGAAGAAACGTAAAAGAACTCTAAGTAGTACTATTATTTATCTATTAAGATGGAGAAAGAACAAGAGAATGGCCAAAAAATAATGAATTAATAACTTCTACGTCTCATTATGTCACTGGCAAACAGTTAACAGTTACAAATTATAACAATTTAATAAGGTAAGAGATGTCAACACTATTGTTTATACTTATCCAAAACGAATAAAAGAAAGAGACAAACCTTTTTTTTTTTTTTTTTTTTAATTTTTACTTTTTTTTTTTTAATATTACCATCTTAATCATGGGTTGCAAACTTACACGGGTTTGTTTTGTTAAATTAAAAACAAATGCTACATTTATAATATTTTCATAATAAATCTTAAGTGATAGGATGTTACGTGTTTTTAATTCGAATTAACCATTAAAATTAATATTTTATCCATTAGTAACAGTTAATAACAACCAATCATCTAAATTTTTTTTGTAAAAATGTTATGAATATAGCATTTTTCGTTAAATTATAATGATAGCTTTGGTAAACGTTAAGTGATTGAGGTAAAAAAGAAGTAAGTAAATGCGTAAGGATTATCCAAAGTGGATGACAGATTATGAAATAGCGTGGTCGAGCAGCCGCGTGCACTTTTTCTATCCTACCAAAATAAATGTGGTTTCCACTAACTTTATATTATCTCTCTCTCGCTCTTTGCATTATAGGCGTTTTAGTCAAACTACTAATTTGTTGCATTTCACCAAGCTGGTCATGATTAGGTTACAGCTCATATTGACCCTTTATTGCCCTTATTATTCTCTACGTAACCCACACTCTCTTCTATTTTGCCGTATCCATATGGGTTCTCAATAGCCATAAACTCAATTATTAAGTGTACATTCATAGGATTATTATCCAAATTTATTATCAATTCATTCTAAGATGGGTTTAATCAACAAGTGTCCTAAAAACATATATTAAAGAACAATAAATACTCGAGTAGTGTATGAGCTATAATGCACATAGAGACTATTATTTTATTTTTTAGCATGGAACGGGCAAAATTGACAAAATTGAGAGAATTTATCTTATGTATTGGGTGTATTTAGGCCTCTCACAACTTGTAGGTTCCATAGCATGTGAGCACATTATAGCAAATAGAGCTAATTGTGCGTCGAGAGGAAAGCTTTTAATCACCAAATAGATATTAATTTTTGTGTTCATAAGGTGCCATTGGTTGGACTATAATACAAGTAAAGATAGCAAATCAAGTAGCCCACTTTTTTTATACGTTATCAATTATCAGTTACTATACTTGGTACATTTTATTACACGAGAGCGAGGCTTATTATTTTAGTGGGGGTCTGATACATGTTTTATTGTAAAGGCTAACATCAATTATAGCCTTCTATGGATTAGGGTTTCGTGAATAAAAATCATACGTTCCATTTTTAATGTTTCAACTTTCAATTATATTCGACCAACTAAAGCATGTCATGTGTCTTATTTTTATTTTTCCATTTTAAACTTAGGTCACTATAAAAGGGGGAAAATGAATGTGTAACGTACTGTGAATAGTGGAGTATAAAATGGAATAATGAGTTGGTAATTGCTCTCATTCTAAACTTGAGAGTAGAGGGTAGAAGGCCATTACCCATGTTGCAGAATTTTTTGTTCAACCATATAATGACATATATAATTATAATTAGTGTGATTTGTATAGTTTTTTTTTTTTTAATTGACAGTTGGGAAGGGAGAGTTTTAATTCTAAATGTTTCAATTAAAAACACCATGAAATTTCAATTGAGTTACAATTTACAAGGCTCTTGGCATTTTGTATAGTTGTCATGGTATTAAAAATTTACACTCACATTATTATTTATATTTAACAAGCAAAATTCGAAACAAAATAAAAAATATAAAGTAACTAAAGGAACTCAGCTTTTTAATATCAATCTACTTCCAGAAAATCAAAGCTAATTCAATTTACACGTATCAATTGATATTACAAACTCATGAATTTTATTAGTCCCAAAAGTCTTTCCCTCCAAGGAAAAGCTATTGATTATTATTTTATTATACTCATATTTGTTTTGATAGTTTAAAGAATTGAAAATTTGAGAAATTCGAAAAACATAAAAAAAAAAAAAAAACAGGGGAGATTCACAATGATAGTTGTGGGCACACAATTTATGTTTATGTTTATCCGTAGGCAGACAGGCAGAGTACACCGGGGATTTTCAGCTTTCATTCATTACTTATTTTTTTTAGAAACCAAGAGACAGTCAATAAATATTATTTCTACCTACAAAATAATAATAGCACATAAAAGATTGGTAGAGCAAGAACAGGATTGAAGGATAATATTCTTTATGGTAATAATGAAGTCTTTCTTTGTTGCCTAAAGAATTAGGTTTTAGGTACAGAACAATCTATTGGAGGATTGAGGTTAACCTAATTTTTTTAGTCATGGGTTGACTATTAATCATATTGAATTACATATTTAACCCCTTCTTCTTAGCCAGATGACATGTTGCCAATTTTTCCATTCAAGTATTCTTTTTTTTCTTTTTTTTGAGGGGGACCATTCAAGTATTCTTCATTTGTGTGTGTGTGTTTTTTTTTAGAAATGGGACATCACACCCTTTGCATTGCAAGGATGACAAGTGTCCTGATTCCCAAATGAAGCCATCAAATGTAACACTTAAGTAAAAGATAAAGTGCTTTTGAAAAAAAAAATTAGCATTTAGAAAGACACAGTATTGAAGAAAAAATTATCACCTATGTGTTAAAATGTTATAGGTTTTTTTTTTTTTAATGATATTAAAATGTTAAAGGTGATAGCACATCTTTCACAATTTGTTAGAGTGAGTTATAATTGATTAAATATCATTTTTAAACAAGTCCTGCTAATAGCACTTTTATCATAGGAAAACATTGAAATTACTCCAAATTTTAGCACAAAACACTTACAAACTGATTGGATAATGAATGCGAATGATGTAAATTCAACATGATAAATAATATTTTTGTAAATGAGGACATTAGGATCACAAGTTCACAACATATCATCTCAACATCTTCAAAAAAGAGAAAGAAAAAAAAGTACCACCTCAAAAATTGTCAAATTTTGCTTTCTTAACAAGACTTATTGATTTATGAGATCGTAAAGGATAAAGCAATATAAATAACACATTTTTATTTTTATTTTTATACGTGGTATCCAAGTTTTTTTTAGTCAAACTATTTATCTCCCTATCTATGAGATACCACTCTTGTTGTTTTTGGAGGAAAGTCTATAAGATACCTTGAAAATCCTATGAACTAATAATTGAGAGATGAAACATAAAACTTTTGAATTTACAATATCTTTTACATTAGAAAAATGTCTAGCACACATCACTTAATACACATAATATACACACATTCCAAAAGCAAGTTCCAACTTCGACTATTTTTTTTTGAAAACCATGTGTATTATATGCATAAATGTGTGTGTAATAAATACTACCCTACAAATTATTGAGCCTATCACCCAAGTTTTCCCAAAATATGATATAAAAAAAAACACATTTATCAAAAGAAAGAAAGAGAACAAAAGTTAGGAAATGAATGAGGGTACACACCTAATAAAGTTGAAAGTTAAGGGTATTTGTGGGTGACCAAATCCACAAGACTATAACGTAAGACCAACCATGGTTGCAATCCAACTGTAACACTCCTCTCTCTCTCTCTCTCTCTCTCATATATATGTTTCTTTTTTTGACTTTCTACGATTTTATCTAATCTGAGAGCTTCCTTTGTTGAACGAACAATTTATCAAATTAACAAATATACAAACAAACACCATTCCAAACGGAACCTACAAAATATATAAATAGTATTATTTTTTCACACTTTTTATTTTTTTTCAAGTCAGTTTCGAACCCATAAAGGCTCCTCACAAATCTCACCAGTTTCGAACCTAACATCATACACTAAACGTTCTTTCTCTCTTCTTTTTTTTCTTTCTCTGATGGAGTATTTCGTTTCTGTACTTCCCTTTTTTTTTTTTTTTTTTTTTTTCTGTTGGTAAGTTTGTTCACATTGGTTTCTTTGCTTTTTGCTCTTGGAAATGTAAAAGATGAGAACTTGGGTTTTCTTCTGTGAGATTGCAGAGTTTTCTTTTTTATCTTTTCTTGGGTTTCTTGCCAACCAAACATAACTTGCATTGCTTATCTGGATTTTTTTCTTTTGTTGGGTATGGTTTTTCTTTGCAGAAAAGTAGATCTTTACTGTTACACACCGCTTAACTAGAAGCTCTATTGTTGGATCAGCTTGGTTTCTATTCTGGTAATCTCTCTCTCTCTCTCTCTCTCCACGTGGGATTGTTGCCTTGTTGGCATTTCAATTTTTTGCTGAAACTTCTCATGGTTCTATGGTTTCATATTGCCAATTCTGCTAGCTTTTGTTTGGTTACATAAATCTCTCTCTTTCTTTTTGTTCTTTTGGTTCTATGGATGTAATTTTTGTATGTTTATGTATGTATGTATGTATGGATGGATGGATGGATGAATATGTCTTTAAAGAAAGGTCAAGGGGCATGAGAGTTATTCTTTAGCACAGTGGATAAGGTTGAAGGGTCAAGAAAAATGGAGTCTTGAAGAAAAATAATATCGGGATAATTTTATCAATGAATTATTTTTCTGCTCAAATATACAAATTGCATGTGAATATTTTGGAATACTAAATCTGGTTAGAGCAATGGTTTTTGAGTTTTATTATACTATTTCTAGTAAAAAATTTCCATTACTGTTGAAGATAAGGATGAACCAATGAATGGCCAAGAAACTATTATTTATTACATTAATTGAAGATTATTCCGCTTTGTCCATTATTAGTAACCAGATAAGCTGATTTAGTGATGAATCAATAATAATTTCAAGGAGCTAAAGACAAATGGTGACCTCCTAAAATATGTAAAAATAAACCTATCCATAGGAAAAATATGTCTTATATATATATATATATATATATATATATATATATATATATATGAATGAAAGTAAGAACTTCATCATTATCCAAATCTAATTCATTAACCACTTATGTCAAATCTGATTTGTTAAATTGAACATATCCCTATTCCATTATTAGAAGATCAGATGAGGTGATTTAATAATGGTCTTGGTGGAAGCAAAGGGATGTGTATTAAGTAGTATATTGATACAATATACTTTAATTTTTTATTTTATATTAAAAAAATCAATTCAAGAATATTCTTTTCCATTCTACAAGCTTCATAAATTTTGTTTCATAGAATATTCCTTTCCATTCCGCTGGCTTCATAAAATTTTTCCTGATCTTCTAGTAATTGTATTCATACGTTTTAACAAGTAGGTCAGAATTATTATAAAGGACTTTTTGGTAAGTATATACAATGACTATATTCATTTTTTTTTTTGTTGATAAGTATATACAATGACTGTATTCATATAAACCAATGAAACATAGACACATAGTCCTTCCCTTGTTACCTATATAATTGTATATACATGTTTTTGTCTGTTTCTCTATCTACATTTTCTTCCCTTTGTTGTTAGTTAAACCTTGCATGATATAAATTGAGTTCACATGAATAGTCACCTCTTGGATGAGTCTCTGCAAAGAAGTCACCTCTAGATGGTCTTTGAGCATTCAGATATTTGAAATTATGTCAGAACATTTAGCTCTTTGTTGTTTTCTGCTAATTGTGGATACATGAATGCAGCTCTTTACTCTATAGAATATGATGGAAATTAAGATATGACTTAAAAATTTTAATCATTGTAAATTTCAATATTATTTAAGCTGTGGCTGTAGTATCCCTCTTGACATTTTTTTATCTGCTTATTCAAGTTCATTCTGTAACTACACATTTTGTCTTCTATTTTTCCTGTCTTTATTCCCATTTTAACATATGCACCTCATGTATGCAATGGTTATCTTAAGAAACAAGGTAGGCTGTATAACTGCGTCATTTCAGCATATGAAAGCATAAGTCATATAGCTCTTTTTGACAACCTTGATCTGCAATTAAGCATCGAAGGATATTTCATGTATAATTGAAAATGGTGTTAGATTTGTATGGAATAGAAATTGTTTATAAAAAATAATTTGATATCTGAGGGTATTGTAGGCAAGATCAATTGTGCCTTTCTATGGTGTCTATACTTTAGAAAGAATTCAAGGCTCTGCCTTTGGGTTTCTTTCATTTATCCTGATTATCTTTTCTCTTTTCTGCTTAGTTTGATGCGGGTCTGTTTGCTTGTAAACAGCAGCTAGGCATGTCTTTCTGCTATCCTCACTATGGTTTGGGACCTTTTTTTTTTCATTGCTTCATAGGTTGAAGCAGGCATAAGCTCCCTGTCTAAGAGGCACCTGCATTTTTAATAACTACATATATAGCTGATAAAATACATTCTAAGCGCACTTACATTGATGTTCCTAGTTGGGGATGTGCCAGACTTAGAGCTCTAATCATTGCGGTAGGGAACATATTTGAAAATTGTTATTCATCCTATAGTAGAATCATGTGAAATATTCTTCTTTAGTGAGTTTGACTGTTTGAATGACTTTTGCTGGTGGAGAAACATTCACAGAAAGCAGTATATAGCATTTCTAATAGAAAAAAAAAATCCTGATACATAGATTTCAACCAGTAGTTGATAAGAAATGAAAGATTTATTGCTCCATTGTAATTATTGAATGGTGGATTTTTACGGAAGCTTATTTTATTGCATAGTTCCAATGCTGGGCATTGTCCTTTATAGGGTGGTTATAACGGTCTTTTGCTGCCTTCCTGCAGGTATTTGGTTTTCTTTAATTTGGATTAATCCATTGCGATATTTTTGGCGGGAAGGGCATCTTTCCTTCATTGTTCTGCATTTTAAATTTAAATAACAGATATATGAACACCTACAGGCAATCATGGTGTCAAGGACTTCTAGCATAAGTTTGCTGGAATTGTCATCTGCGGATATGTTGAGTTTCCCTCAAACTCCTAGATCACTTCCACGGGTGTTGACTACTCCGGGAATCATTCCTGATGTAGATAGTAGTGGAGATTTAGATGTTCTCTCCCCTAAAACCCGTAAAAAAATAATATTAGTGGCAAATTTTCTCCCTCTTCATGCTCAAAAGGATCCAGAATCTGGCAGATGGTGCTTTAGTTTTGATGAGGATGCACTTTATTTACAGCTTAAGGATGGTTTCTCATCTAACAATGATGTTGTATATGTGGGATCTTTGAAGGTTGATGTAGATGCAAGTGAGCAAGAAGAAGTTTCCCAGAAACTGCTGGAGGATTTTAATTGTGTGCCCACATTCCTTCCTCCTGACCTTCAAAAGAAATTCTATCATGGATTCTGTAAACAATATTTGTGGACCCTTTTTCACTACATGCTGCCTATTTGCCCAGACCATGGCAATGGCTTTGACCGGATGCTTTGGCAGGCATATGTTTCTGCTAATAAAATATTTGCAGACAAGGTTCTGGAGGTGATCAATCCGGAATATGATTTTGTATGGGTTCATGACTATCACCTCATGGTTCTCCCTACATTTTTGAGAAAGGCTTTCAATCGAGTCAAGCTTGGCTTCTTCCTCCATAGCCCATTTCCCTCATCAGAAATCTACAGGACTCTGCCAGTCAGGGAAGAAATCATGAAAGCATTGCTTAATGCTGATTTGATTGGTTTTCATACATACGATTATGCTCGCCACTTTCTATCTTGTTGCAGTAGATTGATGGGCTTGGTGTTTGAATCTAAGCGGGGCCACATTGGACTTGAATATTTTGGACGCACTGTGTATATCAAAATTTTGGCTGTGGGGATTCATATGGGTCAACTTGAATCTGCATTGAATCACCCATCTTCTTCCATGAAGGCCAAAGAGATTCAGAAACAATTCAAGGGGAAAAAAGTAATTCTTGGTGCCGATGACATGGACATATTCAAAGGCATCAGTCTAAAATTATTAGCCATGGAACAGCTTTTGCAGCAGCATGAAGAGTTACGGGGCAAACTTGTCCTGGTGCAAATTATAAATCCTGCAAGGAGCACAGGGAAAGATGTTCAAGAAGCAAAAAGGGAGACATATATGACTACCAGAAGGATAAATGAGGATTTTGGTTTTCCAGGCTATGAACCGGTTATTCTAATTGACCGTAAGGTCCCTACCTATGAGAAGACTGCCTATTATGCTTTGGCAGAATGTTGCATTGTAAATGCTGTGAGGGATGGTATGAATCTAGTTCCATACAAGTATACTGTTTGTAGGCAAGGGACTCCAAAAATGGATGAAGCTCTGGGAATTGCCTCTGCTTCTTGTCGTGCTAGTACACTTGTTGTTTCAGAGTTCATAGGATGCTCACCATCGCTAAGTGGGGCAATTAAGGTGAACCCATGGGATACTGGTGCTGTAGCCAATGCACTGTATTCGGCAATCACGATGCCTGATTTAGAGAAGCAGTTGCGGCACGAGAAGCACTTTCGCTATATTAGCACTCATGATGTGGCTTATTGGTCCCGCGCTTTTGTGCAGGATTTGGATCGAGCATGCAAAGATCACTACAGTAAACGTTGTTGGGGCCTTGGATTTGGTCTGGGTTTTAGAGTTTTATCTCTCTCCCCAAGTTTCCGGAAGCTTTCTATTGATCACATTGTCTCTGCATATAGGAGGACGAATAGAAGAGCAATATTTTTGGATTATGATGGTACAGTAGTGCCCGAAGCTTCAATTGTTAAAACCCCATCCCCTGAAGTTATTTCTGTTCTGAACAACCTGTGTGATGACCCTAAGAACACAGTTTTCATAGTTAGTGGTAGAGGGAAAGACTCACTTAATGAATGGTTTGCTCAATGTGAGAATCTTGGTATTGCGGCTGAGCATGGATACTTCATAAGGTATGTTATATTTTCATAATTATGGGTGCTAATTTGTAGTTTTCGTTTCTAATACATTTTCCTACATGAAATAGGAGTTCCATTTAATAAAGGTAATTTTCAAGTGCATTGAATGTGCTGTGTCCCTTTATCAAAATGATGTTTTTCAGATAATTGGCAACAAGTATTAATTTTATATTTATTATGATTCAAATTCTAGGTGGAGTAGGACATCAAATTGGGAAACAAATCCCATAGCCACAGATTTTGATTGGAAAAGGATTGCAGAACCTGTAATAAGATCATACACGGAGACAACTGATGGCTCCAATATAGAGGCCAAGGAGAGTGCCTTGGTATGGCACCATCAAGATGCTGATCCTGACTTTGGGACTTGCCAGGCCAAGGAGCTTTTGGACCATCTTGAAAGTGTACTAGCAAATGAGCCTGTAGTTGTTAAGAGGGGCCAGCATATTGTTGAAGTAAAGCCACAGGTATGCATGTTTTCTCTCTCTCTTCTGTGTCCCTGTTCTTGGTTGGTTTTTGGAGTGTCTAACATTGGCATCCACATTGCAGGGAGTTACTAAAGGGCTAGTTGCAGAGAAAGTTCTCTCTGCCATGATTAGTAATGGGAAACAACCTGATTTTGTGATGTGCATTGGGGATGATAGATCTGATGAGGACATGTTTGAAAGCATATCAAGCGTAGCTAATGAATCATGTCTCCCTGCAGCACCAGAGATCTTTGCATGTACGGTTGGCCAAAAACCAAGCAAAGCTAGGTACTATCTTGACGATACTGTGGATGTTGTGAAATTGCTTCAGGGCTTGGCCACTGCATCAGTTATCAAGCCAAGGTGTAGTTCCGAAATTCAAGTTTCTTTCCAAGACACCGTTTGAAATACACGCACTGTTGTAGGGTTGAGAAGAAATGGTGTGGATAGGGCTGTGTTGAAATAGGATTCTTTCTTGGATCGTCTTTTCCTTTTCGTGATAGAGTGAACATACTTCAGCAATCAGATTGATCTTTGGTTTTGATGTTAACTCATTTGTTGCAAGTGGGGGCTGGATGATGCACAGCTTTGGCTCCTTTAGGGAGGAAGATGAGCATCAGGGATTATGGTGGTCTCAAATTGTTGCTGACTGACATAGTAATTTTTTGTTCATTTGAAAGTTGGGGCCGTCTGTGAATCTGCTGGCACCTTGTAGACCATTTATCAAAGGGAATTCCTTTTTTAGCCCAAAGGTTCAGGTGTTAGCTATAGGTATAGTTACTAATACCAAAGCATTTGAACTGGTTTTGATCATACATGAAAATCATTCTTCTATGGAAGTGTTTTTAGGTCCATGCTTCTGCCTTGCGATACCATTGAGGATAGTGTCTTTTTCTTTTTCTTTTTTTTGGTTTCTTTCAAAAATTGAAACAAGTTCTAGATGAACACCTTGTATATAGAACTTCATACGCTGCAGAATGTCGTATCATTTCATTTTTTCTTGTAAATATCCGTATATTGATTCTCTCTTCTTTTCACTTTACTTAATACATACCATGGGTTACATACTATGTGCAGTGACCATTTGGTTCACAATCAAAACATTGTTTAGGTGTAGGGAAAGTGGATGTGACTTCCTATAGCTACTCCAATATCTTAAAGAGGTGTAACAATTTGCAAATTGTTCCCATTTGATTACCGTCTGCAGAGTAATTCTTTCGTACACAGGCAGGAATAATTTCATAGCGATGTTATTTATATTTTCTTTGTAGTAAATAGCGATGTTATTTTGATAGTCATGTGTTATAATAGATATTGACCCAGGTTTGCACCCATATTAAAATCAAGAACCAGAAAAACAAAATAAAATTAAACAAATTGAAACGAAAAAGATTTAACCCTGTATTGACATTATAAATATAAACCAAAAACACAGAAAAGAATAATCAAAAAAACTTTTTGAATGAAAATCAATTACATATTGCAGATGTTTGTCTGCACAAATTCAGATTTATCACATGAAAGCCATGACTAAACGGATTAATCATCTTCAAGCCGGCACTATTATTCAATTGACACGGATTAATCATCTTCAAGCCGGCACTATTCAGATTTAACCTATGAAAGCCATGGCTAAACGGATTAATTATCTTCAAGCCGGCATTATTCGATTGATGAAAGCCATTATTCAACTCCAACCCGTGAAGAACACACTGCATCCTTGTCAACAAATGCCCATTATGTCTGACTCCGAGTCCACCATTGTTCTGTTCTTTAAAGTACACGTCCAAGAACTTCTTGAAAGTCTGCAGAGTTAACAAGGTATCCGAACCAGCCTGGTGACTCTTCCCAGCCAAACGTTGCACTCCCAATGCGTTAGCCACTTTCTCTAAACCCCCATAAAGGCCATCACAAAACTTCATCATATGCTTCAAGTCGAAAAGCCTTTTTCCAAAGATACTCTGCACCATGACCATAAACCCCGTCAGATCATACGGCAGTGGTCGCCGAATCAAGATTTTCATCAAGTGGGCAATGTCATAGGCACCATGAAAGGTGACCCAAGTGAAAGCAGAGTGATTGCCCAACAACCCAGATTTCAACATCAACGCAGCAAAGTCGGCAGAGTCGATACCCTCCTTCAAGTTCTTGTCAAAATCGATTCCTTGGCGCTCAAGCAACTCGATCGATTCCGAGTTCTGGAGATCATTGTAGACGTCGAAATCTTTGAAGTTGAACTCCCACACGTACTGACACTTGGTACCGAAATCAGGAAGACAACCTTTGTCGTCGCAAAGAGCAAGACCCAACTGGATAATGTTGGTGGAGTTCACGTTGTCTCTGATAACCTGGTAGTTCCAGTTCGGAGGGAGTTTTCCGAGGTTGTGCCCGTCGACGTTAGCAGGTCGGTACACAACACCAGGAAACTCTGTGTCGATTGACACCATGCGGTGGCTCCTCAATGCTACCTTGACGAGTTCGAACTCCTTTACAAGATTTTCTTTCCATACTTTTTTCACTACTACACTATCCATCTTTCTATTCTCTTGCTATCTAAATCTTAACACAGTGATCTAAAGATTATTTACTCGTTGCTTATTTATAGAAAAATTATATAAGGTCGGTGCACAAACCTTCTCCCAGCCGGAAAAGGAAATTATACAAGTACAAGAAACAATGACTCATAGAACTTTCCCCGCTTATATTAGCCTTTGCAAGTGTGCTGGCACTTGTTTTTCTGTTTTTTTTTTTTTTTTTTTTTTTAGATTAATAGTTTTCATTAATTATAATTTGAAGTTGGTACATTTTTCGATCACAAAAAAACTTTGAGTAGAGACAATAGACGCTCTTAAAACAGTAATTTCTATAAAAAAAGAACAAAAGAATTTGGGTAAATTGCAAATTACACTTCTAAAATTTGGGTTATTTGAATTTTATACCCTAAAATTTCAAAATTTAGATTTTACTCCCAGACGTTTGAGTTATTTGAATTTTACACTCTGATATTTCAGAATTTGGATTTTACCCCCTAAAGTTTGGGAGTGTTTGGATTTTACCTCCTAAATTCTGAAACTTTACTGTTTTAAGGTATAAAATTCAAACACTCTAAAATTTTAGGGAATAAAATTCAAATACCTTTAAAATTTAGGGGGTAAAATCCAAATTTTAAAATGTCAGGGTTTAAAATCCAAATTCTGAAATTTCAGGGTATAAAATCCAAACACCTTAAACTTTTGTTGGGTCCCAAATAATATTATCAACAATATTAGCAATCCAAAATAACAATCACACACAAGAACACAAAATTTACATGGAAAACCCTTTCTTCTTGAAGGAAAAAAAAAACCATGGGACAAACTCCAAATAATTTCACTATTATCAAATCAATTACAATAATTCTTATGTATGCCTCACGGCTAAAGAAAAATCTCTCTTGTTTTTTTTTTTTGCTCTCACACACACACTAATTATCTCTTTCAAAGGCGGCAACACTTTACTCTCTCCTTTTTATTTTCTTCTCCGCTCACAACTCTCTCTCTTGGCTGTCTTCTTTTTCTCTAAGCAGCTTCCTCTTGGGGGCTCTCTCAATTCTCTTGTGTGACAATCCTTGTTGTTGCTCTCTCTTCTTTTTCTTTATTGTGCGGCTTCTTTTTTCTTTACTTTTGCACATACTCTCTTTGTGTCTTCTCGAAGGTGGCAGTACCTTACTCTCTCATTTCTCTTGTATTCCTCCTAAGCGAAAATCCATTTTCTCTCTCTTGGTTTCATGCTCTATTTTTCCTCTCCCCATAGGGAGGACCCTTGGGCCAAAGCGAAAGCCATCAAATTCTTTGTAGCATTGTCTATTTATAAGACTCTTTTACTATTCTCTCTTGGACTAGGAATACATTACCTTTTTAACAATGAGTTTATTCCTTCTTGGACTAGGAATACATTACTTCTTTAACAAGGAATAGACTTTCTTCCACACCAAGGAATAGCATTTCCTTCTACAACAAAGAAACCCAAATTAATTTTTTTTTCTTCAACTAGGAAACTTAATTGACTTTTCAAGTCACAGCTAGAATTTGAGGCAATTTTCTAACAACTTTAGGATGTGTAATTTGCAATTTAACTAAAGAATTTTTAGTAAAGGTCTATGGAGCTATACGGCACGCCAATAAAAGTGAAAAAAAAAAAATTGGAGAACAGATCTAGGCAAAACCTGGAAATTTAAGGGTGAAAAAGTTACCAATATTTATCATATTTGGTGGCACAGTTGGATAAAAATTTTCATCCTCGACACAGTGAGCAAGTGTAATATCACACTGACATTTGTAAATTTAAGGTCCATAAATAGTGTGCTTAATAAAAAAAATAAAATGAAGAAAGAGAACAAATTAAAAGACAACGTACCCAGATCTGTAGATTCATTGATAAGAACTCCGATAAAATTTTCAATGCCATTATGTTGTATTCTCGTGACCATTCCTTCTA
Organism: Notholithocarpus densiflorus; assembly: GCA_030021035.2. Taxonomy (NCBI): domain Eukaryota; kingdom Viridiplantae; phylum Streptophyta; class Magnoliopsida; order Fagales; family Fagaceae; genus Notholithocarpus; species Notholithocarpus densiflorus. Next base: position 2,333,005 of record JARYZH020000032.1, on the reverse strand, counting down.
GATTTGATAGGATGACTTGTAGACTTGAAGCATGCCATAACCATCTGCAAAATAAAACATCAGATTAAAATCCCAATCGAGAATTGTGTTTATTGTTTTTATTTCTTTCTCACGGAGAGAAGAAGTTTCGGAGAATGAAGTTTGCCAGTTACGGAAGTTGCAAATTTGACAGTAGTGGCCTTTCCAAATAACCAATAAAGTAGTGGCTAATAGTGGGAGAGTATTTATTATGAAGTACATATATACACACAGATTTCACATTGAAGAAGTTGATATGAACAAAAAATTTAATGTCAATTTAATTTGTGGAGGTGTGAAGATGAAATTTAAATCCAAAAAATAAGTGGCATGTGAAGAGGAAATCTAAAGAAAAAAAAAATTGCCGGTGTGTGAAGAGGAAATCCAAAAAAAAAAAAAAAGTGACGGTATTGTATATTTTATTAAAATATTAAAAGTAGTTGATAAATTTGGCGCAGCCAAAACACTAAAAGTAATTGATAAGAACCAAAAATAAAAATAAAAACAATAATATGTAAAATTTAATAAATTATAGGGAAAAAAGATAAGAACAAATTATTATATCTATTTTTCTTAAGTCTAAAAAATAGATTAGATGAAAAATCTAGATTGCAATCAAATTAAGATTTTTAGCAACTTAGAAATTATAGATAAATTAATAATAAAATGATTAGATGAAGTATTTGGATTGTAATCAAATTCAGATTTTTATCAACTTATAAATTATAGGAGAATAATACAAGAACAAAAATAAAATTATATATATATATATATATATAATCTATTGGAATATTTAAATTGAATAAACTTGAAAGTTAGAATACTTAATTGATTTTTTTAAGACTTTCCAGAACCGCAAGAGGCATATTGCAATCATTATAAGAGAAACAAGCTTTAAGAACAATAGAACATTTAGATGCATAATGAGGTTAAATAAAAAAACATTACTAAAGACATTAGAAATAAACCAATTAGATGGTTCCTCCTCTTTAACTAGGGCATCAACACAAACTTTTGCATAATACTTAATTAATTATGTGGAGCTCACAAGAATGCTCCATGAGAACAAGATGGTCTCATTGTAAGAAGTGAATGGCTTGTGTCTAGTAGCCAGTTGCCACTGGATATGTTAGGATACAAACATGTGTCCACATCGCAACGTGTCTAGTGGCACTGGCCACTGGACACAAGCTCCCCCCTTGTAAGAAAGTACTAATTTTTCATAAAGCTTTCCCTCTCTTTGCTATATGATAGCATTCACATAAGTGCTTATAAATAGAAAAAATAGTGAAATTTACACAATTTTGCCCCAAAACTACCCACATCAGTGAGTGTATAAATGTGTAAATATAAACATTTTCTATATATATATATATATTGGTTACTGTAGTTGTATATAACATTAGTTTATTATTATTATTATTTTTTTGTCTCACCACTGCTCTTGTTAGAGACTCTCCTTTCCTCAACGTCCATAGCAACCCAGAAGAATAAGAGCAAGAAGAAGAAGAGAACCACCCAAACCACCACAACCAATTTTACAACAACCCACTAGAAGAAGAAGAAGAAGAAGAAGAAGAGTACCACCCTAAAGATAAGTATAATATGTTGCTAATACCGCAGCTTGAACCCTTTATTCTTTAGACCCTAAAGTACTTTATATGTGAGAAGGTACTAATTCAACTATAAAGCCATTGACAAGAGTGTATAATAAATAAACTGATATTGGTGTTTTTAAAAAGCGATTGTGTAAAATTTTAAACCAATTGATGTGAATGGTTTAGTGGCTATTTGATAGTGTAACTAGAATAATAGTTTTCAGTGTTTGAGCAATATTACACATATTTTTACACACTTTTTCACCCACACGTATTTTTAAAAAATACAAATAACGTTATAAGAACAGTATTACCAAACCGGCCCTTAATAATGAACTTTGAAGAACAATAAACAAAGCCCCACTCCTCTATGCCCAAAAAAAAAAATTCAAAAAAACCCATTAGGGGGCAAATCCGGAATTTCACATAAGCAGATTCGTAGGCGCCTGTCTCCGAATTCAAATTCCCGCTTATTCTAACATTCGAAAAAACGAAAAAAAAAAAGAGAGAAAAGGAAACATTACAATGATACGGAAGCTAGCGGAAAAAAAAAAAACCCTATTGGATCCAAAACCAAAACGCTCGCAAATTTTTTCAAAATTGGAACCCCGCCATTCGTCAAACCCTTCTCTTCCCCCCCTTTTCTTAACGGTCCTTCCTCTCTCTCTCTTAAAAGCCTGAACTTGCTTCTCTCTCTCACATACACATAAACGCTTAGATCCAATGGCCTCATCTTTGCCTTCATCTACGTCAGTGTCGCCGCCGGATTCTCCGCCGTTGCAACAGCCACACAGATCTGAACAACCGCCACAGCCACCGCCACAACAACAACAGCCGCCACCCATGGCGGTGCCCTTGCCTTCTTCTTCTACTGATCTCGACACCTCATCTCGCCACCACACGTACAGCCGAAAGCAAAAGTCCCTCGGCCTCTTGTGCTCCAAGTAACTCTCTCTCTCTCTTTCTATCTCTATTTTCTTCTGTCTTCAAAGAGTTTGTTTCTTTAATTTCTCAATCTTCTTCCTCTTGCAGTTTCTTGAGCTTGTACGATCGCAACGACGTCCGCTTGATCGGCCTCGACGATGCCGCTTCTCGTTTAGGTTCACAAAATCTTCAACACATTTTCATACGTACATACATACGTATATATGATTTGGAGCCTGGATCTGATGGATTTTTGGGGTTTTGCAGGGGTTGAGAGGCGAAGAATTTACGATATTGTGAACGTGTTGGAGAGTGTTGGGGTGAGAGATTCATTCAATTTTTTTCACCTTCTAATTCAAAAAAAAATTTCATCTTTATTTTGTAGTAAAGTAATTGAATTTTGCCATACTTAAGCTTTTGTGTTTCTATGGTTCAATTTTTTTAGGTTCTTGCAAGAAGAGCCAAGAATCAATATACCTGGAAAGGGTTTGGTGCAATCCCTATAGCCTTAAAGGAACTCAAGGTTTTTTTATTTTTTATTTTTATCTAATAAGATATAGTTGGAAGCTTAAATATTTGGAAAAGAATTCTGATTTGTGTGTTTGGTACTGTTTCAGGAAGAGGGTATGAGAGAAAATACCAATGGCTTTGATGGCAATGACTTTGCCAAAGTATGTGAATTTATAGGGTTTTAAGTGCTTATCCTTCTCTATAGTTATTTGGACATTTTAATAAAAAATTGTTGTTTGTGTTTCGGGTAGGTTTCAGATGATGAGGATGATGATGAAAGACTTTCCAATCCCAGTACTGGAAGTCAGAATGACAAGTCAAACCCTAACAGTGCTGTCAAATGCTTGCTAAAAGGTATTTCTCTTTGGAACCCCTTTTTTGTTTGTAGTTTGCTTATGTTCTGTTTACTTAAGATTGCAATGTTTGTAAGTGTTTTTGAGTCAGAGATTATCCTAAGCATAAGTTTTGGAGTAAACAAATTTTCATTGCTTTGATGGGTCAGATATGATATAAGGCAGCAAGTTTAGGTTGAGCTTGATTATGTGAATTTGATTACTCCATGTAACCTTATCAAATTGTTTTGTCTTAGGACTGTCTTTAGAGTTAATTCAAGGGCTTAGAAATTGAATAGTTCTTCTCTGTGTGTAGATTAATTATCATAATTATAATCACAATTAATATTATCATTAAGAAATGTCAGTATAATTTGAATTGAACCACCTGAAATAGTAGTGGAATAGAAATTTGACTGCAACTCTGCTTTTAATGATTTTTCGCAGATAATCGGAGGGAAAAGTCTCTGGCACTTCTTACACAAAATTTTGTCAAGCTCTTTGTCTGCTCTAATGTGAGGATCCTTCTATTTTTATTTATTTATATTTCTGTCATTTATTTGCCTTGTAATTAGTTATGACTTTGTTTCCAAATGATTCTATAGGCAAAATTGATCTCCCTTGATGAAGCTGCAAAGTTATTGCTTGGGGATGCCCACAATTCTTCAATAATGAGAAGTAATAAATTCTGTCTTTTGCTTCCTGAATTCTTCCCACTGACTGAAATGGAGCTGAAACTGTTTAACTAACATGGTGTTTGATCTTTGCAGCAAAAGTAAGGCGTCTATATGATATTGCAAATGTGTTATCTTCAATGAAACTGATTGAGAAGGTAAAACATCATTGTAAACCTTTGCTGAGAAAGATGTGAAAGTGAAACCTGTTTACATTTGAGCTTTTCAGTTATCTACAATTTAACTGAAGTAGTAAATTGAGTTTGGCCCTATAACCATCATTTGCTCATCTGTCAAATGTTTCTTGAATGATATGCAGACCCATACAACAGACACCAGGAAACCTGCATTCAGGTGGTTAGGGTGCAGAGGGAAAGCTGAGAATGAGCAAGCTCCAGTTGATTCTAGGAAAAGAATGTTTGGAAGTGATATCACAAACATCGGTTTTAAGAGGAGCAAAGTAGAGTCTTTATTTGATACGAATTTAAACCAGGATCTGAAAGTACAAAAACAAGGGAAATTTGACAGTTTGGTACATGATCTTGATAGAGGCAATTCAGAACATGACTCAAAACAGGCTTTAAAGAGCTACCAATTTGGTCCTTTCGCTCCTGCCAGTGTATCCAAAGTTGGTGCCCCCGAGAATAACAGTGTAAAGCGAGTTCATGACTGGGAAAGTCTTGCTTCTACCCATCGTCCTCAATATCAAAACCAAGGTATCATTTCTGCTCTTTTACAGTTCAGTGTAATGCATCTTCTAGGCCCCAAGTCATTGCAATTTGAAAATTATTCTTTCCAGTAGAGATCCCACTAGTTTAAGTATGTTGTCTATGACTAGATTCACATTAGCAAACCGAGTGAAAAGGAGGTCAAGAAGTCATCTTTCATCTCTGAAGGTGACTTAATACTCCCACTAAATTTGTTCTGCATCTTTTTGATCTCCATTTTTGTGCTTAGAGGTCCTGATTAATTTGGAATACATATTTTTTTTTTAAAACATGCTAAGCTATTGTGGTAACTCACCAAAGAGTTTTAAGAGGCTCCTCTTACATCTTTATATGGGAAAGCATTTTGAATCTTTTAGGAGTAAACTCTAACGTACCATTTATTACTTCAAAGCACTATTTATTATAACTAGCAAAATTTTGAAAATGCTCAAGGGTTTTTCAGTTAAAACTTTGTATTTCAAAAGCTCTTAGGTTATAAGATTTATTGCTGAAAAAGTTACACTAAATGTGCACTTAGGTTGATGATAAAAGTAATTGCCATGGAATGGATACCATAGTTTCTAAGAGTATTACCCCTGTTAGTTTTTAAGAATTGGATTTTCTGAGGTGTTCTTGGCCAATTCAATTGTCTATTATCGGGCACGAAGCTAGGACTTAGAGTTAGGGGGTAAAAGTATAAACAAATTTTTTTTTGAAACTCCAAGTAAGCATTTATTTAGAAGAGAAATGCTATGTCCACAATATTTTCACTACATTTTCACAACAAATTGTAAGTGGTAGGTTATTATTAGTTGTTATGAGTGAGCAAAAAAGTAATTTAAGTTGTGGATTCAAATTAGAACCAATAACAACTTACCGCATGTGATTTGTTGTGAAAATGTTGTGAACGTAGCACTTCTCAATTTAGAAAGTTAAGCTTCTTTTTTTTGGGTGTCTTGTGTGTTGTCAAATGTGTGTGGGTGTTCACTTAGACTAGTTAGAATTGGCTTAGGAATTTTTTATTATATTTTATTTTTTGTTTGTGTCTTGCGTGGGTTTGTTTTGGGGTGTTGTTTGGGCTTAAGTTTGTTATTGGTAAATTTTGTTGTTAAGCTTGTTAAATTTATTTCAAATTTTAGATCAATAAAAATTTTTATAGCCTTTAAAAAGATCAATAATATTGTTGAGATGGCAAAGTGCAAATTTATTGAAACAAATTGCTAAAATTAATACATATATATATATATATATATATATATATATATATACACTAAAAAAAATTTGAAAAAATTTAGGGGGGCCACTGCCTCCCCTAGTCCAACTATAGTTCCGTCACTGTCTATTATGTATTTATTTCTACTTATTGTGCATATACTGATGGATAGTTGTAATAATGTTGCAGCTTTGAAAGACCTCTTCTCCCATTACGTGGAAGCATGGAAATCATGGTACTCAGAAGTTGCTGGAAAGAAGCCAATACAGATTTCTTGATACTTCCTACCAATGAGCTCCCAATGAATAAGTACAGCAACAAAATACCATTTTTTTTCTTTGTACTGATTAGTGATTTGACAAAGAGTGGCTCCGTGTTGTATGCATGTTCTTTATGCAACAACTTAGAATGGCCACCCACGGGATCTTCATTTCTTCCTTGTCTCTACAGTCTCACATTTTTTTTCCCGGTTCCTGTATGCATTGATTCCAAATGCATTTTCTTCGTTTCTTAATCTCATGTATTTCAATAGATGATTAATGTTGTCCTGTATGCATTAGATATGGTTCTCCTATTTTAGAAACTTTCTTTCTGGAGTTCTTTTTAGCCGTTATGATTCCTATAAAATCCATAGTCTTATAACAAGCAATTAGATCATCCTGAGGGAGGGTTAGTTTCTCTAGAACAAAATTTGTGTACTTTGCACCACCTTGAACATTTCGCTTTGAATAGCATACCCACCCTCCAATAATGAGCCGAATCACATTTTGACATTTCTTTTAAACCATTGAACAGTTGAGCCTAAGCCCAATAGGCCTTTGAAAATGATATATATGATGTTCCTTGCCACTGTTCTCACCAATGATCCTGTTAAAACAGGATTATCAATTCTGCAAGCTTAACCTATTTTAGGAAGATGACTCTTGCTGTCTTGCTTGACTGTGTCTGAGGACTCTGCAATTTTGGCCGTTTGGTAGAACAACTATAAAATGAAAACCCCTCATTTCTGTTAAAGATGATCATCTTTTATCTCCATTCTGATTATTCACTCTTTATGCATTATTGGACTGATGCTCCAATATTAATAGCACTAAAATAAAATAGCAGCCAATCTAAACTCTTATTCTTATTGAAGCAATGTCAATATACATAAGGGCAAAAAGCAACTTAATGACTTATATCATTAATGAGTAAAGAATAACACTAATTTGTGACAGAATGAGAGTCTGGTGATAGGTATGAAACTGGTCTTGTTTTATCACAGAATTATCTCGTCTTGAACACTGACATTGAGAGTCTTGTTTGGTAGGACAATGCTGCTAGTCACCACTACTTCATCTTCAACAGTTACAGCTTCACCTGCATTGCAATAGTGATCAGTGCACTGTAAATTTAAGTTCCTTATTTAGGAATGGAGGGAGTGCATAAAAAATTATGGAAAGTACCAAGTATTGTAACCCCAAGTTTTGCATTGTAATCTCCACTAGCCTGAAATCACTTGACCAAAATTAGAATGTCAATTGCAACAATTTCCAAACCAAACAAAAGAAGCAAGAGACAGACTTTCTGCAGAATTGAGTTAAACAGTAAAAGCTTTGATAGATTTTTTTTCTTTCTTTACCTCTTTTAAATGAAAAATATTAGAAAAAATAGCTGAAAAATCAAACTTCATGTGTAAGAAGAAAGATCTATAACTACTTGGATATATTCATTTTGATAAGATAGAGCCAAATCACTTTATCGTATACGTATAATTTTAAACTATGATGCTGAAAGTGTTTGTTACATGCGTGACAAGGGAGTTGGACATGAGTCCTTTTATGCAACAGGCTGCCAAATGTTCCACTTGCATTATAGCAGTGATATTATTGGAGCTCAGAACTGGATGATAAAAAGGCACACTTTCTTAACCAACAAAAATAACATATTACTTTAAAATCAAAACAAAATCAAGTTTCTGAACTTGCCTGAACCCTGGACCATCTCCCAACAGAAGACTTCCACCCAACAATTGCATGAATAACGACGGCATTTTCCTGAAAATCAATAAGTAAAAATATCAAGCTTAAGGTAAACTTAAGCATGCATGTCATACCCTTTGATTTGGTTATATACCTTAATTTCAACATCATCAAGGATGATACAACTGATGAGCCTTACGCCAGCTCCTATACGGGCATTTGCAGATATCGAGACATTGGGACCGATCTGTTTCACCACAGCAGAAAGGTCTATAGTTATAAATATAAAATTATTTCCAATCCAACTAGATAGAAGCAAAAATTACTTCTCTACCTATTGATTTTAAGTATACCCACCTGCTATCTCCTCCCTCCCCACTCCCCCAACACACAAAATGAAACATCAAAAAACTGCAAAAGATCACAGGAAAAATTGCCTATTCTACTAGTAATATAATTGTACAACAGTGACATGGGTATGTGATTTCCAAAACATCAGAAACCATCATAATGAGGAGCTTGCATAGACCAGTAAAACTAGTCAGAGGCATTATTAAGTCAGACTGAGAAGGGAGAGATCACCTTAGCACTCGGATGTACTTTTGCTGATGGATGAACATAAACATCGCCAGTAATGGTAGCACTCTTTATACCATCCCCATGTGCCAAAAGATGGGGGGAGGTGAACCGGAATTGTGCAAGATATAAACCAGAACATTTCAAGGACATCCTGCAAGCATCAACTCTCATATAATTACCCTGATTGGAGGGGCTTAGGTTATAACAATACAACACCTTGTTGTGAGGCTTACCCAGGAGTTTTGATCTGTTCCCAAAATTCCAAAGTCTCATATGTATAGAGCTGCTTCTTCCCTGCAAGGGGTGACAGAATATCTTGATCCAATCTTACAAAATCTGTGGAAAGACTCCTGTTGAAGCAACACTTATATCAGGACAGGAAATTGAGAGAAATCACTATTAAATCCAAAGTTCAGAAACAGTGACAGTTTTACTAGTTAAGTTTAAACTGTATAATAACAGTTGGTATTACAGAAATAGATCTGGTAGATTCTGTAGTAAAAATCCCCATAGGTTGTCACAATCTGACCCCAATAACCCAACTTGGGCTTTCAAAGCACACATCAAACACATCCCTAACTCCATGAATATATGTATATAACAACAGTCCTCACTAACACTAATGCAGGTTCTGTGTAACAAGGAGACGTTTGTGAACCCAGAGCAAAGGCAGAAAATTAACGCTAATGCAGAGGAAGAACATTACATGGACATATAGCAAGACTGCAAGAGTTACTGGGTAAAGCATATATTGATTTTTAATACCAAAAAAAAGAAGAAAAACAGTCAAGCAGCTATGGATTCTCAAGAGGCTAATCGGGGTTTATCGCATGTATTCTTCTTTGCCAGGTAATTCTATCCAAAGTTATACTCTCTATTACCTCCTTAATTAACATGTCATTTTTAACTACTACTGCTACTATTGCTACTACTACTACTACTACTACTACTGCTATTATTATAATTTTAGGTCTTCCTCTCCCTTCATTCCCTTGACTTGGATCAAATTACTCTTACTCACCAATACATTAATTGCCCTCTATATATAACCAAACCATTACAGGAAACTCTCTTTCATCTTTTCTTAAATAGGAGCAGCCTCTATGTTTAAATGGATTTCTTCATTTTGAATCTTAGTTTTCTTTGTACTTCCATTTATCCATCTTTGCATTCTCATTTTAGCTAATAGGCATTTGATGAACATGTTACCTTTTAATAACCCAACATTTAGTACCATATAGGGTGACTGGTGTTATAGCAGCCTTGTAAAACTTTTCCTTTAGCTTAATTGGTATTCCACAATGACGCAATACTCCTTATGTGCACTTCTCTTCATTCACGTTGCTTTTATGTTATAATTCACATAATTTTCAATGTCTCCATCATTATGAATTATTGATCCAAGATATCAAAATCATTCACTCTTTGGTATCTCTTGATTGTCAATTTTTAGAACTCCATTTTTATTTCTCCTTTTACTAAACTTACACTCCATGTACTTTGTTTTAGACCTACTTAACCTTAAGCATTTACATTCTAAAGCACCCCTCCAAGTTCAGAATTGAGAAAATGACATTTGTTTAAAGAAATAAAGACCTTAGGCCACTTGCCAGAGAGTTTTCCCTTTTGATTACACAGGGCCAATAATCACATTTTCCAGTTAACTAATTTGCACACTTTTTTACAATTTAACTGACCCAGGATATATTGAAATCCATAATGGAGCATTTATACTGTGCTTCATTAGCATAAATTTGCAAATCAACCACAACTTTTAGAATAGATTTACCGCAGACATTATGCTGAGCTTAAATAGAGCAATAGGTTATTTATGTAGTATAGCACTGCTAAACTGTATATCTGCTGTCACTGCTACATTAGTTGAGTATAAAAACACCAATGGAAAATTCAGAGCTAGTAAAAAGGTCAAACCTTGTTGCTGACTGGAGGGCTTCAAAGCTCGATACACGTCTCAGATTAGCTGCAAATAACAAAATGAGAATTCAGATTTCAGCATGATAAATACTGATGCATAGTTTCGTTGAACACCAGGCTAAATGTATTGCATTCCCCCAAAAAATAAAAATAAAAAGAGAGTCAGTGGCACAAATTCAAAATAAGTATCAAATTGGAGTTCTAGACCCTAATAGTTATACAGCATATCCTTGTGAGTTTGGAGAATCTGTAAACTAAATATGAATCATTTTCTTAGAGACCTATATCACTAACCTCTGTCTTTCCTCTGAGTGGAAACCTCCTGGATGGCAGTAAAAATATCTGGGGTAAATATGTAGACCCCACAATTTATTCGGTCACTTACCTGCATTACATCAAAATATAAGACCACCCAAAGAGAAAACAAGGAAGAAAAGAACTTCAAAAGTCAATTCACCAGATAAGGAAACAACAATGCTTAAGAATATGCTAAGAGTTGAATGTCTGCATGTTTTACATACAAAAGTTTCAGGTTTTTCTGTGTAATGCAACAGTTCATTGGTGACTGGATCAGCTACCAATTCTCCAAACTCATTTGCTGTCTCAGCAGAAACCTGCACATGGAAAGAAGATTGAAGCCCAAACACGGAAAAGACCACATAAATAATAACATCAAATGATGATGCTCTCGCAGAATTTTGCTTCTGCATTTGTTAAACCTACTTTGATCACTAAGATTGTTCCCATCCCACCATATCTTCTGTGAGCCTCTGCAAACAGGTAAAGAAAGTGATAATTTTTTTTGGCAAGCCTAGTATAAATCAACTACTAAGCACTTGAAGTTACTGCTTCACAAAAAATTGTACATGCAAGACATTAAGAAAGAACAGGCAAATTATAGATTTTCACTAGAAGCCCATCAAAAAATAAAGATCCCATCTTTACAAGAAGGAAGCAATTACCAAGCATTTCTGGCAGTGGAAAACTACAGCAAACATCGCAATTGAGCAAGAAAATATGTGACTGCCACACAAAATTTCAGAATCAGTATCAGATTTTTAACACATTTCATTTCAAAGTAAACCAAGAAAAGTAGAGCAGAGAGAGAATTTAAAGAGATATTAAATAATAGAAATAATATTAAAGAGTAAAAGTTTGTAATTATGAATCAGAGACAAAGCAAAAGTCAAAGGCTAATACCGGGCTATCTTCCATGATCAGATCTCTGAAGTTATAAAGCCCACCAGCTGAACCATGTGGCTTGTCTTCCTTCAAGTATCTGAAACTCCCATCAACGACAATAATAAACAGCTATTCAAAAATCAATATCCATATGATAATTTTGAGAAATAAGCTAATAAATTTATCAGGAAAGCTAGACAAAATGTTACCTAACAGGGACTTTTAGCTCATTAGAGATGGAGGATACGTATAATGCAAATTCACGTTCCTCATAAAAACCAACGAGATAGATCTGAGCTAAGTTGGGAATCTGTATGGAAAAGGAGTAATTTTGTACTACTTAGCAAACTCAAAGCAAGAAACTGACATATACATTACAGAATCACATTATAGTTCCATTCAAGAATCAAGAATATACCCTTTTACAAGCAGAAATTGGATGATGAACCATTGGCTGTCCAGCTAAAGGAAAAAGGGGCTTTGGAATATTCAGTGAAAGTGGTCGGAATCTAGTACCTGTAAAATCCAAAATTTTTGCATGTTAAGAAATCTATCTCATTTTAAACATCAAAGTCAAAATTCACATTAATAATCAAACTAAATTTGAAAAGTAACCAATTATATTCAACAGATACGAGAACAATGTCAGAGTTTCTCATCAGAAACATTGTTTCCAAAAAATAACAAAGAATATACAAATTGGGTTTCATCATTCGAATCAAAATTCATTCTTTTCCATTGGAATCAAACCAGTTTTCAACGTTTTCAATAAAACTTATCAAAAATAAGCAAAGGGTGTCATCAATTCATTACCAAGATCACAAAATTTCCAATTCTCAACCTGCATTAAGAATTCCAATTACAGTACATACGAAACAACCTCATACCTTTGGTGGGTCCACCAACCATGATCACAGCAACAACTCTCTCCTCTGAGCTTCCCATCGTTAAACAACACAAACCCAGATCCCCAAAGACAGAAAACTCGTCCACAACTCCTATATATTTTACAATGTTCAAAGTCTTGTGAAACAATAACGGGTTCACACTTTCACACACACACAGCCCACCAAATGTAAGAATTTATGTAACTTGTGACTTGTCCATTCATAAAGGGATCATATATATATCGATATCCAAAACACTAAAAACCAAACAAACTCAACAGTATTGACTGCCCCAAACAAATCAGTACGTTGTAAATTGTAATATAGCTGTGTGTGTGAGAGAGAGAGAGAGAGAGAGCTAGAGCTATATTAGTGTATGAAAATGTAATCTAGGGAAGGATATACGAGAGGAAGAGGCAATTAGTGTCATTATGATGAGTGTAAAGTAGAAAGGTGCCAATAAAAGCCACTCGCTTGTGATAAAGTGCACGGAATATAAAGCCAAAACTGGGAAACTTCCACCTCTTTTTCCTACATGGGTCTCTCTCTCTCTCTCTCACGTGCAATAGTGTTTCGTACGTTGGGGTCTTTTATATGTGAGTGAAAGATATCAGTCTCTCTCTTTCTTATCTTCTATTTTTAGGCATGTAAATCTGATATATACAGCAAGTTTTTCACGGTTGTGGGATCTTTGTGTCATGATAAACATACTATCTATGCAGGATGCAGGAAATTAATATGCAGGATAACTAGTTAACTACATACTATTTTATTTCTTGAATATGTGAGTATTTACCTACAAGCATAGTTATAAAATTTGGACCAGATGTTAACTTTGTCTAAACATCAATTCATTGGTCGAAAGTCGAAACATAGGATCAAAAAAAAAAAAAAACTAAATAAATCTAAATACTCTGTAGCTTAGTTGAAAAAAAAATCATAAAATAAGCACGATTCATTGGGTTACTAGTCCAATCGGCTAGTTTGGATTTAATAACTATGCTATAAATCTACAACAATGTAATAAACATAGCAAATTTTATAATTTTTCACACCTTGCCAAGATAATATAGATTGTAATTATTTCACCACTTTTTTGTCACAATTTTGACATGGCAGATTATGAGTGGTTAATTATCGCTTACACATGGACTCACAATTTTTTATTCACTAATCATACTTTGCCACATCATAGTTGTGTGGTAAGAACTAAGAAGTTGTGAAAATTTTTGTGATCCTAGGCTTTTCCTTATTTATTAGTGCAATTCACTTTTGCATGAGACCATCGTTGACATTACTGATACTTTCCACCAATCACAAAGAATTTTTTTTATGAAAATATTGTAAAATTTGTTGACTTATTGATTTGTGTGTGCCAAAAGGAATTCTTCAACATTTTTTGTTTGTTGTCCACAGATTCACATTTAATCTCTTTTCTCTCTTTTCCATTATCTTTAACATGCGATCTCTTTTTGTTCCTTTTGTGAGGCTTATACTGATCATCTTTGGTAGCAAACAATGTCTGAAGAACCAATGCTCTTAGCAAAACACAAATGAGATTTGGTGGATCTGTCTTCCGACAAGACTGTAATGGGTTTATAAAATCAAAACCTAGTTAGATTCAGATGGATCCATTCAGCGATACAAGTCATGTCTTATGGAAATATGATTTGCACATGAATATAGTCTTGACTTTGAGAAGTCCTTTGCTCTTGTAACCTCACTAACCACTGTTAGCTCCTTAGTGTTACTGTTGTTAAGAATGCATTCCTTAAAGATGATCTTGCTTAGGAGGTTGACATGCAGCCTCCTCTCAGCTATACACATCCTCTCACTAAAGTTTGTCAGCTTTGTCGTGCACTCTATGGACTCAACCATGCCCCTCAAGCTTGGTTTGCTAAGTTTAGTAGAACCATTGCCCAATTGGGATTCACCTCCAAATCATATAACTCTGTCTCTTGTTCATCCATCACAATGAGATTAATATTCTTCTTCTTTTATTCTATGTGAATGATATGATTATTACTAGTAATGTTAAGCATGGTATTCATTTGCTTCGGACCCTCCTTAATCAGTAGTTTGAAATGAAAGATCACGACATCCTTAGAAATTTCCTTGGCCTTATGGACTCACCTAGTCCTAAAGGGTTCTTCCTCTCTAAAGCCAAGTACGGCTTTAATCTTATCTTGAAATTGCCTTTACTTATTAGTATCGTGAGCATGCTAACACCACCTATAAGCTTCTCTAGTTATTGCAAGACTTTGGTGCACCTTAACTGCTTAACATTCTACATTGTCTATCTATTGTGACAACTAGGGTGCCATTCAAATTGCCTACGATGATGCATTTCACGAGGACACCAAACATATTGAGATCAATTGTAATTTTGTGGCTCATTATTTGCAACAAGGCAAGCTTCATCTGTCATATTTCTCCTACTGAGTTGTTGGCTAATGTATTTACCAAGCCTTATCATCGAGACTGTTTTCATACTCTTGTCACGAAACTCAAGCTGGTCTCTAGAATACCATCTTGAGTTTAAGGAACCATGTTATAATATTGATTACTTTGTAGCTTAGTTAATTGTAGACTCAAAGATCTAGACTAATTATCATTACTTGTGCAACAATCATATTTCCGGTACATCACTATTCACTCATAGATCGGTGTGCCTATAGATATAGTACAGTTAACTCACATACACACACAAAAACATAAATTTTTTATGCTCTTTTTCTCAACCAAATTTTCATTTGGAGAGAGAGAGAGAGATTTTAGGGAAAAAAATTAATGAAGAATGTTATTATTTTTATTAGGTAAATTACCATAAAGTTAAAAGTTGAGGAATATTCAGTCAGAGTATTTATTATCAAATTTTGGAAAAAATATAATTTTTATACTTAAAAATTATTGTCTACATGTGAAAAGAATTCTTATTAAATGAAAATAAGGGTTTTAGTGTTTGCTTTGCTCTGTAATTTTTCTATTGCTTGTGAAATAAAGTTTAAATTGTGTTTTTTAAAATATTTTATTCATTGTTGACTTCTTCTTACTTTCTTATTGACATCAAGTAAAATAGAAAGTGAATGGTTAACTAAATCCCAAGATATGACTTAGTTGATTTTCACTTCCCAAGTTTCACATGATCCATGAAAATGAAGAAGTTCTTATTTCGTGATTCATTCCAATAGTTATTCAACGTGTGTGAAATATGGGAACTACACATCTATGTGATTAGTAAGGTGTTTTAAACCTCTAAAAACCATAGGCAACCACATTTGGAAGATTGGAAAAAAATAAAATTGAAAGGCTTTAATTTCAAAGTCATTTATACTAAAAAGAAACTTAAGGCTATATTTGTAAATTTGTAACAACATATAAAGATTTTTTTTTTATTTAAAATTTTTATATTTTGCCAAGTTACAAAGAATATGTTTGATCCTTTTGCAGCTATATATTTGTTATAAACATATCAAGAATATTGTTGAATCTTTTGCGTTCGAAAGTTTCCTACATCTACATTTTACCCAATAATCAAAGTAAAATGGCTCAGTCATATGGAGGTTGGAATAGGACGAGGGTAGATGACAATGATTAAAAAAAACTGTTTAATTGATATGTTTAATTTAAAAAGTGTGTTTACTTTATGCAAAAAGAATGTTTACTTTATAGTTTTATTGTGTAAGCAAATATGTAGTGAAAGATGCTTACTGGTGGAATAAATTGAAGGAAGATACTTCATAATAAAGTATCTACTTTTCAAAACCTTTCCTATCCTATCCATGGAGTTGTCAATTGTGCAACAATATATAATTAAGACTGTGGGTGCTCGAGGACCGAGGATGAAGTTGAAGAGTTGCAGTATTGGTGTGGTGATGTCATGGGCCCAAGGAGAGGAAGGGGTGAGTCAAAGGACTCTGAGGCATTCCAAGTGGGAAGAAGGATCTGAAGAAAGAGAATTAGTGATTATAGGGGAAGTTTCCAGTTTGGAATAACTTGTTGCCTCCGCATTAAATGGTGGATAACAGTTTTATCAATTGCATTGATGAGGAAGTGACCTGAATAGTGTAAGTCACAGCTAAGCAGATTCCTTCTACCACATTCTTCAAATGTAAAAAGAGAAAAGTGTCATAAGGGGAGATTAATTAATCAATTAATATATCACAAGGGGTCAATACATTTTTAGCCTATCAAGTGGTATCAGAGCGTGTGGTAGCACAAACAAATCACCAATTAACTAAAGTATGTAGCAGAAAATAAATTGACATGGTGATTTGTTTACGAATGGGGAAAACCGACATGGCAAAAACTCCACCGGATGATTTTAAGGTCACCACTCCCGAGAATCCACTATTATCAAACAAGCGGTTACAAGTAAAGGAATCCCAATACCTTATACCAACCTACAGTTGAACTCTTACCCCAATACCCAATTGGACTTATTCTGTAATGACAATCTTTCCTTTCAATGCACGGCTCTCAGTACGTGACTAACCAATAGATGCGTGAATCCCAATACGCGACTTGATCACCAACTTGAGAAGGATGTTGGCTGCAAAGTTCTTCTGTTCATCACACGATGAAGATCATGAAGTTGCTCGGTCACAAAACCTTATGGTGTACAAACACAATAGCTTTTTCAAGAGAAAGAAGAACTAGGGCAAACTAGATTTCTGGTCACACTTTTCTTCACACTTGTGGAATTGTGCTCTTGTGCAACTTTCATCACTTTTTACGGCCCTTAAAATAATCCTTATATATGTTTAGGGTTGTGAGAAAAGAAAGCTCAAACATACATTCACGGATTGGATGAAAATCAGCCTGAAAAACTAAACTTCATAAATCTCGACAGATACCCTATCTGTCGAGCAGCTGTTGAGCATCGGGCTGAAACAGCTCTTTTAAACCTCGATAGATATTAGCTGTCGAGATTTAATGAACAACACTTCTTCACTTGATTCTTGGACAGACTTGCATGGCTTTAACACTTGAACTTGAAACCTTGTTTTTTGAAGCATTAAACACATCCTAGATCTACCTAATTACAAGTAAAGTGTGTTTTGTTAAAGGATTAGCCAATTACATAAAATGTTGACATATGTTCCTAGCATGAATCACATATGTCCTAACAGTTAGGTAAAGATGGAAGGTTGAGATGTGAGAGAGGGAGGAGTATATAAGAAAAAGATGGTTTACAGAGAAAAGGATCTAGACACAAGTATCAAGATATAGAAAAGAAACAAGAAGAACACTGAGGGTAGAGAGTGAACAGTAACATTTCTTGTATAACTGTGGCCTCCTCGGGCCAGCTTGTATTGAGAAACGAGCTCATCCATTTAATTACATTTCTTCTTTTTCTTCTTTATTTTCATCCTCGGGCGGAGCCTCCCTCTTATTGTTTGTTTCCATCTCTTACAAATTTATTGTTTTGGGCTACAGTTAAACTGATCTAGCCACTATTCTAAGTGAGTCTGGGCCGCCAGTTTTTTAGGTCCTTACAAAGATAATCAGAAAATATCACACCACTCATAGTTTTTGGTGCATATATTGACTTCATTGATTAATGGAGTATTTTTCAGTCCCTATCAATAATTGGTTACATTCATTTGCTTGACATATATGGCTATATATATATATATAAACAGCACAGGATGTTAGATATAAATTCATGTTCTCTTCATTATCATTGTATGTGTATTAATGAAGATATATTAAGGAAGAAGAATGTAGTTGGAAATCAATGTCAAATAATTCAATGTTCACATGGCATAGAGGTGCTTAACAAGTTAAGAAAGAGTTTAGCCATCAAGAATTCAAGCCAAGCCACTCGTATGACAGTGCTCATACAAAAAAAAAAAAAGGTATGCCAGTTGTTTGAGCAACTCTATGCTTATTTTTGTTTGTAACACACTTTTCCTTCTAATTTTGTAGGAGTTCATCCAAAAAGTACAGAGTATTTTTTAAACTTGCTTCAAATCTAAGAAGTCAAAAAAAGGAAAGGTGGTTCAGGTTCAAAATTCGGGAAAGATTGAGATTGTTCCCTCACCATATGATGTTATTCCCCTACCTTGTCAGTCAATTACTTTTGGAACAAGCCATGGCTGCTTTTAACCAAGATAAGAGCTAATCCATCTTTTTTCAGATACAACTCATCAACACTAATTCAAAAAGTTAAAAGGTGAAAAAAGTTTACGAGAAATCTCACCACATTCTTTGTTCAAGATGACATTCTTACGAGTTGTTATAATTAGGCTAAAATCTAAATTACACTCGTTAAGTCATTTACATTGTAATTTTCTCATTTCTATCATGCTAGTCATTTTGTTCATTATCGGTCTATAAAACTACAACAATCATAATACCGGATTTGATGCAAGTTTTATAGATGATTTTAGAGGAATGACATTTTTTTTTTCCTGGAATGTTCCTTGAACACATTACATAACTCAAAAGATTATTCACTTGTAATTTTAGTCACATGACTAACTTAATAATCATATGAAATGATTAAATGATTTAATGCATCATGTGATTTATGCACATGATTGGTTTTTTGAATTGTCACATAATAGACTGAACGGGATTCATTCAACTCGGTTTGGAAGAAAACTTTTATCTATATACAAAATGTCCAATTATTTGACAAAAATGTGAAAAATTTTCATGGATTAAAATAACAAAAGTTATACTATAAGGACAAAAATGACGTTACACCCAAACTGAAAAGGGTGTAATTTGAATTTTTGTCCTAATATATGATTTCCTTGCCATGTTCTCCAGATGCAAGTGGGGTTAGACAGAGATAGAGTAAGCTTTTCTGAGAGATCTTGGTGGGGTTTTCGGTCACATGACGCCAGTTGGTGCTAGTGCACCCCAACTGAATATAGTATTATTCTATCAAATGTGCCATGTGAGTCCTCTGTATAACCACGTTGGCAAATTGGAATCCATTTCAGGCTCAATTGTCAATTCCATGTCCACCAATTCCAGTTGTAGGATTTATTATTTTGGGTAAACATTGCATGCATAGGATTTATTATTTTGTGTAAACATTGCATGCAACATCCTCTCGATCGAGAGTAAGTGTAAAATCTACCATCATATTACTCTCATGTGAGAGGATGTTGCATGCAACATGTTACAGTTGAAATCCCATGTTAACATGCATATATACTAGAGCCCATTATGCAAGACTGCTGATTCATGCTCGCTGCAATGTGTCAGCTTCAAGTTGGTTACAACTTTACCAGCCGAAAACAATTCTCATTCAGACCAAACTAAATAGCTTACTGCTCGTGATATTTTATAATATTTGTTCAGAGTCATTTGCATATCAAATTCAATACATGATACCCCTCTCATCTTATTTCCTTGTAATTTAGTACATCAATTATTTTCCATTTTGATTTTCAGGGACACTCTCACAGCTTTGAAGGAGACTGGTACCACCCCCATGGCTCATCAGAAATGTACTGAGTAACCTGCTTCACGGTCAGGTAGTTTTCAATTCCCCTGTGCAAAGGAAAATAAAGTGTCATCATGAGGTGTCCATTGATTAATCAGGATTAAGCAATGCTTAAGTTCTAAGATGTTTCATACATCAAATTCAAGAAGCATGTGACTGGAGAGTTTTCCTTTCTGATTTCAATTTTAGTTCTTCTAGAACCACATACTTTGTTACAATTTGATGATATGGTACTGTGATTGGTGAACCATTACTTTCACATGAACCCACCACTCACAATCAAAAACATCAAAGTTGTGTTAAAAATTGTATCCATGGGCTCTCTCTTTCTATGTACATAATTCCTAGCTATTTCTCCATTTTTTTTATCAGGCTCTTTGGTTAAGAACATCTTATTAAACAATATTTTGCATTTCTAACTTGACAAGTCAAGGCCATACCATTCCCCTAATTCACGTCCAAAACCACTACGTTTGTTGCCTCCCCACGGAGCTTGAGTGAAGCAAGGCTGTGAGCAGTTGATCCAAACTATTCCTGCCTGAAGAGCCTGCAGAACAGCATCAAAGAAATAATAATCACTCACAAAATTAAATAATCTCAATGAACTGATGGCTTCCATGAGTATTTGGGGTTTAAATGGTTTCTTAGTTCCTTCAAGCACAAATCAAGTCTCACCTTGCTTACGCGATCACATCTTTCTAGATCATTTGATATTACAGCAGCACCTAAGCCATATCTGTGAAAGATCAAAATAAGATGTCAAAAGACTCAAAACAAAAATATCCCAAATCAAAACAAGCTGGCCAAAACTATATAAAAAATAATACACTCCCCCCTCCCTCACCACCCTCCCCCCCCAAAAAGAAAAAAGTATGCCCAAAGGAAAAAGCACCCAAGAAGAATTCCAGGTGATCTTTATAGTCATAAATGAAACAAAATAATCAACTCACTGGGTGTCATTTGCTAATTCAATGGCTTCATCTTCGGTACTAAATGTTTTAGCACACAGAACAGGTCCAAAAACTTCTTCTCTCCATATTTGCATAGAGGTAGTTACATCAGATATGATTGTTGGTTGGATGAAGAACCCTTTCTTTAGATGCTGCCATTAATATGTAAATTAACTCAAACATCCTGACAAAATTGGAGTAGTGAAGATGATGATAAGTACAAGCAAAGAATTATACCTCAGGACGAGCCCCACCACATAAAATGCTTGCACCTTCACTCTTGGCTGTATCAATGAACTTCAGTACCTTCTCATACTGAAAAGGATAAGCTAAATATTAGACTATACATCACACCTTAATTCCAGCGGAACAGATAAAAAGTTGTATCAGTAGACTACATCTACAAGACATATTCTGATATACATCACCAGAATTGAATCCAAAACCGTGCAACATTAGTAAGAAAGATTGTTCAAAAGTTTCAAAATTATCAAACAGAAGCCATGATGATACAGGTAAAAATGTCTTGCGATACTTCACACTTCAAAAAAAAATATGGCAGAATAACAAAAGGCATACAAGGAGGAATTTTTTCCTCAAAATGTCCCACAAAAGATGTTTTCCTTGAATGTTGTTAGCAAAAAGCTCCCAAATTAAAAAAAATAAAAAAAAATAAAAAAAATAAAATAAAAAATCCATAGAAAAGAATCCATTACTGGAACTACACACTAAACTGGTTTACTGTTTTTTTTTATAATGAATAAAACTGGTTTACTGATTCAATGCCAGCCAATTACAATCAGGAACTGCCTTTTTGCTTTTATTCGAGGGAGGGGGGCACCATTTGAGTCGAAAGTCTTTCTAAGCATGTTTTCTGCTTAATTATAAGGTATAATCATATAGTGAACAAAACCTAAAAGTTGAAAATTAAATAACTACTGAACTGGAATGATAAACTGGCTTACAGTCACTGACTTAGACACCCGCCCTGTTTATGAAAGATAGAACCTTCATTAACAAAGCATCCAAAAGCCAAAACTACCTTATATTCTTTTAACCAAAACCTTTAAGCAGAATGCATTCAGAGTCTAAATTTGTCAGCCACCTAACATATTGCAACGAACCCCCCCTTCCCCCCCCCCCAAATGCAGAAATTCAAAATGGCAACCTTACCTGGCCACCACTAACAACAGGACCAAGCCTGCAACCCTCTTCCAGGGGATCCGAAATCTTGATGTTTTTGGTCCATTTTACAAGCCTATCCAAAAATTCTGCAGCAATGCTTTCCTGAAAGATACCACATCATAACTTATGGGAGGGAAATATGACAGAAAGGCATTATAGAGTAATCTTGAAAGAAGATGGTCTGAGGAGCATGCTTGGGGCAAGTGCCTTTCCCGCAAACACAAGCTCACACAACCACAGTGATAATTTAACATCCCAAAAGCACATACAAAATTAATAGGTGTCATATTCTATGGCTATTCAAACTCACAATAAATGTGCTAGATTCTGATACAGTACTCTTTTTCTTGCACCCCAGAGAAGAGATACAATAGAAAAGAGGAGCTAGAAAGTGAGTGTGTGTGTGAAATAGAGAGACCTTGGATGGAAAGTCTAATGTGTATAAACATGTAATAACTGTCGATCATGCTTACATGCACAATGAGGCGGGATGTTGCACTGCAAATCTGACCATTTGTCCAAAAGCAACCAAAGGCAGTCCATTCAGCAGCTGTTTGAATCACAGACAAGGATTAGATAACTAACAATATAACAAAACCATCAATAGTATGTGTTTTTCTAATTCAATAGGGTTAAATTCCAAAACCATCGGTAGTATGTCTTTTTTAATAAGTGTATTTTGCCTCCAAGGGGAGGGGGAAGGAGAGATTCAAATTAATGACCTCTGTTTCATAAGAGGTGGTCTCCAACTTTTAGTGCTACCCCCCCTGGCATGAAAACTTCCCTCCATATTCAATATACTCGTAATAAAGATAATTTAAATATATAGGGCATGTTTTCCATTTAGCTTATTTGGCTTATGTACAACTTCTTAAAGATCTACTTTTTTTTTTTAGTAAGGCTGTACTTTTACCTAACTTATTTTTAAGCCAAATAAACCAATAAAAATAAGCTATATCAAACATTAGAGGTTCTAACCCTTATCAAGGTCAACATCCTCAAAAATTACAATTGGACTTTTCCCACCAAGCTCCAGCGTAACAGGCTGCCAAGAGAAAATGCATAAGATGACATATAAGAGATCACATCAAGTGCATAAATGTCACAGAAATAAAAGACCAATACCTATAAAATTTATATTTACCTTGACCACTTGAGCTGCAGCTGCCATAATCTTACTCCCAGTAATGGTACTTCCAGTAAATGCAATCTGTTGACAAACTTATATTTTAGCCATCACAGCCAGGTAGCTGAAACAATATTTCACAGATACCAAATTTGTGGAATATGAAGATGATTCTACTTCATACAATTTCCAATGGAAAAAATAACTAAATGGAACCTTGTCAACATGGGGATGAGATGCCAGAGGAGCACCAGCCTCATGGCCTAGTCCAGTCAGAATGTTAAGGACACCAGGAGGTAGACCGACCTCTCTGCAAACTTGAGCCAGCTCCAAACAGGTCCTGAAATTCAAAAAATAATGACATATAACATGACAAACCAGAATCAAAACTGAACAAGTTCATATAAGTTAATGAGGACATACACAGATGCCAATTCAGACGGCTTCAGTATTGCAGCACACCCAGCAGCCAATGCAGGAGCCACTTTCCATGTAGCCATCAACATAGGGTAGTTCCTTTAACATAAAAGACAAGCAATTTTATATTAATTGAGAGGACTAATCACCACAAAATCATCAGAACCACCACTCTATGAATACTGAGAGGACTAAGGATCACCAACCCAATCTTTAGAACAATTAAGATTCGCCATTCCACTTAGCTTGGAAAAGAAAAACTAGGGCAAAATTAGAGCACACACTAGCAGAGTACAGATGCAAGTAACTCAAGCGAGAAAAGCAAGGATGATTTGAAAAAGGAATACATTCCTGAGAAGTACAGGTAGCACTAATTAAGGACAATATGAAAGATATCAGCTAAGCCTTTTTTTTGGGGGGGGGTGTTAATTATACATCTTGGTGGGTCTTGAGCCCCAAGACCTTACTCCCCACCTTGCTCTTACAAGGAGCTAGAGCTCATTGTTGCTAAGATAGTGCATCTTCTACAATGAAAACCAATGATTGCATTAGTGGGCAAAGTGATTTAAATTGACAACAGTGGTGCCCCATGGTGGGAAAGAATTGCATGAAAAATATTCAGAAGAGGCTTTATTAAGTTGGAGTTAAGTTCACCACCAAAAATACAAATTGAACAAGTATTCTGCAAAGCTGAAGCACTACTAGTATGTAGAGTTCCACAAACGAGTATCGGCAGAGATATACAAAACACCACATAGTTTATGATAGAAGTGAGTAAACCGCAGAATTTGAACCCATAGAGGAACTTATTAAAATGATTTGTCAATTACGTAATCTAAGGAGTTGAACTGCCAAAAGAATAACAGTCACATGCTAAGTCATAACACACACACGCACACAAGCTTGTTGCTTTTTTTCTTTCTTAAAAATGTGTGACATCACTGATTGATTGTTAGTTGTCTATGAAACTAGTGTACTAGCCCGTTAAGGCTAACAAACTGTGAAGCAATCAGGAAAAGACATCTTGTGAAGTTGCGTCACAAACTACACAAAAGGTCACATTAAGAACATGATGGAGCTGACAGTTCATAATGCATTTTTTTACACTTTTAAAATCATGCAGGAATGTTGAATAAATTTTTGAAAAGCAAGAAACCAAACATGTGAATAAATTGTTGAAAAGAAAGAAACCAAACATGCAAATACCAACACAAGCCTGTTGTAAATTGATATTGAAGAGAAAAGGAGGAAAGAACAAAGAACAGGGATAATTATTTAGTTTATAAATATCCTCATCCAATCACCAAGCAAGAAAATCTAAATTTTTAAACAGTAAGCAAATAAAAAAGAAAAGCATAAACAATCAACTATGGAAATGAGAAATACCATGGAGTAATCAACCCAACAACCCCAATTGGCTCCTTAAGAACATAACTCTTAAAAGTCTCCATAGGAAGAGAAACAGGAGCCTTTTGCTTTGCATCCAAACCTTCAGCAAGGTCTGCATAGTACTCAAAGCACCCAGCAACATCATCCTGGATCACATTAAAAAGCATGTAAGGCAATTTGCTAGATAGTGAACTATAAAACTCCAGAGTATCACAAGCATACAATGTCCCATGCTGCTTCATCCAATGGTTTTCCACAATCAAGTGCTTCAAGTTTTGCTATTTCAGATTTTTTCTCTGTTATCTGCATGAAAACAAGGGCAGGAAGAGCTCAAGGCATGTAAACAGCACCAATCAACTTCAAAGTACAAAATATGAAATGAACATATCAATAGCACTCTACCCGCCGGGGGGGGGGGGGGGGGGGGGCACGGGGAGGGAGAGAACAAAAAAAAGAGACAAAGAAGCCCATATATATATACAACCAGAACAAAGTTGAGTAAAGTACAACTGTGTTTTTTTTTTTTTTTTTTTTTAAATTAAAAAAAAAAAAAAGCATTAAGTCTCATATGCAACTCCTTTTTTGCTTTTGGGAAAATTATATTTTAGACCCTATAATTTAGAGGGTAAAACATTTTTTTTTTTGGATAAGTAATTTAGAAGCAGGGTATAACAAATTAAACCTTGAAAGAAGTAATAATTTAAACTCAATAGTTTCAAAAGTAACAAATTAAACTCTGAGGTTTCAAAAAGCAACAAACTAGACCTCAAATTATTTAAGTGGTTTGTGTTTGGGATTTAACTTGATACTTTTTAAGACCTCAGGGTTTAATCTGTTACTTTTAAAATTATAGGGTTTTAAATGAAGTTCTTCCTTTTTTCTTTTTCTTTTTTTGTTTCTTTTGATAAGTTTCTGCGATACCCAATATTTCAACATTATTTCCCCAAAAGCATAGCCTGACAGTGACATCCAGTCACCCCATTCTCTGTGATCTTCAAATAATTAGGTAATTACAGAATTGAAATAAAAAACCTCAGTATCATCTCCACGGACTATGAACCAGATAACTGGTCCACACATGTCTTGAATACAGATTTAGCTAGTGGTGTGCATATTAGACACGATACTGAAGAGATTAATGATCAATAAGCACTACTAAAAAAAAAAACTCAATAGAGATTCACATCGGCAACCAGGTTCCAATGCTTCTCAGTTCTCACAGAACTTCAAAATTAGACAATGAACAAACCAAGCAGAATGTTTTAATGTTCTTTAAATCCAATTTCACAAATTACTTTAATCTATCCACAACAATAAGCATAACTGATAGCAAAAATTCAATACCTTAGCTGCAATAGCACGCAAGTACTTAGCACGAACTGCCCCGGAAGCATTGGCCCAATCTCTGCCTTTGTTCCTTGCAAGGGCTTTCCTTGCAGCATCCACTGCAAGCTCCACATCCTCTGCAGTAGCAGCCGGTATATCCCCTAAAACCACATTCCCACAAAAACCCAATTTTTTTCAGAGCTCAAAAACCCCCCAACATTTCAATTTTCAACGTTCACCCAATTTTTCTTTCAAATAGTCAGAAACCAAAATGAAGATATGCATGTATAAAGATAAAATATAACTTTTTCTTTATCCGTTTGGGTGAGGATCAAAACCCAGAAACAGAATTGCATAACATGCACATCATCATCAATTTTGACCTGATAAAAATACACACATTCACACAATTTTTCTTTCAAATAGTCAGAAACCAGGATGAAAATGAAAATGAAGATATGCAAGTATAAAGCTTAAACAGAGCTTTTTCTTTATCAGATTTGAGTGAGAATCAAAGCCCAGAAACAGAATTGCATAACATGCACATCATCATCATCATTTTTGATCTCATAAAAATACACAAATTCACCCAATTTTTCTTTTGAATAGTCAGAAACCAGAATGAAAATGAAAATGAAGATATGCAGGTATAAATATTAAAGATAGCTTTTTTCTTTATCAGATTCGGGTGAGAATCAAAACTTGTAATGGTACTATTGATTTTAGTTTGAGTTATTAAACATATATGATATAGTTTGACCAGGAAATTTGGAAGGACATTTGGAGGTACTAAAATAGTTTTTCCTTGCAATTTTCATGATATTGGTTATGCCAAGTTTCTCATTAAATTGTTATTACATATATAATTTTGAAAATCACTATTAGATACTACATATACAATATTAATTCACAATTATTGTCTGTAAAATTCTACTAAATACCACACAAAATAAAATAATAAATTGATTAAATAGTATCTCCTAAATTGAATGAGGATAGGTGCATGAGATTGTTTAGTTCAATTATAGTTTGTACGTTCAATATCTTCGCATACAAAATATCTGAATAGAAACTGTATAAAAAATATGCTCATTAGTTCATAGAAAAAATAACAGCAAAAATATAAACAATTTAAATTTGTATGAAAAACTAACAAAATCAAAATCTAATTTTGATTCTAATTGAATTTTTTCTAAAATTTGGTTTATATATATATGAACCGTACATAGTCATGGTATGCTATATAAACTAGTGTATAGCCCTGTGCATATGCAAGGGTACAATAAACAATTTTAGAAGATGTTTAAATTATACATGGTATTATTTTGCACTTTTTTTAAAAATTATACATTTCTAAAATATGGAATGGTTTCTCATTATATGTGTGTGTGTGTGATTTAAAATTTAATTGGTTTAAAATTCTTCGGTTTTTGCACCTAATAATTCACTTGCCAGAAAAATAAAAAACTTAGATGGATTAGATTTGAACTCTTTGATTTTTACACTCAATAATTCATGTGGCTTGATAATGGGGATGCGTTTTTTCAGGACTGGTTCTCTCCATTCACCGTCTATGAATAGCTGCCGAGTTGGTATTGGGATCGCCATGGTTTTTGGGGTTTTGATTAGCTTTGAGAGTTTGACTGTTTTGAGTATCAGACTGTCAGGCAAGGCTTTCGTATTTGAGCAGGCTCCTTTTTTTTAGTAGAAGTGGGAAGTCAAACTGTGAGGTGAGAACTGAGAAGTGTGATGTTTTTTGATGATAAATAGTTGGTTTTTTTTTTTTTTTTTGCTGAATAATAAATAGTTGGTTTTTATTGTTAATGTTTTAGGTACTTTTATAACTATAAGTCTATAACTAGTGTCGGATTTTGACCATCCCTTCTTTCTTTTTGCCGACCAAAGTTAAGAACTGGGACTTTTTTATTGCCATTTTTTTGCTTAAGAAACAACTTTTGAATTTTGATTGTTTATCAGAACTCAGGATAAACATTGCAATAAATGAAATAATATATAGTTTATACAAAAATGGAAGGGTATGTGACTTACAATTAAGAAAAAAAAAATATTTTTTCACAAACATTTTTATAATAAATTATAAATGGTAAGTTGTTATTAGTTTTAATTTAAACTCATTACTTAAATTACTTTTTTTCCCACCAATAACAGCTAGGAACAACTTATCATTTATGATTTATTGTGAAAGTATTGTAAAAATATTGTGGTCCTTGTGGACATAGCATTTTTCATACCGTTTTTTTTTTTTTTTTTTTGGAGATAAAATTTCATATCGCTTTTTATACTTGATTTCTTGAACTACAAGAATGCACAATCAACCTTTTAAACTAAAACCTATGTAACACTTTACCTCCTCCCATGATCCCATCACTTTCTTAGTTAATTCTAATGGAATGTAGTAATAAAAAACCAATTTACTTGTTATCGTTTATTTTGAAATAATGGGTAAATTGATTTTTTAATACTAAATTTCGTTAGACTTGACCCCAAAATAGATGACAGGAGGTTGTGTTACGAAGTTTTAATTTATGGGGTCAATCATGCATTTCGATAGTTCATAAGGGCAAAGTGTAAAATAGGATATAGTTTAGGATGAAAAATATGATTTTCTCGTAATTTGATTGTGTTGTAGGTGCGTCTATGACCGGTTATTATTATTACTAGCTTGTAACCCCATGCATATGCATGGATACAATTAAAGATATACATTAAGATGTATAATATAATTCTTACATATATATAATTTAAATATTATTGATAGTCATTCTTATATTTTATTAACTCTTTAAAAAGTCTTGTAAGAATATTATTAGGTAGAAAATGT
Organism: Notholithocarpus densiflorus; assembly: GCA_030021035.2. Lineage (NCBI taxonomy): Eukaryota > Viridiplantae > Streptophyta > Magnoliopsida > Fagales > Fagaceae > Notholithocarpus > Notholithocarpus densiflorus. Next base: position 2,303,785 of record JARYZH020000032.1, on the reverse strand, counting down.
AAATTGTCCATTTTTAAAAAACTTTTTTTATGTTCATTAATTCTAGACTTATTGGTTTTTGTACGTAATAACTCACTTGGATGAATATTTATAATGTGGTCCCACATTTGACTCCAAAATTAAGAAATAAGACTCTCTCTAAAAATAAATAATTTAGGATACATGGTGCAAAATTAGACTTTAATTTTAGAATCTAATTGAATTTTCTCTAAATTTTACCTATTAATATATATATTTATATATATATATATATAGATATATAGATAGATAGATTATTTTCCAAGCCTATCTTTGTTTAGGATATGTCAAGTTGTTAATTATAGATTTTCTTTTACTAAATGTCAAATTGTCAATTATAGATTTTCTTTTACTAAATATCTAGTTGTCAATTATAGATTTTCTTTTACTAAATCTCTTATCTACATCTTAGAACTATAAATAACAATCATCATAGATGTCATAGGTTTCAATTCCTATAGTATTTAGTAAAACTCAAAAGAACAAAAGAAAAAAAAAATCCTATGTATTTATTAAAAAGACAATAAACATTTAAAAATTCTATCAATATATAAATGAGTAGATTAAATTTTGTCACTTCATTAATATTTAAACAAATATTAATTATTATTTTTTATATTTATTTAAATTATCAAAACATAATAATTTTTTTTGGTTGAGAAAATAACAAAATAATGTTCAATCCACTAATTTGGAAATAGATGAATAAGATTTCCAGTTAATTCGAGTGACTGGACTCTAGAAAGATAAATAATTAATAGAAATATTATAAATGTGAATTTATAAATATCAAAGACTTATTAGTGCACATTGTAAAATTATTTCAATATATATGTGTGTGTATATATATATATATATATATGTATGTATGTATGTGCATATATTGTTTGTCAATCTTGTTTACAAAATCATAAGAATAAATTATTATTTGGGCATATATTCCAACATTAGTTTATACTCTTATTGCTGATGTTGGAATATATAGGCAAATATATAGGCTAAGGGTACGTCTCACTACATTCAATTTTCATGTTTTAATAAAATTTGAAATTTTAGCATAATCCACCAAAGGTTTTCACCTATCTTATGGTAAGTTGGTAACACCAATACTTATGAATAAAAATTTTCTATGCTATTTTTGTATTCCATTTTATATTCCACTAATCACAGTTTGTCATATATTTTGTTTATTTTTTTCATTTGAAACTTTAATTGTTTTATAAGGAAAGTAAAATAAATACATGACAAGTTGTGATTGATAAAACACAAAAAATAGTACAAAAAATTTGTATTTGTACAAGACTTTACTCCTTAAAGGCATGAAAGCGTGCAATTATCTCCTATTTGTAATAGACTTTGTAAATTTCACTCCATAACTTGATTGATATTTAATATTATATTTTTATGATCATGAAACTTACAAGTGGATTATTATTAATTTTTTTGGATCAACTTGCAAGTGGATTATTAATTCTAATAGACAATAATAATAAAAATAATTAGGCAATGAAAGATCAAGTTTCTTCATTATGCTTTTTCTAAAAAAAAAAAAAAGTTTCTTCATTATGCTCATGAAATGTAAGAAATACGTGGGTAATAAGATATAACACCAAAAGAGGGTTGTTCAACTTCCTTAACACAACACGTGGGCAAAGAATAAAGAATGACCCATCAATTAATAACTCATTTTTTTCTTAAGGCTAACAACTTTATTATACATACATGACTTTTTTTTTTTATATGTTGTGGCTTGACTTTTTGTTTCATTGATCTTGGTTCAAGATCAAGATTCCAAACTCAAAGATTATTTAACACAAAAGTAGGATCATAAATCAGGATATGTTTATATTTTTATGATATAAACAAGTGGGGGATTAGTCAGCATTGCCTCCACTAATCAATATAATTAAACATCTTTTTCCACACTCTACCTAGCACAAATGTGTTTTAAGTGTTTGTTCATGTTTTTCTTTTACTTCTCAAAAAAAAAAAAAAAAAAAAAATTTAAGCACCTTTCTATTTTTGGTAAGTTCCTATTCTGAGTGCCAACATCACCATATGGTCCATATCTTCATTATGAAGTAATGGCTAGAGCATGTCAATTGATAAGATTACGTACGATCCGGATCTGATCTTCAAAATCAGTCTAGACTCTAGAGTCCAAACTCTTGAGGGGACCATCGGCCCTATGTAGAGATTTGATTTAATATTTATTGGGAAATGTGTGTTTGTTAAAGTTTTTTCGCTTAATTAAAAAAAAAAAAAAAAGTAAAAGTAGTCTTGCAGTTTATTTTAATATATTTTTTCTCATTAAGAAGTTGGTTTTACAGTTTATAAAGCTGAAAATAAATAATATAAATTTGCAAAAAAGACAAAAAACTACCAAAAAAAAATGTTGTTATGGTGCCCGTTAACTTAACCTTTTTTTTTTTGTGTAAGTATTTGTGTTGTGTTGTGCATAATATAAACTTATAAAATAGGTGATTGGTATTATAGATGTGAATTGTAAAGCATGGAAGTTACATTTTTTATATATTACAAGTTTTTTAACATGCATTACCAGTAATTTTTCATCATAGTGTTTTTTAGTAGAATAATACCATCTTTGATCCAATTCTATAATCCAAACTACGATGCTTTCTTTACTGATCCAAATTTTAATGGTCTTATTTGTGAATAGTAAAAAAATGTAGTTAGAGTATCAGCATAAGATGTTCTATAAATATGTTATTTTAACACACCAAAAATGCTATTTTATTATTTTAACACATTATTTTACAATTCACCGTACATCACATATTCTATTCTTCAATTTTATACATTAAAATAATATATACAAATATTAAAATAACATTAAAAAAAACTAACAATATAAAAAAATACAAAATAAAAAACTCATTTCAACAAAAAAATCCAAATGCAAAACAAAACCAAAATCAGCCCATCCACATGCAACAAACATAAACTTAGCAAACCACAATACCACTGGCCAAAAGCACCACCTCAAAACACCAAACCTACAAAACTACAATCTCATTTCTCAAACCAAATCCAATCCCCAAAATCAACCATAAACAACCAAACAAATAGGGAGGATCAGATCTTAGTGAGATCAGGTGGATTTTGACAGAGGCAGGTTGCTTGGCAAGCGGCGTCGATGGAGGTGAAGTGAGCTACTTAGCAAGCAGTGAGTGGCATTGGCATCAGAGGCGAGGCAAGCTGCTCGGCAAGCAACGAAGGCAAGGTGGGTGGGTGGAGAGATCACTATGGCGAATTGAGAGAGAGAGAGAGAGAGAGAGAGAGAGAAGGGCTGAGAGAAAAGAGAGGCAAACGATTGAGAGAGAGAGAGAAGGGCTGAGAGAAAAGAGAGGCAAACGATTGAGAGAGAGAAACGTGAGAGGAGAGAGAAAAAAAAGAGATTAAAATAATGAAAGGAGAGAGAACAATAATAATAAATTAATTTTTTCATATAGCATTATTGTTCGTACCATTCCAAATTTGGAACTCACGTGTGCCAAATGTTTTGGCATTTAGAACACCTCATGTGAGAGGAATTTTGGTGTGCCAAATATTTGACATTTGGCACACCTAATGTTAGTGCTCTTAGATCAGCTCAGGATATTTTTCTAAGGGGGTCAATAGTGTCCAACTAGGAATTTGTTAGGGAGTAAAAAAAAATGATTAATTTTTTCTTTTTAGTATATACAACTTTCATATTATATACAAATACAATAATCTAAAATAGTATTCTAAGTGTCTATTTGAGAATAACTTATCTAATTTTTTGCTGAAAACGTTTTGTTGAAAGTGTGCTAAAATATACTTGTATCTTGAAAAAATTTGAAAAAGTGAGAAAATGCGAGAAAAAGTGAGATTTTAAAAACTTGTACATAAAAATTAAAAATTAAAAGCTAAAAACTAAAGTTGATGCTAAACAGGCTCTAAATACAATTTAGTATATAATACAATTATATTGTACAATAGTCTAAAAAAATTATTAATAGTTTGAAGATCAGTAACAACAACCATTGAATGCATAAATAAATATAATTAAATAACTAATCATATATTTTTGTCAAATTAATAATAATTTATTATATTTACATGTAATATCAATTAAATAAAAATATATGATAAAAAATAATAGTAACACACTTAGGAGTAGGACTGGAAATAAATGTGAAACTAAGAAAAAAATAGTAATTGATATAAGTTTTTGCTTTTGAAGTGTATGACTTTTTAACCATACAAGTAGTCATTCTCTTGAAATTGGAGCAAGCACTAAAAGACTTATTGGACTTGAAAATCTGTAGAGCATTGATCAAACTACTTGATTAGACAGAAAGACAACATAGAAGGGAGAAAGATAGATAGAGAAAATGAGGAAAGAATCAATGTAGATACCAATTGGTTGGTTATATATGTGATGTTATTTTTCGATTTTTTTTTTTTGGGTGCTAAAAATGGGGTAATTTTTTGCTGATAAAGAAGAAAAGTGCTGGGAAAAATAGTTTCATTCTACTATCGATGGCAAAGGTGCGAATGTAAAGTTTATTTATTTATTTTTTTAACGAATGAGCAATTTTAAGAGTGGTGTTACTGACACAACACTTTCACAACAAAATTTAGGTGGAAAATTGTTAAAAGTATGTAAAAATGTGATGTCAGTTGTGGGTCTAAATAAAAACTAATTACAACTTTCCACTTAACTTTTATTGTAAAATTATTGTGAAAATATTATTAAAGTAGCACTAAAATGATCATATTTAAGCTTATTTCAACTGGATTTAAACAAAATTTAAAACCAGGGTATTCAAAATTTTATTTTAAAGGTCAAAACAAAAAAAAATTAAGAAATTTTATATATATATTTTTTTTTTGCCTGTTCACAGGGTTTATTTGAACCACTCACCCGTGGTTAGGATTGAGCCATATAAAAATGGTGTTAAATTTATTATCTGCTTACCATAATATATCACCTTAATAAATTGCAAAAAAAAAAAAAAATGTTAAGCTCATTTTGCAATACTTGCGTACCTAGCCAGATTACCCAAAAATTAAAATTCAACGACCCAAAGCATGGGACCTTCCTTATTGAAGGGCTACACTGGATGATGAACATATTTCCAGGCCTTTAGAGGCTGGCCTGCCTTGTTTTTAATAAATTTTTTTTTGAATCATTTAGAGGCTAGCCTGCCTTAACCAAAGAGGCCTACACTAGAATGCAAGTTGCTTGGGGAATAGGGAAAAAGCCTCTTCTATCACGACAAGCAACAAAGCTTTGTTCTGTCTGGGCCCATGATAGGGGGAAGCTACTGTTTTGTTTTGTTTTTTTATTTATTAATTTTCTTATAGAAAATTTTAAAATTGAAAGGCTACTTCACTTTTTCAAACCAGAAAAAAAAGGCCATGATCTTATAAATTTCACACTTATTATGATGAATTAAATAAAATGGAAATTCTTATAAAAAAATAAAAGGGAAATATATATATATATTTTGAGAATCAAAAAGGAAACATTCTATTAAAACATACGGTCATTGCACAGAGCTATCCCACATATTGTTCCATTGGCTCGAAAAGATGTAAGTATCTCATTCTTCTTAAAATTTTTTATTTTATTTTTTGAAATAGTTATAATATGCTGCTAATTCCACAACTCGAACTCTCTCTCGTAAACTTCTAAGGTTCTAATTCAGTTACAAATTCTTAGCTGATTTTTTTTTATTGATGAATGAAAGTCCATTTTACTTCTTCTCCAAAAAGAAAAGAAAAGAAGTTATTATATGTTTTTTCAAAAAAAAAAAAAAAATATATATATATAAATATATATATATATATTTATATCAATCTCTTTTATGTACAACATAATGAAATATATGTGGTCCATGTGAAGAAGACCTCGGGCTCGGGCCTATCGTTTAGGGAAATTTGGGCCCCCAGTACCAATGGCCCAAACTATGATGGGCTCATGGACTTAACATGTGATTAGTTTTACAATTTGGAAAACCGAAGAGGAAGGTGTCATTGTCAATGTGTCATCGTTCACCTACTTCATCACAGGCATCCTGAGAGAAATTGGATGACATATCTGACCTCGATTTCAAAAGAGTGTGAAATCTCAAAATTACCCTATATAAGCTCTAGAAATTATAAATACTCAAGTGTGTTACCTATTAAAGATTAGATGATCATGTTACCTATTAAAGATGTGCAAAATATGTCTTACCTTCCTTTATAGTTTATTCTTTCTTTTTCTTTTTTTGTTGGAGAAACACACAATATGCTAAAATTGAGCATTAGTAGAGATGGGGCTTTAAGTGATGTCCCAAAATATTTAACAACCTCAGCAAGTGAATACAATTTATAAAATGAAATTATATACTATATAATTAAATGACAAAGTTTAGCTAAAAAATTGGTTGTAACCTAAAACTACATCCTTATTCAATATCTTTTTATTGAAGGTGAATTTTGACAAATCCACCATTGGATCACATCTTCTTCATATATTCTCCATTCTTGCAAAATTTCTAGAAAATTAAAGATCAATAGCTATGTCAATAATAAATTGTTTAAATTGCAAGTTTTTGTAATTTAAAATTATGCATAAAATATGAGCTTATAGATCATATAATAAATAATATTCAATTGAAACAAAATTTGACATGTGTATTAAGAGCGTAAAGAACATGCAATTCAACGGTTAGATTTCCAAATTATATAATAATGTTACTTTTATTGAGTAAGGTTGTAATCTTAGATTATAACCTATTTTGTAGCTAAACTTTGTCAATAATTAAATCATCATTGCTATTTTATTGATGAATAATAAGAAAAATCATCATTGCTATTTTATTGAGCTAATTTTATCATAAGTGAAACTTTATTTTCCAAGTTTCAAAAATGTTAAAATATTATTTTGATTAGATTTTTATTACTAAAATTTTTATTAAAAAAAGAATAGTTATTATTCATTTTAAATTATTTTATTATTTAAAAAAAAAACTTTGGTTTTACACATTAGGCAACCGGTAATTTTTTATTGACTATTTTATTATTTAATTTTGATGAAGTATTTTTTTTAACATACCTACTTCTACTAACTATATAAAATGTTTGAAAGGCTCTTTCTACAGTATTTTGGTTTAGTCAAATTTTTTCTTTTTAAGTGAGCCAAAACGGTGCGTTTTGTCGTGAAAAAGCAAAAGTCATTGTTTGAGGGAGACGTTTTAGTGAGAGACTAAAACAAAGATGTCTAGTGTGCTAGGTTTAGTCAATTTGGTTAGCAAAAGCTTAGGGGCTGTTTGGTTTTTAAAAAACCATCACTTCTCACTTCTCACTCAATTTTCATCACTCCTCACTCATCACTTAAAATACCCCAATTTCCTAAACCCCACACGTTTGGCACATATTTTCAGCTTCTCATCACTCAAATTTTTCTACTTTTTGTGGAACCCATACCTGACTCACTGCCTGAGCACCATACCCGCGTATACATCCCCTTTTCTCCTTTTTTGTTTTTTTTTTTGTTTTGTTTGTTTTTTTTTTTTTTTTTTTTTTTTCCATCACTCTCCCCCAATACCCAGACACAGGTTCTCTCTTCCTCTCCAAGTACAAACAGTGTCGATCTCCAGTGCCGATCTCCACCTTCAACGGGCAGCAACGGCGCCGATCTGTGGGTATATCGGTTTGGTGCTTGTAATCTTTGAATGGGTTTGGTGCTTGTAATCTGTGGGTATATGGGTTTCCTTTGAATGGGTTTGAATGGGTTTGGTGCTTGTAATCTGTGGGTATATGGGTTTCCTTTGTATGGGTTTGGTGCTTGTAATTTCCTCTTTGATTCATTGATTTTCTAATCCGGTGAAAAGAAAAAAGAAAAAAAAAATGCAACAAAACCCAGAAACCCAATGTGAAAAGGAAAGAAAAGAAGAAAAAAAAAAGGAGAACCTAAGCCCAGAAACCTAGTGAAAAGGAATGGAAAAAAAAAGAAAAAGAAAAGTGCAACCAAACCTAGAAACCAACGTGAAAAGAAGAAAAAAGAAGAAAAAGAAGAAGAAGAAGAAGAAGAGAATAGAGAAAGGTGATCCAGACCTAGTGTGAAAGACAAAAAAAAGAAAAGAAAAGAGAAGAAGACAATTGTGTTGGAGAGAGCAAAAGTCTGACCGTGGGTTCCTCATTGTGTGTGTATTTACAAAAATGTCATCATAACTCTGTTCCCATAACTTGAAAACACCTAAAATGTGTTTTCAGTTTTCATAACTCATCACAAAAAAATCAGAGAATTGAGTGATAGAAACAAAACTTGAAAACAAATCCAAACAAGCTTCTCTCCGTGGGTCCCACCATTTTTGAGTGATGAGTGATGGAAACACCAAAAATCAAACAGCCCCTTGCTGTTTCATGCCTGCTAGCCCATATTGATACTAGTTAGCTTTGAGATTTTTGTTTTTTATTTTTTTTAAAATGATTTGATCTAGAAGTTGTTATACTGACACAACAATTGGTATAATATTTTCATGATTGTTATGGTGTCAGTTTCTTAGAAGTCAAAATAAAGTATACTAAAATAATAAACTATTAGTCCAAGACCAACCACAACCGAAAATAAAACTCTTGTGAAAATGTTATGATATTTTGATGTTGTCACAATATTTTACAATTGCTAAAGTGTCAGTTTTGCATATAGATCAAAATAAAATAATAAAATATCATACAATGACGTACCATAGCTTAAAATAAAGTTATTATGGAAATGTGACATTTTGTTGTTGTCATAATATTTTACAACTGTTAAGGTATAAGTTTCTTAGAACATTTACATCAACTTATGCAAAATGGCATTAGGGCCAAAATTTGCCCAACCCCAAAACTCACCCACATCAACTTATCTATTATGCAAAATACATTTTAGCTATAGTACTTGTGCAAATATACACAAGTATTATTGTTGTGCATTTAGTTTTTATTATCTTTTTGCATTTCATGAGAATGAAGGAAGAGAATAAATGGTGATTTCGTTGTTGTCACAGTATTTTCACAATTGTTGAGGCATTCGTAGCTTATAGATCAAAATAAAATAAAATAATAAAATATCATTCCCAATCCCACCACAGCTTAAAATAAAGATATTATGAAATGTGACATTTTGTTATTATTGCAATATTTTCATAATTGCTGAAGTATAAATTCTTTATAGGTCAAAATAAAAAATTATTAGACCAGGACCCACCATAGTTGAACATAAATTTAATGTGAAAATGTTGTGACATTTTATTGTTGTCACAATATTTTCACAACTATTGAGGTGCAAGTTTCTTATAACTCAAAATAAAGTAATAAATTATCAGACTGGGATTGGGCACAATTAAAAATAAAGTTATTGTGAAAATGTTTTGATGTTTTGTTACATCCCTAAACATTTTTGGTTTATTCAATTTTGGTGAGCTTGATTCGCGCATAGTTTTCTTACGCTGGTCTTTTGTTTTGTTTTGTTTTTTTTTTTACGCACCAACATATATAGTTTTACTAAAAAAAAAAAACCACTTTCCCCGTTTATGTTTGAGTTAGTTCACAATTTTTCTCCTAAACTTTAAAACTGAGCAATTTCTCCTTTTATATTTTGGAAACAAGCGAACACCCTCTATTGTGCAATGTCTAAACTACTCCCACTAAATTTTAATATCGCAAAAATTTTCTTCACCCTTTTTGAGTTTTATGTGGTAGTCGTGCTTGGAAATTTGGAATGATAATATACGGTGTTCTATTTGTTACTTAGAGAACACTGATTTGGTAGATTTTAATCTTCTAAACTTATAATATTGTATAATTCGATGACATATATGCCTTTTGTTATCTTATTCTTGTTTTCTTTTCTTCTTTTAAATTTATTTTCTTGCTTAAAAGGGTGTTTATTAAAAACTAAATAAGCTAAACACCATAACTAGATGCATAGAATGAAAGATAATAAAGAAATGTAGATAAAAATCTTTATTGTGGATGGTTGTAGGCATTTGATGAAGAACTTTAATTGCATTTGATATCATTTATTATGAAAATTCGAATACTGTGCAGGTATTTGATAAAGAACTTCAATTGCATATGGTATTGTTTATTGTGAAAATTCAAATATTGTGATAATGTATTAGCAAAACTCAATTGTTTATTATTGGAATATGATATTTATTATCGTGCAACAACGGAAGCTCTAACATCAATTATTGTGATTTAGGGCTAGCGGAAGTGCATTCAGATGAACAATAAAAATACCACTGCGCACTCTTAGCACGATGGTCGCTTCACAAGTATAAGTGCTTGTGGGGTGTGGGGGGCAATGACTGGGGTTCAACTCTCCAGGAAGGAATTTCACACACATATACACTTAGATTATGCTAGAGTAGAATTTCTATCTTGTATAAAAAAAAAAAACATTCACAAGAGACAACAAATATTTAACGTGTTTTGGGCAACTCCATGCCTACTTCTAAAATCAACGCCAACAGAAATATCCACTATCAACAATATGGATTACAACAACATTAAATAACACTCACAACTCACACAAACCTCACCAACATAAACTCACAAAACCCAAAACCCCAATACTCCCAATAATTTTCATACTCACAAAACAAACAACTCTCAACACACAATCATGGGTAATCTTTTAACTCCAAATAATCTACTAACTATCCTTTGAAAAAACCTACCATGTTCTTCTAGGATTTTTTCACCTCTCCCAACATGGGAGGAACCTTGGGCAAAAGCCACCAAACTGCTCTTCGAAGAAACCCACTCATGTTCTTCTAAGAGCCTTTAACCTCTTCCCACCTAGGAGTTCCGCAAAAGCCATTAAACTATTTACAACAATGCTTCAATCATATTCCTTGTTAAATAAAGAATACTCGTTACTTTTTCAATATGGAATACTTTTCTTTCTATGACAAAGAGAATCATTGTCTTTCACAGCAAGGAAAAATCTTGTCTTTTGTACCAAGGAAATCTAAACCAAAACTAATTATGAATTTGATGCAATATTCAACTGTTATCATTTTTAGAATTTTTTTACTGAGTAGATATTGCTTTTAGCAAACAGTTTGTATATAATTAAAATTGTACCTTGCACTTGCCACTTTTTAAAGTTGATTTTATTTTATTTGTATATGTTAAAGTTCCGGCGGGTGTGGGTGGCGAGAGTTAGAAATTACAATCCTCTGGGTCTGGGGTTCAACCTGATAAGAAACAAGCAGCTTTCTTATCAAAACTAAACAATTGCATTTTGCATGCGCAGATCCTCTGGCGTTCAGCCTGATAATAATAATAAATAAACAATTTTCCTAGCAAACCTAAAATTTGACCAATTTTACTTGAATGCGTCTTCCTTTTGATTTTATCTTTTTGCTATACACATATAAAAATAAACCGTCAAACGTCACTACTTGCGTATCTACATATAACTTTCTTCCTACTAGAAAAATCTGTTTTCATCCATTGAAAAAAAAAAAGCAAAGATTGATCAAATCAAGATCATTAAAAACCCCCCCAAAAAAAAAAAAAAAAAAAAAACAGAGGAAAAAGAAAATAAAAAGAAAGAAAAAGTTACTAGATTCATAATCAAATAAAGATGAAAAATATACATAACAATCAAATTAACCACATATGAAAATCTCAAAAGTGTATAATAGTACACATGAATAAACGAATCTAGAAAAGAGTCATGAACAACATGAAAGAAATACACAAAGGAGAGACATCTCCAATCTAAACCATAAATGAAAATCTCAAAAGTGTATGTATATAGTACACATGAATAAACGAATCCAGAAAAGAGTCATGAACAACATGAAACTGAAATTGAAACTGAAGAAAGAAAAAGAAGAAGAGACATCTCCAATCTAAACTATAGGACTAATAATTAGAGGACTGTTTATTCTTCTGGGTAGTCTTGTGATACTTGTCCTTGATCCAATGAAAGCCCAAGGTAGTCCCTTCCTTCACCTTCTTCATGCCAGTTGAAGCCACAGCTTTGGTCTTTCCAAGCCCTTCACCAACCTTTTGCTTGTACTTGGCAGAAGTACCTCCATTTTTCTTTGTGTCTGCAGCGTTAGGAATAGGGTCTGGGTTGCTGTAGTCCCACTGATCAGCCCATGATGCACCATATGTGTTGTTTCCTTCCATTGTTTGCAGAGATTGGAATTCCTTTTTAACAAGGAAAAGATGTACCTTATATGATAAGAGGAGGGAGAGGCGTGAGAGTCTTGGGAATTGGTATTGGAAGATTAATGGTATTATATTTTGTCAATGTAAACCTTTTATAGACTGGGTGGCCGAACCTTGAGGAAACTTATATATAAATATATATATATTTATATATATATATATATTTTTTTTTGATGAGGAGGTTGGACCATTATGGAATTTGACATGTGAGGATAAGCGATATTTATAAGTCAACAATCTCACCCTTCTTTTTTTTCTTTCTGGACAAGAAAGTCCTTAATTATTATTATTATTTTTTACACATTTATTTTGGGCTTAAAATGGGAGATTATATAATTATATTAAACAGAAATAGGAGAGCTGAGTTTTCTTTTGCTTGCTCTGTTTGTTTAAGTAAAAATATTTTCTAGAAAATGAGTTATTTTCTAAAAAATATTTTCTGTAAAATTATTTCATTCTCTTATATTTGGTAATTACCTTAAGTGAGTTGAAAAATAATTTTTTAACTTTACTTATTTAGTTTGCTATGAAATAGAGTTGTTTTTCAAAAAAAATTTAATGGAAAAAAATCTCTAAAAATAAGCCATACTTTTTCTGTTGATCAAAAATAGTTTTCCTTTGACATTTTTATTTATTTATTTTTTTATATACTACCAAATACTTAAAAATACGAAAAATTATCTTTACAGAAGGTTTTTCATTGAAACAAACATTTTGTAAAATAGTCTAGATAGATTCTATCCACCAAAATTTTATACTTTTGTCGTTGTTGCTTATTTTCGAACTTAGTTTAATAATACCAAGGTTGATTCTAAACCAAAAAAAAAAAAAAAAAAATAGTATATGGGACTAAAATTTAGGCATGTTTGTGAACACGGGAAATTTAAGATTCAATAATATAGGTCAGAAAAAAAATAATTTGTAAAATTTTAAATTTTACTATATAAATATTATAAATCGATTATGATGAGTATAGTCCAACATTTATTACAAATATCTTTCAGCTTGTGCCATCCAAATATAGTTTTCCAACCCCTTGGATGATAGGTGAATGAAGAAGGTGCCTCTCAAGGAAAATTTGATTCACTAGCATGAGATCCCCATCCATCAACCCATGTTCTTTAGTTTTGGCTACAAATCTTGAGAATCTCACCACCATAATTCTACGCCTTCCTTCACACTTCATTTGTGAAAAAATGGAGGAAATCATGGAAAGACAGCTAGTCCAAACTCCTATATAAACACTAGATTATCTCCATTTTAAGGTATTAGTAAAAAAAAACTCTACAATTATTGCGTTTCAACTTTCTTGGGTTTATGTGATTTCCCAACTTAAGTATTAAGAAAATTTAGGTAGGTGCTGCTTCGATGCCCTCTAAGAGTGTGATTTTTGTCTTGCAAGTCTTCTAACACTCTTCGTCAAACAATTAGCCAACTAATTGTGGGTGCATCATCAAATATGTTATTAATTATAAAAAATTATTCACATTTAAATTCATTATCATACCCTTTTGTAACTCTATAAAATTAGTACTAACTTTTTAAACATTTTTTTGTCATTATTAATTCATTATTGTAGGAAACAAGGGTCGTATTGTAAAATTCATATAAGCGTGTATTCTTGGGAGCTTCTGAGGTAATACTATAATAGGTTAAGCAAGGTTCTGGAACTATCCAGAAGACATTTTGACAAATCGGCCTCACACACCGTCACAAGTGACCCACCTGCATTTGCTGGATATAGGAGATTGGTCCATCTTCCTAGAAGCTACTCCCTTATGTTGTACATGGCTCTTGTCCAAGAAGTCCAGCTTCAACTTTCATATTATTATCTCATACGCGTTGTCAAAGTACAGCGGCTTCAACTAAAAAAATTAATAGTAAACACAGAAAGGTATAGGCCTATAGGGCTTCTAGATAGTAGATCATAGAACTAATTCTCAATGTTGTATTATTATGGTCAACTAATCTACAAAGGTCCATAATTGTAGCTAATGACGCCCGCTCTTAGGTGGTTCACGCATGGTTGGAGTCTTCTTTGATCAACTTTTTTTTTGGGAGAGAGAGTTTCTTTGATTAACTTAACTTAATATCATTAAGGGAACTAGCAACAGTGGTGCTAAATAGTTATATAATTATTTTTAGCACCACTAAAACTCAAAATGTGCCCCGCACTAGTGAAGCCAAAGCAATATTTTTTAGCTTCACAGCTACTAGCTAAGAGGTAAAATAAAAATAAAAAAAATTTATTTTGCGTTCACACTATTTTTCTTTTTTTTTATTCTTTCTTCTACATTTTATTTTACGTTCACACTACTTTTTCTCTCTCCGTGTCTCTGTGTAGTGATTTCTATGTATTTCATTTTGCGTTCACACTACTTTTTTTTTCTCTATGTGTCTTTGTGCAGTGATTTCTATGGCTTTGATGGTGGTTGTGGTTGTGTTTTGGTGGTTGAATGAAATATTATTTTATTGTAGTATTTATATTATTTTATTGCGTTAAAAGCTAAAATAAAACCACTGCTATTGGATGTGAGAAGGTAAAATAGATAAAGTGACTTTTTGTGGTGCTAAAAATTTGGCTCCACTGCTGTGGATGCTCTAAATAATGGTAAATTATATATATATATATATATATGTTAAACCTTCAAATTTAATGATTAAATAAGAGATCTGAAATTTAATCCCCGCTTATACTTAAAACCAATTAGTGTTTTGGTTTAATGATAAATAGCTATCATCAGGAGCGAAAAACATAGGTTGAAACTCTCTAAAAAAAATAAAAATAAAATATGGGTCATGCTAACGAGTGCCCTTAGGGCACTGGTTAACAATTCATTTTAGGAAAGTTTTGACATCGCTTTTATGGGAAATGAAAAAAGCTGTAAAAACATTAATTATTATTATTTTTTTTTGTAGAAACTTTCTTTAAATAGATTATTAACCAATGCCCTAAGGGTATCTATTAACATTTTCCAAAAAATAATATGAAAGTAAGTTTGGGTAAATTGCAAATTACACCCCTAAAGTTTGGGGGTGCTTGGATTTTATATTTTGAAGTTTTAGAATTTGAATTTTATTTCCCTAAAGTTTTGGGGTGATTGGATTTTACACCCTGACGTTTTAAAATTTGAAAGTTACTCCATAAATTTTAGGGGTGTTTGGATTTTATTCCTTAGAGTTTAAGGGTGTTTGAATTTTACATCTTAAAATTTCAGAATTTTGAGGTATAAAATCCAAACACCTCTAAACTTTAGGAGGGTAAAATCTAAATTTTAAAATGTCAGGGTGTAAAATCTAAATTCTGAAATTTCATGGTAAAATCCAAACACCAAATTTAGAGGTGTAATTTGCAACCTACAAATTTTAAATTAAGTTCTATACTTTCGGATTCTCAAAAAAAAAAAAAAAGGTTCTATACTTTTGGAAATGTTTTAATTTTTTATAATACCCAACCTTCATTATTCTACAAAGAAGAGTAACATTTTCCCTCAATTGCTCAGCAAACAGCAAGAGGAAGAGAGCGCTTGTATCATATATTAATATCTAAAAAACCAAATTTAGCAAGGGCATGTGCAATACAATTAGCATCTTTCATAACTCAGTTATAAACACACTGGACAATACCTCTGCTAAGACCATTCCAATTACAGTAACATTATTTCTGAAAGGTTCGACTGTGTGGTTATTATAACAGATATTTATTATAAATGAATATGATGTCAGTTTTGTTTAAGTAAAAAGAAAAGAAAAGAAAAGAGAGCTAGTCAGCATGATATGGTTTCGTGTCTAAATTGACATCTGAGACATTGCAGGCAGCTACTTACAATAAAATTAATTTCCATTTTCCTTCCCTACCATCACTCATTATTAACTCAGCCCATAGCTTTAACATTACCTCTATCTCATCTGCATTGCCTCGTCCTTAAATCTGTAGATTGAAAAAGAAAAAAGCATTGCCAGTCAGTAATGAACTTAGTAATAGAGAGAGAGAGAGAGAGAGAGAGAGAGAGAGAGTTTACTAGACAAGTAAAGCATGGAGAGAACAATATTACTGGATTAGTAAAGCATGGAAAGAACAGGTAGATATACTACAAAAGGCATTGTTGCGCCTACGCACCAGTTTACAGATTATTCATTTTCTACGAAGTACAACGATACATGTAATGTCGGCTTCATTGGGTAATTTTTAAGTGTCTGAACTTCGCAAATACTTGTTATAAAGCCACCGGGATATGTTCAAAGCATTTCCGGTGCTTTCCACTGGGAATGCCTTCCTACCCCTTTGCCAATCATTTGTAAGCTTTATCCATTCCCTTCTCCAATCCTTCAACTGAAAATCATGGCCCTTCTCTAAACTTTCTAATAAGAATTTGAAATATATGGCTGCTCGAGGGCCATAGTAGTCTCGTAAAAGCCCACTCCAGTACTTGTTTCCTAAAAAATATAAAAAAGATAACAATTACATTAATGTATAGCTATAATCAAGCGAAAAATTTCATCTCTCTACAATGTACAATTGTAGGATGTAGAGAACAAACATATAGGTTGCAAAGAGGTAGTTGTCAGATGAATCAAAGAAAGTGCAGCTGAGGTTACTGTTACAATCAATTATCAACTTAGAAAAAGACTAATGACCCTGATGGGACAATTGTTCGGAGCCAAATGGGAATACCTACAAGTCCAACTGTAGAGAGAATTTAAACATCAAGGCAGAAAATGTTATCATACCATAATCATGAAGCAGACTAGCTTCTTCCTCCGTGTTGTCAAACCACATGGTTATTTGAGTTCTTGCATTCCATTCAAACTGTAATTTTGAATCACATCAATTAAAATGAACTGATTTGTGATGTTATTTGAGAAAAAATATGTTACAAGTCAAAAGGATCCACACCTGTTTCTTCTGTTCTTCATCTTGAGCAAGCTTTTGTGCACCTTCTAACCAAGGCCCCAAAAGAAACCCCTCATGGCAAGCTAAGAGTGTGTCCATATCTTCCACTAGGTCCAAAAACTTCTGGGTATGACAGGCCACTCCATGGATATCATTTAACCGATAGACTTCTATAACCTTTAAGAATAGCTGGTTTGCATATTTTGCTAAAGCTTGTCTAGTTAGGTCGACAAGGTCATACCTAAGCACAGAGGACATGTAAGCGAATATGGAAAAAACATATACAATAGGAAATACATAGAAAGTGTGTGCCAATGGTAGTAGTTCAAGAGTAACAAGAAAAGAAAGACATTACTACCTATCATATAATAGTGTTTCAAAACCAGGAAATGCTAACCTGTAAGTGTTACTTTCTGATAGTTCATCTCCACTTGAGATAAAAAGTTCTAATGCGTGTATTACTTCAGAAGTTGAATACCATAGATGGGGTATATCAAATGAATCAGTTATTTGCTCTATGGCTGATCTTCTTGATAGTGATTTTCTCTGCTGATTATACCTTTCATGCGGTACCGAAATAAAGGAAGGATCAACATCAGGGAATGCCACAATTATATCCCTGTTTTTGTCCTGTTCTCATATCATAAGGATTTAGTTTCAAACAAACATTAATGTGCTAGGCATATCTGTACAGGTAATAGCTACTCAAATATAATTAACCAATGTTGCGACAATAATACAGGTAGTTTTTTTTATATCAGTCTTGGTAAACCTCTATACAACCAGGCAGAAGCAATATGAGACTGTTACATCAAAATTGGAAATGTAAAGAATTATGAGTACTATAACGCATGAACTATTTGGGTAAAAGGTCAAACTGATGCATATTTGTGAAAATTGAAGATACAAGAATCCTTTAACTGCAGAAATTATTGACACAAAGGCTATATTACTTTACAGTCAAACATACATGAAGCAAGTTAGGGGAACTTACATATGCACCATCTGTGCAGTTGTAGACAGTGTGATATAATATATTCCAAGCATCTTGTATTAAGGGAACTGATCGGCCATAGCGTCTTTTTGAATATAAATGAATCCATAACTGAAACAAGGATGATCAGGTGATGTTAATTCAAAATCACAATTTTTCCTATAAATCCATATCCCCTCCAAACAAACACCAAAACTGAGATGGAAAAGAAAAAGGTATGAAATTCAGATTTGATTAAAGTTTTAAACCAAAAACATAGTTTTAAAGGGGCTTATGAATCAAATTTACAGAACATTAAAATCAAATACTTAAATACACTGTAAGTGGGAGGTGAATTTACAAAAGCTCAAGAACATCGAGAAACAATGAAAGATGTAAGTGATATCATGGGTTCAAGTCTGGAAATGAAATTCTCAAAGTATTCCAAGAAAGAATGTCCACAATTTCTGGGTGATATTTAAACATAACAGACATCAACTGCTGCTCAAGGCAATTCCGGCAGAAGGTACAAGTTCCAAGGAACACATCTTGCAATCCATGGTATGAAATCATAACCTACTTAATGACATATGGACAAAATTTGTCCCATTTGGGAGGCTTGGGTAACTAAGTAACCATATCCTGCTTGTGAATTAACTTGAAAATTGTAAAATGAAACTATAGACGGATAAAATAAGCAACATGCTTTAAATTGAGATGAAACTTTAACATTACCTTGACATCTACTTTGTTGTGTTGAAATGCCATTTCAGACATGAGGTCATAAACCACAGGATTCTGTTCTATACCTTCCATTGACATTCCAACACCAACCTTTAGGTAAGTAAATAGGTAAAGTAAGATACATGATCTAAATAATTAGTAAAGAACTTGTGCAAAAGGACTATCAGTGTTACGTTGTAATCAATCTCTTTTCTTTAAAAGATCACATTTGCACGTGCTTCTGGAATGTATGAAGAGAGAGAGAGAGAGAGAGAGAGAGGGAGAGAGGTTATGCTGCATTGCAATAATCATAGTTATGATTGTTGGAGTGCTTTGACCAAGGAAAGTGGCTCCAAATAAAACAATGCAAGGTGTGCATATCATATACTAGATCTCATAAATAAAGCATGCCTGTGTCAATGTATATTAACATTCACTTTTCTATTTATCCTTATTGTTTCAGAGTAAAGAGATGATTCTAAAAATGATGAAATTTTTAGCATAGAAAAATGCATGAAAAAATTTGGAATTTGCTTTATCAGTTAGCCAACAATTAAGTTTGTCAGACTCAATAAAAATTTCTGAGGTCTCATCTTTCATCCTGAGAATTTTGGAAAATTTAATTTACCACTCTAATTTCAAGCCTTCAGTAATTAAACAATCAATATCTTGGTCCATTTGTCGACGTTGCATGATGTATAATAACTTCCAACCATCATAAAAGTATCTGATCTATGCAATTTAATGCATGAGAGAAAACAAAAACATTAAAGCAACTTTATCCATTAATAGTATGAAGGATATAAAAGACCAATATGTTGCAATTCTATCCTCAAAAGGGTGTCATGTTGTTAATGGGAGGTGCCACTTTCTGTTTTCTTGTCAGAACTCTGCAAGTTAAAGGGCTGTGTGAATTGGCTTAGAGGGTTGCCTTAAATGTTTGTGTTGTGGTTTAGGGTTCCTGTTGCCCCTGTGCTGGGTTGTGCATCTGTTCAGCCTCAGTCTGTGAGTGTTGATTGCCTACTTGGTTTTTCTTTCAATAGTATTGCTGAAATATTACCAAAAAAGAAAAAAAAAAAAAACCTAACATGTTGCAGCAGATATCATATGCAGCCACAACTACAATGACACAAGATAATTGACATGATGGGGCTGCAAGACGCTATGACATTAACAAGCAAATTGATAATATCTTGAAGGAACAAACAAAAATCACAATGGACAAACTTGCCATTGTTGAGTTTTCACTTTTACGAGCATCAACTGGTCCAGATGCTACTGAATCTAAAATTCCATACATCTCACTGTTCCCTGCAAAATTGTGCAACATACACCTGTAGAGTAGTAAACCAACAAATTAACTAAGAAACCAAAAGGAAAATGGAACATAGAAAGGTAACAGAACCAAAAAAAACCCTCTTATAAGCACATAATGAACTTTCTAACAGCTTACTGTATAGACCCAACACAAGTTTCACATTTCAACAAGGATGTAGGGTGTTGGCCCAGGAAACCAACCAAAAGGTAGATACTTAGTAGGACATTGCCATATGTGTGTGCAACCATGTCAATCCATACAACGTCTTTGACAATATTGCTAAGCAGCTCAACTTTAGAGCTTTGCTTCACTGCTGGGCCAATTTCAATTGCCAATGTAACAATTTTCAGTATTACCATATAAATTCTTAATGTATACGGGAAAAATGGAATCATTCTATACTTCAAGGACAAGCTCAGGCAAATGCCAGCTATGAATTTTGATTCTTATTCACCAAAAGGGAGAAGAAAAAAAAGAAAAAAAAAAAGGAAAAAAAAGTATAAATTGGAATACTAATTATATAGAAGCTTTCGAAACGCTACAGCCCATTTAAACATATTCTATGAGTGGTCATGACTCGCTGAGTGTCCACATTTAACAAGTATCCAACACAGTAATTCTCAATTAGATATTTGTCTGGATAGCTTTGATAACTAGAAATGGGGAAATGACTTACCATATGTAAGGAACACCATAAAACTGCTCCGAAGTAATCCATATGGGTTTCACTTCAGCAAACAGATCAAGGACGACCAGCCTCCCCACAGGAACAGACTGTAAAAGTGCCTGAAAACAAGCATAGGCTACTGTCAACCAAAAGCAACATAAAAGTGAACTAGACCACAATCATGATCAACCTTTATAGCATAATTTACTCTAAAATATATAGCAAGATATCATGATTGATTTTTCTAACATTGCAGGTTTTTTGCCCTAAATTTATCTCTTTAATTTCCCTAAATTGTATTCTTCTTTCCCAATCGCTCAAAAACTTTAGATACAAAAAGGCCACTTCAAAGTTGATAGTTCCAATCAAATGCTTCAATGTTACGTTAACAAACGTCTTATCTTTATTGAGTTTGGTTTGAGCTGCAGATGATTTAACACCAATTCTTACATGAAATAAGTAATGTGTTAAATTGAAATGCTTAAAAATGAACATGCATAAATAACTAGAAAAGCATCACAAAAAGAGCATGTTATAGATATTACTATATTGCCTTTGTTTGCAGAGGTCTCCAAAATGGATCATATGAAAACAGCCACCCCTGCCAAAAAAAGGTAAGGAGGAGAATGTTAGATCCAAAACTGAAGCTTAACAACATATAAGAAAGTCAAGGCCACAGTGGATCTGTATGCTAATATCAATTGAAAAAAAAAAAAAAAAAAAATACACACACACACACAGAGACATATGTAAAATTGTGCAAAAACTGCATTGAATCATAAGGTCAAGGAAAATGGCTGCATCCTAGGAAAACCTAAAATTATAAGTAGTAGTTTCACCTGCATTAGCCAGACAGCATCATCATCACCGGTTTGCATTCCCCTGAAGATTGCAGCACCTAAGGAAGAGATATACTCTGGGTCATCTACAGGTGGGGTGTTCTCGTCAAAAGTATCACTGGAGTAGGTTCAGAAATCATTACATGATATAATATAATCTTAAGGAAAAATACTTCCAATTTGAAGAAAAAACATAAAAATTGAAGAAAGCAATAGGAATATAGAAGCATGCACTGTTTAATGCATGCAATGGATAAAATTTTAATTGTGTACATAAATTTTTCACTTCAAAAGAATGCACCAATGATGGGCAGCTAAATCAGCCCTTTCAACATTTCCAACATCTTAATGAAACATTTTGATTTAAGCCTCTTAAAATTACTTCTGAAAAGTAAAGAGCAATCAGGTGCATTTAGTCATCCACAAAGTAATGATTGCTTTTAGATGAATTGTAACTCAGGCCTTTAGTTACATATTATGGTTGATTTCAAGATCAAAAAAGAATAGAACTTTGAAGATCACACTCATTTCTTGGGCACCCCCCTCTGACCTTTGTGCTTGTATAGGTTCATGATATATACGTTGCACATTTATTTCATATTCACTCAAATGAGCAAGGGTTAAAATGAATTTTAAGATTAGAAACTGAGAGAATATCTTACCAGTTGTATATGTGACCAGTCCTTCCATATTCTGACCAAAAAGGCAATTCCAAGCACATCAAAAAATGAAAACACTAATCTTTATTAGGCATACATGTAAGCTCCTACTGATTTCATATGCACAGGCATGGCTATATAGATAAGTGCACCTTTCAATTGTTCCTTGATGAATGCTTTCCCAATTTCAACAAACAAGGGATCAGTTGCATCAAGAAGATATGTGCAGCACACCTTAGGGTCACTCTTAACTGAGAACCTGAAGAAGGATCAAGAAAAGGAAGATGAGTTCTTCGTGTTTTACTGAAAGAGATAAAAGGTTCTCATATATAAATTATAAATTGAGATGGATTGGGCGTCTGTAAGTTTGTTAATGAAACTAAAATAAAATAGTAAAACAGTTAAATCCTAGCTCTTCAAGCTTTTTGTTGGGCTTTGAGGCCTTTCAGGTCTTCCATGGTTCTCCAAGGTATCAATTAGAAACATTATAAAATTCTTTTCATCAAGCATGTCTAACCTAGGAAGGTTTTAGATCTTTGAGTTTTGTACATGATTACATTTTTCTTTATCCCAACTTCATTTCCTATTTGTTTTCATTTTTACTGGGAAAGGCTCTCTCCACTCTTCCAACAATGTATTTTCTTCACAAACAAGGCAACCCAAGAGTCATTGCAACTGCTCTTTAAGTTCTATTTTGTTTAGAAATTGGTCCATCTTCTGTAAGATGTGGAATGCATAAGTGCGTGATGTATATGACAAATGACACTTGGAACATATATGCATGCAATTATATCTTTGGAAGTCCTGACCCAATTAAAATTTCTGGCCTTTTCTGTTCATAGGGACAAAAAAGTAAATCTACCAAGTTTTTTAGTTTTTTGGTATTTGTTGGAAATGTTTTCGTAACAATCCTGAGGAAAATACTAGCCTTATCTGTACTATACCCCAAAAGACTAGTTAAAATTGAGCTCCCAACAATTGCTTATATAGCCTACATTGGACTAGTTTCACAATCGATGTGCGACTAAATATACACCATCTTTAACATTCTCATCAGGCCTTGTCAAGACCTACATTATGTTGTATTGCCTCCAAGCCACACAACATTAATAGGTTCAATCTAATACAATTTGTCACAACATGAGGAAAAACTACATTTGTGCTATACCCCAAAAAGACTAGTTAGAATTGAAGCTCCAAGCAATTGCTTAATAATCCAGATTGACCTAGTACATTCTTGATGTGGAACTTAGTACACACCCGTGCAACACCTTCATGGTCCAAATACACACAGCCAGGGATATTATAGATTATGCCTTCAAATAGATCCTTTTGATCATATTCCACTCCCTTTGAAATACTAGTACTAACCCCGATTGGTAAGAGTCACTAGAAACATGTGATCATCCCCTATATTAGTAAGTTTAAGAAAGTAAGCAATTATTGTATTGTGGCATTATGTAGCCATCAGCCAAAGGCATCAGGTGTTAGTTCACATGTTTTTTTTTTTTGTGGATAGGTTAAGTGTTGGTTCAGATGTTAAGTTGGCACATTGCAGAACTTACCAATTTCCCAAACGTGTTATCTTTGCTGATGGAAATATATATGTCAATGCTGCAGGAACATTTCCAGAAAAGGCAGGAAGAACTGAAAAGTAAACTTTGCATGCATTAGGAGCATTATACACACAATGGGGAAAATGGAAGTAATCCATAAATCAAAAAAAAAAAAAAAAATAATAATAATAATGAAGGTTGACCTAAATCAAAATGAGAGGTTCAGCCTGAGATAACAACCACCTTTTATCAGATAAAATGACATGTTATGTTCCAAATAAAATGAAATGTCGATGTAAAGATAAAGAAATGCTTGATTTCCTTAAAAACTTTCACTGATTCTACTACTATCATAAAATTTTCCATTGCAACCATAAATAGAAATTCCAAAATCAGTAAGGAAATCAAGACTAATGTTATAGAGACATTGATACCTGGAGTCATCCCAAGTTCATACATTCTGGCAAGAATTTTCTTCTGTAGAATCAGCTGTTGATCCAACCAACTTTGTGGTAGTGGTCCACCCCATCTGTTGATAAAAACATTATAAGTTACAAGAAAAAGTATTTAAAAAAAACTAAAACTAAAACAGTTACAACTAATAGCCATCGTTTTCATGGATTGTTGCACTAGTTTTCATGAGAAAAGAGATTTTGATAACAGCAGATACCAAACTGGCATGTCAAAGTGACAGGCTTCAAATAATGAGGTGCATGGATACAATTAGCATTTCAACTGGCTGAAAAGTATTAGCCTACAAAATCAAAAGGTCTCCAGCAAGAAATTTGTTACAATCAAGAATTTAACATAAAAATTTAGGGGGGAAAAGGCATGTCAAGTTGTTAAACACACACTAGAAGGTCATTAAGAAAAAGTTTCACAAGTCAGAAAATAATATAGCCCTACAAACATAAAACCAACTATCAAAATTTACAAACTTACCCATGCAAATTTCCCATACGTGACCATGCAAGAAACGCAGGGCCTCCAAAGAAATTGTCCAAATCCGTTTTGCTTACATTAAATTTCTGCTAGAGGATTAATAATAAATCATTAAAAGACAGAAATCAATAGGTGCTAAATTATTTTTTACTCTATCTATGACTCATGAGTAACTGGAACTAGCATTGTCATTTGAATATAGTGAACTGACTAAACAATTTACCTTTAAAAAAACATATAGCTTTTTCATGAAGTCAAAATCATAAAAATATTGTAGTATCCATGTTACTGGTAACCAATTTTTTCCAACAAGAAAACACAACGAAACAAAACTATACCGAGATACTGAAAGATTGAATCTTTCAAACTCATGGAAAATTGCATAAAGCCAACCACAGGAAATTACCTGGAAAACCTTTTGCCAAATAGCCTCTTGCCCTGTAAATGCTAGCGGCAAATTAATGCCTTGCAGAGCCATCCAATCAATTTCCTTTTCCCATCTTTTCCAGTCCCACCAAGCAAAAGAATCTTCCAAAAGCAGATGAAAGAAAACAGTAATAATATCTATCAGAATACAATTGAAATTTGAGGCCATAAACACTGGAGATGCAGTTATAATAGTTTCACTTTCACAAATACTCTAGAAAGATAAATGCAATTTGAAAGGGGAATCTTACAGCTAGATGAAACAGCATTCTGGTAGTAGTTCCAAGGAATGGGTCTCTGAACCACGATACCAGCATCTTGAACATGGGGGAGCAAGCCTGCTCTAGGTACTGAAAATAGCTGCGCTCCACCAGTTTTATCCCAAGATATATGTGAACCACACCAATACTTCAGATACCAGTGCAAACCAGCCAAAATCTCCACTCCAGTGACCCCCATAATTCTATTCAAGAAATGAAAGTTGCATTCATATGCGTCAGCCACATCATTTTGGTTATTATCTAATCATGTTCAATGGAGGTAATACACCACACATTTGAATGTGCTTATATATTTGTGTTACCACGTACGATATGTCATCACAAATATTACCCTCTCCAAAAGCAAACATTCAGGCATTTCATTTCGAAGTAAACTAAAACATCACAAAAGATTTTGAACACAGGGCTCAAGTCAACACCAATAATGACACTAAACTAATCAACAGAGATAAATCCTTA
Organism: Notholithocarpus densiflorus; assembly: GCA_030021035.2. Lineage (NCBI taxonomy): Eukaryota > Viridiplantae > Streptophyta > Magnoliopsida > Fagales > Fagaceae > Notholithocarpus > Notholithocarpus densiflorus. Next base: position 2,277,811 of record JARYZH020000032.1, on the reverse strand, counting down.
TGTAGCAAATAAAGAAATCTCATTCTCAACATACAAGATTTCCGGATCCCCGTGTCTACTGAAAGATGGATTGTTCTTGATCATAAAGCAAGACTCACCACCACATTGCTCCTAAGAAAGTAAAAGAAATAAATGAGTGAGATCCTCTTTTTAAATAAAAATGAAATATATAATTATTGACTTGACTTGGGTCTAGTGCCTCTAGTACGTTAGACATGTTTCAATGGCGACACATGGCCAAAAGTGGACACGTGTTATCTCAATCAGTCCAGTGCATTGGGCCCAATCTTTGCCCAAAATTACACCTTGTATAACTCTTTGTGATGTTTCACCACCTTATAATTTTTATTGGATTAATAAATTTAAAAATTTTCCGCCATTGAATTACATATTCTCTTTGCTCTTAACATGCTGTCAAATTTGATTGAAATTTGGTATCAATCAGATGTTATTTACTATCTAATATATAAACTCATATACTTTTGCATATAATTTAAACAATTAATGGTAAGATAGTTATTGATCACCGATCATCTTGCAAAATTATTTAGCAAGGGTGGAGATTATACAAGACAATGTAATTTTTCAAAATACTTGTCTAATAAAAATCATAGAGCAGTCTAACATTACAATTTTCACAGTAACATTAATCAACAGCCACATTCTGCTTTCTTTTTTCTTTTTTCTAGTTTCACTATCAACAATCAATTTCCAACTGATTATGTACGTATTTTCATTTCAATTTTCTAGGCAACTAAACGGAGCAATAAAGTTGAGCGAAGGTTCATATTTCATAAGTAGCTTCAGATTGTTCAGGTCCTAGATTAAGATAATGAAAATTAGAAACTGAAATTTTCTCGGCAGCCAAACAGAGTACAGAAAAATTGAAATTGCAGGAAAATAAAAGACCTTGGAGACGATTTCGAAATGGAAGCTAGAAGAGTGAGAAGGAAGGAGGCGGCGGAGAACGGCGCGAGCGGCGGCCACTTGGACGGCCGGAGGAGCTCGCTCGCGGTCCTGGATTTCGAGAATCCGCGAGATGTATTCGACTCCGATCGTCGAGGACGAGGAGTGAGCGAAGGAGGAACTGAAGAGCGCGAAGATGAGAGAGAGAGAAATAATGGCGGGAAAGTGAGAGTCCATGATGGTTGGTTAGTAAGATAGAGAAAAAGAAAGGAAGGAAGGTTTATGGTTATGGAGGTTGTTTATAAATATAGAGAGAGAAATGTTGCATGGTGACGATCATTGAAGAGAGAGAGAGAGAGAGAGAATCTTTTGATGATGAAGGTTGAGACAAATCAGAAATGGTGGTTTGTTTTTGTCTGTTTGTACCTGTTTATTCGCAATTCATTTCGGTGCTCTGTCTTCTTTGCTTTCATTCTTTTACTTTATTTACTTTAAAATGGCTACTAGCCCATCCATATGCACGAAGGCCGGCTGTGACTGTATCATGAATTACTTAAAAAGATATATCTATATAATTATTATATATAAAATTTAAATATTATTGATAATTATTCTTATATAAAAAGTTTTGTAAGATTGTTGTTAAGTAGAAAATGTAAATTGTCTATTTTATTTTAATTTTTTAATGTTTATTAATTCTAAACTCTTTGGTTTTTATACATAATAACTCACTTAGATGAATATTTATGATGTGGATCCACATTTGACTCCAAAATTAATGAATAAAACTCTCTTTAAAAATAAATAATTTATGACACATGGTGCAAAATTAGATTTCAATGGTAGAATCTAATTGGACTCTCTCTCTCTCTCTCTCTCTCTGTATAGATTTCAAATTTATTCGATTAATACATCATTATTAACTTTTATTATATATTACTGTTAATTATCTATTTTTTTCTTCAAGTTTTTTATATTAAAGCATTCAATTAATGATTAAAAAATACTTTCTAGAATTTTTTTTTTATATAAATATTTTAACTAAAGTTGACCCAAAGACTTTAATTGAATAGACTTGGAACTTAGTAAACTGAAATGAACAAAAACTTTATTTTTATCTATAACTATACTCTTATTATTTAAGGAGTTCCCTACTTTCAAGCCGTTTAAGCTGTGGACTCTAAATTTAGATATCTCAAAATATTTCCTTACTTATCACCGCATACCTTTGATGCGATGATCACTCCACAAGTACAAGTGCTTATAGGGTGTGGGGGGGCAAGGGCCGTGGTTCAAGTCTCCAAGAGGAAGCTTCACACATATACACTTAGATTAGGCTAGAGTAGAATTTTATCTTGTATAAAAAAAATTAAAAAAAAAAAATCTCCTTACTTACTAGTTTTCAACTAAGGAGGACAAATTCATAAAATAATCACAATTTAAAACCTTCAACTAAATCCACGTTCTTACAGTTTACGGTCTTTTTATTTCTTATCTTTTTTTAATTGTTTTCATTTAGGTTTTATATAATGGACGGCCCAAAAATTGTTAATTTGTTGGGTCAGCTTGAGCCCTGCCTGGGCTTGGAATGAGTTCAGATGGATTTTCTATGGGCTTTGGAACCTTGGGCCTAGATTAAGGCATATCTCTTCTATTAAGTTGTGGCCTTGTGGGTGTACTGTGTAGTGTGGACATATTGTTCCCCTCATGCCCCATGAAATCAATTGGGGGGTTAATATTAAAAACTCATGCACATCTGTTTCAGCAGAGCAGGTAATAATCTTGTCGTGACATTTTGTTGTCTTCCTATACTTTCCCAATAATTAATTACGATAGGGCAAATTATATTTTTGTCTTTGCAATCTGGGATAAGTTTGATTTTGGTCATTTAAATTTAACAAGTTTAAATTTTGGTTATTGAAATATGGAGTTAGTTTGGTTTTGGCTCTTACATATATGGGGTTGATTTGATTTAGTCTCTTAGAAATGGGATGGCTTATAGCATATCATTAGTCATGTAAATAGAAAATAGAAAATAGAATAAAGGACCAAATCGTACCCTTTATTGAAATTTCAGGCACCAAATCCGAACTTTTAAAATTTAAGGGATAAAAATTAAACTTACACAAAATTTTAGGGACTAAAATCATGGTAATTTACCCTTTTTTTTTATTTTTTATAATCATTTGTAAATTATACATATGTGAAAGCAGGTTACGTGCTTGTTTGACTTACAAGATAAACAAGAAAAAAAATATAACTTTAATTAAAAACGAGCATTTAAAAAGTGGTACATAAACTGACATCATTAAATTAAAATAAGGTGAATTTTAAGCTTATCCAAAACACACTAAGCAGTTAAAAAGTTTAAACTTCTTAAAGAATTAATTACATCAGCTGAAGTAATGCTTGTGCATGTGAATGTGTAATATGGGATTTATGTCATTATATCACTTATTAAAAAGATAAAAAATTCTGATAAAGGAAACTATAGTGCATGCAATTAAGAGTAGTGCCTGATAAAGTAATTGAAAAGAATATGAATATGACAGCCTCCATTATATTCTTTTGCCAACTAACATGGATATGATATTACTGTGTTTATACTTTATACCTACTAGGCTACCCCTTTTATAGATGGAATTCACAGTGTGATGAGTGTAATAGAAAGGTCTAGTTATCTGGCCATACTGATCATCATGTGAAGGAGTTATAATTGATTACCAAATTGAGCAAACTGGGGCATTGTCTTTGTCCATTGGCATGTGAAACTCTTTGTTTCTGCAATTCAATAATGGACACTAAAATACAAGAGTCTAAGATGGTTTTTTTTTAACACCAAGACACATCTAGTAACAGTGAAAGATTTAAGAGTAAACATAAGCATCCATAAAATTATTAATGTCTTGTTGATTGATATTGCCATTTTATGGGACCAACAAACAATGTATGGATAGAGTAATGCAAGTTGCACAGACGAGACATTTCTGGTTGTGAATTTATTAGTGCTTGCAAGACCCCATTCTTTCATTATTTATGCAATAGTGAACTAGGGACACTGCTTTATGAGATATTTTCCACTTTCAACTTGCTTTCATTAATGAAATAGATTTCGATTTCCCTACAGAAAAATTGGTCCCTTCAAGCCACGAATAGCTGATTGATACATCATAAAGCAAGAGAGAGAGTCTTTTCGAATGAACATGAATTCCTTGATAGCTAGGTATGTGAGACAATGTAAGAAGTTTATAGATGATAACGTCAAGTTTTTAATTGGATTATTCTAACCTTCAAGACAATTTGGGCACATTTGAAACAATTGTAGGTGTCCATGGACCAATTTCTTTGCAGTGAAGATTCAAGTCCAAGATCAAATTGAAATTACTAAGTTGTGGATCTCTTCCACCTCTCTTGAGTTGGTAACATTACAAGTCCTTCCTAAAGAAGAGTACTCTATGTTCCGAGGCAACACACATATAGGAAGACAGATAGTTGTACATGGCTTATGGCATACAGCCCGTACACACTGTGTCACGCAGGCTAAAATACGATTTTAAGAGAATGTGTATAGTATGTGATAAGCTATGTGTAACAAGATTTACGGAAGACTTCATATTTCTCTCCTTTTGATTTGAGCCTTGAGGGGTTTTTATTTTATTTTAAGTAAGCATATATAATGTGTGTTAGATGTTTATTGAAAGTTAGTTAAATATAACTGTACTTGGAAAAAAAAATCTACTAACATACAGACTCATCATATGATATGTTATACTAGCATAGGATGTCGTACACTCGTACGTACTCGTCTAATTTAAGACCTTTCTCTTATGGGATCATAATGTTCCCTTGAGGGTACCACTTGATTACCAACCAAAAAAAAAAAAAAAATGTAAAAAGAAACGAAGAAAGAGTGAATATAAAGATATCTGTGCAAAGTTTGTACTAATTAATTGGCTTTGAGCCTGTGACAATTATGTTGGCTTTCATTTTAGATACTTTTGTTGGTAGGGTCGAAAAGAAAAAAAGCCTGCAATAAATAAAAGGAGCAATCAAGAGATGAAGTCGGTGAAGAGATATTATGTGGGCATTAATTGAGAGCTAGTGTGACAAAGACGGTGAACTGATCCCGGAGGTTATTGATGTTAAACTCTTGTCAAATATATACAGTATATATATATATATAGAGAGAGAGAGAGAGAGAGAGAGGGGTAGGTTGATGCTTAATCAGATCAATTAATACATAATTATGCTAGAGACAATTAATATTTTACCAAAATTTTCACTAAATTCACACCCACTTGAAATCTTGAATCCACCACAGTATAAAGGAAAAATAACGTTTTATGGGACGCCATGTTTCAGGTGGCCTTTTGTTGTACATTGACCACTTTGTTGAATAAATAAAAACTTCCCTATCGAGAAAGGGAGATGGGAAAAGCAGTATGGATCCTCCCCATTTAAATTGGTTCTATTTTATGATGCAGATTAAATATTACAACTCTAAAGGTTTATTCATTATTATGTTAACGGGTACAAATCACCTCTCTATTTTATCTTATTCTAAATTCCGGCAAATTCTGCTCTATTTCACCCGTTTTGGTCCATTCTACTAAATTTCACCCGGTATGTAAACAATGTTTTTTTTCTAAACCCATTTTTTTTTATTACTTCTCTCACATATGACTAAGTCTCTCTAAAAAAAAAAAAAAAAATCTCTACTCATGCATGGTTGGTAGCCTGATTTGGAATCTTGGAATCTTATAAAAGTCTCAATACGTCTCAAAATCAACAAGCCAATAATTTTTGACTCGCAAATCTTAATGTTTTTAGTATGAAAATGAAAACCCGAGATGACATAATGAATGAAATCACTTTAAACTTCATGAAAAGCAGGGTGTGGACTCCACAATTAATTGGAAGGAAAATAAACTTATGAAAACTAATGCCAACATGAAATAGGATCATGCATGTTACGAAATTCCAATGCTAGGAAGTCATGTTTAACAGTCTTTTTCTTGAACTTAACACAAATGTTTCTTTTTCAAATTTAAAAGAGAGAAATTGTGAAACCCTTTTCCTTAACATCTTCAAATACATGGGAGAAATTGGATACAAGATAAGATTTAGCCGACCTTTGGAAACATACAAAATAAGGTATTCGATCATAGTCATAGGTACAGCCTACATGTCCCCAATACCAACTTTAGCTTTCAAATCTGTTCATTTTTGGTCTACCATGTTTATTGAAAAGCATTCTACATTCTAGGAAAATCATCATCCATATTGCATCAAGGGACAATAGTTTTCACAGATTCTTCTTATGACAACTCTACCTCTAGACCTAGTTCCATCTAAAAGCCATTGTTGAGGTCAGAATGCAAGTCACACTCAAAGAAGTATCTATAGGAGCTAGACCTACTTCATATTGTGGTAGCCAGAAAGGAATAATGAACATGTTGGACACCAATTGAGAGAGTCCAAAGCAATTATCATTGTTCATTGGATCCAAAGGTTCCAATCAGGGTCCTACTTTTGCCACCTGATAATTGTTGTACCTTCAAGAAAAACCAAATTTGCCTAAATAGTCATTTTAGTAAATTGAAAGAGATCCTGAATAGGAAGGGGGAGAGACCTCTCCAACTATGTATAAGCAAAAGCCTAACGCACATAGACCAGTATCACCTAATTAAATCTATAAATCTAGCAATTATCATTGTTAATTGGGTGCAAAGGTTCCAATCAGGGTCCTACTTTGGCCACCTGATTATTGTACCTTCAAGAAAAACCAAATAATGAAATGAAGCAACTTATTCAAAAAAATAAAATGGAAAGGGAGAGAGACCTGTACATTTGACTATGTGTAAGTAGAAATGGCCGACTCAATACATTTTGAAACCTAAGGCAATAGATTTAAGTGAGTGCTTTTTAATAATTAAAAATCAATTAATTTTTTTTTTGTTTAACTTTATATATATATATATATAATTTTTTGAGATACAAAATTATTAATTAAATTTTTATGTTTAGGTTTTATTAACATATCTTTTACAATATATAATAACTAATCCAATTAATCTTCTTGAGAAATGATCAATCTAATTTGACACACTCATAATTTTGTTTTCATGAAACAATTTAGGGTTTCAATTGGGTTGGATTTCTATAATTGGTTTATTATTTTAAGGACCTTCTTAAAGGTAAGAGAAAGAATGAAAAAAACCCATTCATATTTTTTTCTTAAAAAAAAAAATCAATTAACATTCTACAATTTTCAAGACTTTTTTTGCACAAATTTGGGGCCTTTTGTTTATGTAATGGGGATCAATATCCTTTTCATTTTTTCCTTTGGGGGGGGGGGGGGGGTGTTTAGGTCTAGAGCCAACCCTGCATTATCACTTAATTCAATTGAGTCTATGAATCTCACATGAACATCAGTGGCTTGGTCAATTTTCGAGTATTTTTTGCACCGAGTCAACGAGGTCAAAATCCCAAACCATTAAGCTTACTAGGGCAGTTAAGGGAGGTGAGAAGATAAAAGTTACTAGGTATTCAGGTTTAATCAAAATAATGATATTTTGATTTTGAATTTTTCCCCCTTAAACCTTCCCGTCATAAACGATAACATTTCACATAGAATAGTTAATTTTTTTTTGGTCTACTTTCATGTTTTAAAATGTAAACATTTATATATTAATTGTGAATACTGATATAAAATAGTAAATGTAAACAAGTGTAAAAGGATGTTTTATCATTATTGTATTAGTTTGTATAGTAATGAAAGCAAATGAATTTTATAATGCAGCAAAGGCCAGTTATGGTGCAAGTCTTGAGACAGACACACTAAAAGACCCATTTAAATCTAATCAAAATCCTTAATTTTGTTCTTGGTTTGATTAGTATAGGCTCACCCAAATCAAATCTTCCCAAAAAGGGTATTTTATGTGGATCATGAGTAAAATATATGAGTGCAAGAGATACTCAAAGATAAGCTGCATGGTTTGTCGTCCAATAGTAGTTGAAACAGGAAATTTTTTATTTTTTTTATTTTTTTTTATTTTTACATTTGATCATAGTATATATATTGATTACATACAAAATATCTCATGCCAGGTGCCAATTCTATAAATGCTTGCTTTCGATATCCAAGACTGTCCTTTTCTTGTACCTTCTTATCCGAAAATCAAAGCCGTCGGAATCAATCATACATAGCTCTGAATTTTTTAATCAATTTCAGTGTTTGTTTAGCACAACTATACATACAAGTTTGATTTTGGGTGACTAATAAATAACTCAGAACTTTTTGTTCTTGTTAGGCACTGGATTACCGGGTGACAAGACTACTTGAGTAATTGTTATAATTTTTCAACCAATAAAATTAAGGATGTAATATATATAACAATCAATGAGATGAGATGAGATGGAGGAACTCTTTCCTAACTAGAGTGAAGAAAATGTAAGGCTAATGGAGACTCAAAATAGTGTGATGGAGCAGGATCCAACGTGCATTAAGAGGGGTCGAAGTAGAAGCATCTGTTGAATTAGACTATTCCATGACAGAAGTATTTGAGGGCTTGTGTTAAAAGGGCAATAGAAGGATATGTGAATATAAGAGACATGACAAAGAATGGCTAGCTGATCAAGACACTAGAGAACGTTTGGTGTTTCCAAATTTCTCATGTCAGGAGATATGTACGTCTGGCAATAGGGTCATAGCAAAGATAACCCTTTTGAGAAAAGCCATTAACCCAGGAAGTAACATATAACTAGCATTGGAAATCAAGTTTAGAATGTTCAAGGAAGGTTAATGAAACAAGCACACTAAAGACATGAAGGGGGAAGTAGTCAGGGACTCTACCATGGAGAAGTTCAAACGATGATTTATTGTGAGTAATGGATGAGGGAATATGATTAATGGTGTGGACAGTAGTAAGGGCAGCCTCATCCTAAAACCCTTTAGGAACAAAGACAAAAATGAATTGGGTGCTGATTGCATTAAGAATGTGATGATGTTTTCATTCTATGCGACTATTCTATTGAGAGATATAGAGATTTTTGATATAGCCAGCAACGTATTACCTCTCGATCCTAAAACCTGATCCTATGCAGCCTCATTCTAAAACCTCATCGATACCTGTCGATCTATCGAGAATTATTGAAACTTAATATATACCTCTCGATCTATCAAGTTACGGAAGACAGCAACGTTTTATTATAAGTGGCTATTTGTTTATGATTTTGTGTAACCTGATAGGAGAGCTCGTTTAAAGGCCCACTAAGCTTCTATTTAAATAAGGTGGTAGAGACAGAAAACCCTAGAGCTTCCTAATGCTTCATAAGGTTTTCATATTGAAACCCAAGCCTCCACCTTTTGAACCTACTCTTGTGCGCCTATGGGTTTTATACCAAGCAAAGTCTCCAGCACCAACAATTGAAGATCTTATTGTTGCTTTTGTGTGAAGCTTTTGCATATCAACTATAACAACCAAAATGATTGTTGTGAAGTTAGTCAAGTACTGGGATTCATGCAAAGGAGAAGACTTCTACAAGATTAAATCCAATTGGAGATTGGAGTAAATGTTTAACTATAGGTTAGAATTTTGGGATAGGATAGTGGGGTAAGATTCATTATTCTTGTAACCGTTTGTTTCTTGATTAGTGGATTCTTCGAGAGTGGTGACTTGAAATTCACTCGGTGAGATTTTTGTCTACGAAGATTTTCCCCATCATGATCAAATCGTCATGTCAAATTTATTTCCCGCTACATTTAATTTAATATGGTGATTCGATTGTGCCTCCACGTAATTTGCATATAATTTGAATAATTAATCAACTTGAGTAATTGAATTAATTAACAGGGATCAATCTCTTTTAACATAACACATAGTGAGAAAGGGCTCGAAATTGGTTCTTAAGTTGTAACTTGCAACACTTTTTTTTTTTATAGGAAATACTAAAAACTTTATTAAACCAAAGAAGAGTAAGTTACATCTTGAATAAGAGCTTGGTTAAGGAAACAAGGCTCCTCTTCTTACCAAACTGAAAAATCGTCTATGCCAGAAGCATATTTAGCTAATAAATGAGCTGGCCTATTGCCTTGCCTACGGACATATGAAAAAACAACCTGTCTAAACTCTTGAGAAACCAACAAAGAGCTAGAAATAATAGTAGCCACAGATGATGGTGGCGGAGAGAGTTCCTTCAGAGCATTGATCACCAAAAGGGAGTCACCTTCAAGAATAAAATCTTGTATACTAAGATCTTTAGTGAATTGCAGATCGACCTCCACTGCTTTCGCCTCGATTCCTACTGCTTTGAGAGGGGCTGAAATCTTCTTGCTAAGGGCACCAATAACATTACCTTCCTCATCCCGAATCAAAGCTCCCACACCTGCAACTTTCTGATCAACAAATACAGCCCCGTCAACGTTGATTTTGAACATTCCTCTCGGTGGTGGTTTCCAAAACTCAGGCTGGACTTCCCTTCGCTGCACCGGCTCAGCAACACATTCCTGATATTTAGCCAGATACTCTAAAGCAACAAACCCGATCCTTGTAGCACTTTTCCTCACACCTCCATTCCGCAGTTCATTCCTGTTCGTCCAAAGAGACCACGCCACCATGATTACTTTTTCAATCAACTCCGAATCCCATTCAGCTTCGACCACACCATACCAGACCATATCCATGAAAGAAGTGAAACATATGGATGGCTGAATACTGAACAACTTTAAGCTATCCCAAACCTCACATGCTCGGTTACAATCCCAGAACAGATGACTAGAACTTTCCAGGCCCGAATTGCACAGCTCGTAGCATCCTTCAGTCAAGACTTTCCTACGCACTAAATTTTCTTTGGTGGGAAGTGTGTCTCGGCAAGCTCGCCATGCAAAATGGCGAACCTTGTGAGGGATGTTAAGCTGCCATATCTGTTTCCAAAACCTCCTTATCCTACTGTCACCAGAAGCAGCCCCAGCCGAGCCTTCAGAGGCAAGCTCCACAGCCACTCTGTATGCGCTTCTAACACTGAACTTACCATTATTTGTAGGAGCCCAGACCTGCCTGTCCTCAGGAAGCTTAGAGCTTAGTGCGATACTACAAATATCATCAACTTCATGTGGGAGAAAAATGCTTTGAATCAGGTCGGTTTTCCACGTACCAAGAGTTGGCTCAATTAATTCACACACCCGAGCCTCCAAAGGAAGACCAGCGGAAGGAGATACAATCTTGTATGTTGAGGGATTAAGGGTCCATTTATCCATCCATATCTGAATGCTTTGACCATTGCCTACCTGCCATCTCATTCCCTTTTTGATAATATTCTGCCCCGCCATGATACTTCGCCACGCATACGATGGATTTGCACCTAAACTAGCTTGTAGAAAGTCACTCCTAGAGAAATACTTCGCCTTAAAAACTCGATAGAATAGTGAGTCACCACCCAGTTATAATCTCCATCCCTATTTAGTTAATAAAGCAAGATTAAATTGTTTTAGCTATATAAACCCCAACCCCTCTTGAGCTTTAGGAGTACAGAGTTTATCCCAACTAATCCAAGCCATCTTCCTTTCATCTCTTTGTTGTTCCCACCAAAAGTTCCTCATAAGGGTAGTCATCTCATCATAAAGTTTATCTGGAATCTTGAAACAACTCATGGCATACGTAGGAATTGTCTGGGCCACTGCTTTGATCAAAATCTCCTTACCTGCTTTTGAGAGTAATTTTTCCTTCCATCCCGCCAGCTTCTTTGCCAACTTTTCTTTGATTCCCTTGAAAGAGTTCTTCCTATTCTTCCCCACAAGAGATGGTAGGCCCAAATACTTTTCATGTTGTTTAATAACTTATGCCCTAAATTTGGTTTTGATCTCTTCTTGAATATCTATGGCTGTATTACTACTGAAATAGAGCAAAGTCTTCACCCTGTTTAATTGTTGCCCTGATGCATCTTCATAGACTTTCAGAATTCTCTGTAGGGACTCACACTCTTCAATAGAAGCTTTGCAAAAGATAAGGCTATCATCTGCAAAAAATAGGTGGGAAAGACAAGGACCATTCCTGCATACAGAAATACCTTCCATAGACCCTTCAACAACAGCTTTCTTAATTAAAGCAGACAAACCCTCCGCACAAATCAGGAAAAGATAGGGTGAAAGAGGATCACCTTGTCTAAGACCCCTAGAAGGAACAATATGGCCTTTAGGCTTACCATTAAGTCGGATGGAGTAGGTCACAGTTGAGACACATTGCATCATAAGGCTCCTCCAACGAGGATGGAAACCTAATTGCTCCATAATTTTCTCCAAGCACACCCATTCCACCATATCATAAGCTTTGCTCATGTCCAGCTTCAAAGCCATCTCCCCTCTACTCCCTAATTTCTTTTGACTAATGTGATGCATTGTTTCAAAAGCAACTAAAATGTTATCAGTGATGAGTCTGCCATTAACAAAGGCACTTTGAGTATCACTGATTATAGCAGGAAGGATTTTCAACCTGTTAGCAAAAGTCTTGGCAGCCATTTTATATACCACATTACATAAATTGATCGGTCTAAATTCTGTAACTTTCTATGGTTTATTAATTTTAGGAACTAAGACAATTTGAGTATCATTGAAATGAGGAGGAATAATACCAAAATTAAGAAAATCAAGGATAGATTTGGTGACTACATTACCCACAGTAGGCCAAAAATGCTGGTAGAATAGTGGAGGCATCCCGTCAGGTCCCGGGGCCTTGAGAGGGTACATCTGTTTCATTGCTTTGTACACTTCATTCGGTTGGAACTCCTTAATCAGCTGCTCATTCATTTGTTGAGATACCTTCGGTTGGACTACTTCCAAAAGTTCATAAAATCTGTGGGTAAGAAAAAATTGAAAAGAAAAACACAAAACAAAACAAAAAAACCAAAGGTTGATGCCCTCTGACTGTGCAGGACCAATTCCTACACTACACCTACACCTACCTATATTACTATTAGAATAGTTGAAAATTGAAAGTTGAAAGTTAAAACTGGGCCATTCACCATTCTTGCATCTCACTTTATGCCAAACACTAACCTATAATTCAACTGTATATCTTTTGCTTCCCACTCCTCCTCCAAAATAAAGAACAAAAAAGAAAAAAGTTCCTCCAATTCTATCTCTCTACTATATATTTAACAAATCCTTCATTTCCTTTCTCTATGACATGGGAATCATGGCATGCCAACAATCTGAGTCTAACCACTCAAACAATGAGTCTCAATCTGAGTCCAACCACTATCAACTAGAGTTAAAGTCCCTTCTTTCTCAGCCAAGCCTACAATCAGTTCCTTCACTCACCTCACAATCCCAACAACACTGTTTTTCCAACACAAACCACAACTGCCTCACCACTCTCAAAGGCCAAACCTCTTACATATCCTCTCTCACCCTAGCTGGGAAATTCCTCTATGCAGGCTCTTCTGACAGAGAAATCAGGTCATGGAAACGCAACCCTTTTGACTCTGATCAATTAGACCAAGAAAGTTCAACAAACAACTTTGTAGTTGCTGGGAAAGGTGCCGTGAAGTCCCTAGTGGTACAAGCTGACAAACTCTATAGTGCTCATCAAGACCATAAAATCCGGGTATGGAAAATCAATAACCATGAACAACTTGATGATCACCAAAAGTACACGCACTTGGCTACACTCCCAACACTTGGTGACCGTGCTTTTAAGCTCCTGATGCCTAAGAACCAGGTTCAGATTCGAAGGCACAAGAGTTGCACTTGGGTACATCATGTTGATGCTGTGTCTTCACTTGCTTTGTCTCAGGATGAGTCACTTCTCTACTCCGTTTCATGGGATAGGACACTCAAGATTTGGCGAACAACGGACTTTAAGTGCTTAGAATCCGTGACAAACGCACATGATGATGCAATAAACGCACTGGCATTAGCCGATGATGGACATGTTTATACTGGCTCAGCTGACAAGAAAATCAAGGTGTGGAAGAAAAACCCAGGTGAGAAACATCGTTTAGTTGCCACACTTATCAAACACAACTCTGGGGTCAATGCATTGGCTCTAAGCAGTGATGGGTCTTTGTTGTACTCTGGTGCATGTGACAGATCCATAGTGGTATGGGAGAAGAGTAGTAGTGATGGTGGTGGTGGCAACATGGATGTTATGGGTGCGCTCAGAGGTCACACTAGCTCCATTTTGTGCTTGGCTGTTGTGTCTGATTTGGTTTGTAGTGGTTCAGCTGATAGAAGTGTTAGGATTTGGAGAGGTGTTGATAGAAACTACAGTTGTGTGGCAGTGTTGGAAGGGCATACAGGCCCAGTCAAGTGCTTGACTGCAGCAATTGACAATTGCAACACATCTGATACAGCAGCTTACCTTGTTTACAGCGGTGGTTTGGACTGTGACATTAAAGTTTGGCAGGTTTTAGTTCCTGTTCTTTAGTGGACAAATCCTTTTATTTTTTGGTAAATGAGAAAATAGAGCCCATGGTGTTGTTACTGTCCCTGACTCACTTAAACCCTACTCATGAATGACATGAAACTTTCCGCGTAATAGTGTGACTTGCTACTACTTAAAGAAGTAACTTGGGATTCACAAGGTGATAAATCACAAGATCTTCCTACTACTAGGCTATCTCCGCGGTTGGTCTCTAGTGGACAAATCCTTTTTTTCTTCTAGCCGTGGTTATGTACATAGTGCAAAAAGATTGTGTTGTACTTATTCTTTTCTCTTCTACTTTTCCCATATCTTTTTGTTCCTCTATTTTATTTTCAGACACTTTCCTTCCTTGGATGGCATGGATTGTATTGGTCTACTATACATGTAAGTTTAAAGCTAATGGCCCATGATGGAGCTAGTTAATTTTCTTTGTCAAAGTGCCTCTTTTTTTTAATGTATAATAACTTATTAACTAATGGACACTTAATTAAGGGAAAAACCTAATAAACTACGATGAGCTTATACAACTGTTTACTAATCAGTTGCTCAAAACTCGGGCAGCTGTTACATTAGTAGCAACATGTTGTTTCACTTTGTCTTTCTAGATCAGTAACACTTATAATTTGTTTATCATATATATAAATATATATATATATATATAATTAAGAAATCAATATGGAAGCTTTCTGCTTTAACCAGAGGGAGACAGGGGGTGCACCTTGAAACCCTATTTGCCTACACACATGGACTTTCATACCTTACCTCCGTGTATGGCGTTGACGAATATATGCCATTTGTTCTTTATTTTTCAAGGATTAGTTGGATGATGGGACTCAATGAGATAGGGGGCAATGAGGTCTGCATTGGATCAGTGAAGTTCACATTCAATATCTTCCATTTCTAAAATTTGTCCACATTCTCAATATTTATTTTATCCTAAAGTTGGATTTCTTAGATCATCCCTACAATCAATGCCCTAAAATAAGCTATATAAACAAAATAATTGACAGAACAACTAATTTTCAAAAGAAAGACTACTGTTTTCTTACAGGGACAGCTAAGCAAAAACAATTTCCCTCAAAATATAACGAGATAAGAATAGTGTTACGTGCACAACATTTTCACAACAAATTATAGGTGATAAGTTATTATTGGTTCTAATTTGAATCCACAACTTAAATTACTTTTTTGCTTACTCATAACAACCAATAACAATTTACCACTTAGAATTTGTTATGAAAGTATTATAAAAATGTTGTGGATAAAACATTTTTCATGAAATAAAGGATAGGTTTGCTATTATCCTAGGAGTTAAAAGTTTTAACTATAGGGTACCCCTTGGAGTTTATCAAAAACCCCCCATTAAGCCACATCGTGGAAGGGTCATTGGCCAATCACAACGGGGGCAATTTTATGGATTTAGTGCGATGTGGTGCGACTTAGTCGGTGATGGTGTTGGCTTGAGGGACAATCAAAGGTGACAATATCAACCAAGAATCGATGAGAACGGGAACGAATCGACAATGGGAGAGAGAAAAGATTGCCTTATATACACATATGCATGTCAAGCTATCAATGATCACACGGTTTTGAAAACCCATGGTTGATAGTCGAACTATTGCCAATTAGCTCGATCGGTGTGGTTTCAGCAGATTTTGTCAATGCCAATTAGCAAAATGAATACTCCTACTGAAAAGAGTTTTGTTGTTTAGAGTGCTTGGCAAACTATATTGATGAAGTATTTTGAAATCCTTACTCCTATTTGGTAAAAAAAAAAAAAATGCTTTTAAGAGTGAAAAAAATGACAAAAGAGACATAATAAAAGTGAATTATATTTTCATTCATGATTCCATTTAGTTCGATTAATGGTTATTATTTCATTATCATCATCATCATCATCATCATTATTATTATTATTACCTCTTTCTCTCTTTCCAGAAATATTTATTTCAATTCATAATTTCTATTAAAATTTTTTTTTAGAGAGTTTCAATTTATGGCATCCGCTCCTGATGATAACTCTTTATCATCAGACCAAGACAGCAATTAGTTTTTAGTATAGGCGGGGATTGAATCCCAAATCTCTTATACAACCATCAGAGATTTTACCAGTTGAATTAACTGGAACCCACTATTAAAAGTTAGAATAGTCTCATTTTCTCTTTTATAGCTGCACTTTTTCTATGTACAATTATACTTGTGCCAACTTTGAATAAATAAGCTTTTAGCTAGAAGTTAATCTAAACACAATCTATTTTTTCAACTTTAAGAGGGCCCCTAAAGCTCTTTAGCAAAATTTCTAAATGTGCGGTAATTTTGGGGTAGGAATCAAAGCTTTATTAGCCGTAGAATTTTTACAATAAAATGTTTTAACAGAATTTGGCAAACAACAATGATAAAATATGGTAATAAAAAAGAGTTTAAAATGTGAGAAATGACAAAATATGACATAATATAAGAATTACTCCGTTTTTACATACTTAAACTCAGCCAGTTCAACTAATGACCAATATTTATCTATTTAATAATAATGATATATTTTTTTTCATTATCATTATTTAGTCTCTCTCTTAAATTAGTGTCATTTTAAAATGAGCATTTATAAATTTGTTATTTCTATTAAAAACTAGAACAATGCATCAAAGAATCTAAACCGTAAATACAAGGTTTAAAGCTATTTAAAGCTCTAGTTTAAATTAAACAATTTTAAAGGGAATTTAAAGTATTTTTACAAAATTATCAAGGGTTCAACTAATGAATATCAAAGTGCATTGGCTAATGTTGAATTTGTTTATTTTATTATAATCAACTAGATATTTTGAGGCAGTTAAGCAAATTTAAATTAAAAGGGTATTTATTTATATATTAATTTTTATTAATTTTTTTGATATATGATAAAAATTCTACTTTAACTTAATTTAAGTATATATGTGTGTAAAGTTCTTTCCTGGAGACTTGAACCCTGGCCTTTACCCTCCACACCCCATAAGCACTTAATACTTGTAAAGTGACCACCCCACCAAGAGTGCGTGGTGGTACTTTTACTAATTCTCAATATAACGGAACTTGTTGGATTTCTCCTTATCAAGTCTATGTGACATTCATTAACAAAAACAGATTACCAAATCATATGATAATTTTGGTTAAAGAAATTTTAAGAATCTTGATTCTTGACAGTTCTTTTTTAGATAGTGCTTAACATAGGCCCAAAAGAGACCTATGGTAAAGAATGATTCTTCTATATGTGCATGTATATAACTATGTATCTTTTCACTCAAGAAAAGCAAATGGTGATATTCTCTTAAAGTTAAGACTTAAGAGTATAAAATAATCAGAGGCAGATAGGTTTGGCTCATGATTAATTTGTCTGGAGGATCGTGCAAAGGGGGATAGCAATCTCATTGGTAGAAGGTTACTAAAAGTGGCTACATAGAATATTTGGTTAAACATTTTGTTGGGCTCGAGCCAAGTCAATTTCATATATTTCAAGTGTAAGCCGATTTTAATGAGATTTTTCGAAATTTATGAGAGAAAAATGAAAGAGTAATGCTATGTGGGTATAAAAAAATTTGACAAAATTTTTATTTTATTTTATTTGTTGAGTTGATAACTTTTCACTGGTTCTTTTTTTTTTTTTTTTTTTTTTGAGAAAGCACTGGTTTTTATTTAGACACACTACTTAAATCACTTTTTTAATTACTATTAATAATCTATCACATCAACAAAAATCAAATTTTTTGTGTCTTTAGGCTGTCTCCTCTTAAACTTCAACTTATGAAGCCAAGCAACTACTTGGCTCAAACTAAACTCACTCACAGCCCTAAATATATAATAACATTGCTATGATCATACACACATGGATGCTTGGACCTACAATGGAGGAGAGGACCATCCTATAAGGTAGAATAACTTTCTTAAAGAGTGCATAAATTCTGGAGGTCTAGACACAAAAGAAATTATATTCTGTTAGCTATAGCTTAACCACGACAAGTGCATAGATGACAAAAGAAAAATAAAGAATTAAGGATATGTTATATAACATACGTATAGAATGAAGAGAGAGATGGACCATCCTTTTCTTCCCGCCCATCCCATTTATTCCCATCTAAACCTAAACCTAGGGTTAAGAATTTAATGGGCTTGACAATTTAATAGCCTGAATTACGAAAAATTATATCTTGTTTCGGGTGTATATACCATCTCTTTCATAGCAGGTGGATTCCACATATTTGTGAGATTCAACTGTGAAAGAGATGGTGTATAAACCCGAAACATAATATACAATCTCGTGAATTACAAATAGGGTAGTTGGATACATCCTCCTTTTTTTAAATTATCCCAAAAAACAAATACATCTTTTACAAATGAAGTGACTTGTCTAAGGATGTAGTTGGCACTTGGCACATCAAAAGAAAAAGGAAAACAGAGCAAATAAATCAGATAACTCAGCTACTCTTTATCATAAAAAAGAAAAGAAAAAAGAGAGGTTATTTTATCATCACGCTCAGCCTAAAAAAAGAGAGAGAAAAAGGAAAACTTTCATTTACGATTAAAGTTTTATAGGCCCATGAAAGAACATTTAAATGCTCCCCTTTGAACAACAAACTTTAAAGTACAATATTACATTGGAGGAAAAAAAAAGTTGATACATCAAAATGGATTTCTAGAAGTGCCAAAAGATTAACTTACCTCATATGTTTCTTTCTCAATAATTTAGTATTAATTCTGTGCGATATGAACGTGTCAATCTGGCATTATAGAAGATTATTCTAAAAATCTTAACCTTATATGATGCTTTTAAAAAATAAATAAATTAGATTTAATTGTTTGACCCATTTAACTAATGACAAGTGGAGGGTGAGTTAGGTACCAGTCATTGTTACTATGCCACGCTATTCTAACCTAATATTTTTCTTTGTTTTCAAAAATCTACTTCTCTCAAAGATGACCATTAAAAACATAACATAATGATTTTGATTATGTCCTACATAAACCTACTTTCCCTAACTCTGAAACCTTTTGTACATGTGTCTAACCCTGTGATATTGCAGTTATCCTGATCAATACTTTTAGCCTAAGTTTGATATAAACTCATTTAGTTTAGGCAAGTCAATGCTACAAATAATCAGATTCTTGATGAATTTTAATAAACAAAGACTAAGCAAACTATTAAAATGTTCAAGTTGACTGATCTTTGTCATGGAAGATGACTAAGGAGTGGATTTGTTGGCTAAAGGAGGATCATAAAAGTAATATATGCATCTTTTAACCATGATGTGGATCAGTGGATGTGAAATATGTGGGGCAAGAGAGAGAGTGAGAGATGTTCTCAATAGTTACCACAGAGACTGACTTTAAAACTTACCAAGAAGCTATCAATCAGACCAGAATTTAGAAGATCTAAAGACAAATATTAGTAATTGATTATACATCTAACAAGACAGTTTAAACTAAAACAAAATGTTAAAGCACTACTATCAGGAGTTGCTTAGCTCATCACGCCATGATTCATGACATTCAATAAGTTGAAATAGACAACGGTTGCTTTCTTATATATATTGTATTTTTATACACTATAATATGACATTCAATAAGTGACAAAAATATTGCTAATTTAGCCACCAGAAATTTTTCAAAATAGAAAAGAAATAGTTCAGAACTTTGCTTACCACTTCGGCTAGCTAATACTTGCGAAGCTTGGAATACCTGATTATTGTATCTGTAATCTAGGTATATTTACAACAACATAAAGATTCACAGTATTTTTGAACACCTGTATCAAGCAAAACAGCATAAAATCTTTAAAATTCCTTCTTTTCTTCTTTCTTTTTTTATCTTTTTTAAATACCGTCCTTGTAAATTCCCTGATTAATCAAAAATATAATTAGTACGAAGTATGTACATGTTTTATTCGGTTCAAAATTCTAAAAATGTTTTAAAATTTGGCTTAAAAAACGGATACTACTACTTTCACTTTTGACATGCATTGCTTTTGATATATCAGTTTAATAATTTCATTTTTTTCACCCACTTCTCTGACATTTCACCCACTTAAATTCACATTTTTTATAAAAGAATTCAATGGTTACAACTTACAACAAGCAGGAAAGAAAGATTTGAACCCTGATTCTCTTTATAAATTAGACCAAACAATACTATAAAAAACTTCGCACTGCTAAATCAATATTTATATTATTTTTGTTTAAATATTTTTTATCCTTTCCTATTATTTTACATCTTTCTTCAGAACCTTTTTTTTTTCTTGTTGTACAGAGCATGATCACTTGAGACATGATTCAGAACACTCACTTGTCATCAGAACATAAACAGAGAGCTCACTCCATAAAAGCCAATAAGGAACTCAATAATTTATTGTCATTGCGCAAGCAAGTTTATTGCTTTATTTAACTTGCTTTTCTCCAAAAACACCTCCCTCTGCAACTAAAAGTAAAGAGTGTACACTAAACACAAAAACATAACTGAAAAGCAATTAAAAACATAAACGAATAAAGAATGCATATTACATTAAGCACAATAGGTCACTTTGGTGGATCAAAATGTAAGTTTGCTTCTGTTTAGTGTTACATATTGTTATTTCGACTTGTAAGAAGTGGCATCTCAAAGTACAAGCTGTCAATAAAAATAACAGCAGAATGTGCATCTGAATTATTTACAGCGGTTCTTTCGCTGGTGTGCCTGGATCACGAGGATACTTCCTTGGGGTGGGGTGATCTTTTAAACATATGATTGCAGTCCGCTGTCCATATGGGCTGTGTGACTCCACTGGGCACATATAAAAAGTAACAATCATTTCAATGAGGTAGTATATTTAACTGATCCTTAATGCAAGGTCATTTACACTTTTAAAGATTGTAGAAAAAAAAATCTATACATTTAAAGATTTAATGCTAAAATGAGAAATGATTGTGGGTCTACAGGTAGGTTTACACAAAACAATCATCCAATTAAGTTGAAAAATGACAACTGAAGTCAATATGATAGCCAGGAACAAAGAGTAAATGATGATATTATGAGAAAGCCCAAAAATTGCAGAGTTCTGATTGTAAACCTGGGAAAAACAGCAAGGTTCACAAGCATGCTTTCTTAACCAACTCCAGACAGCTAGTAAAACCCTCAAACATGTGACAAGTGGAAGCTCACACTTGATGCTACACTTTTCCAGAGGTATTTGGAAGACTTGACCTTAAAGTCAAGGCAATGTTATCAAATTTGTTTTGGACAGAATTGTGGTTTATTCATGATGACCGTGCATATTTTTCCATGTGACCGTGCAAACCCAAAATTAATAGCCATCTTCTCTTAGAATATCTGAGCACAACTTCAACCATTTTTAATTTATTTTAAAAAACTCTCATGACCACAGCTCTTCTCCCTCTTCAATCTTTACACTTATTTTTTCTTGACAAAGGTCTCCCACATTCCCACCTTTTTCTTGGCATGAAGTAAATAACTTCAAGCAAGGTTTAATAAGATCAGATGCATTTGAATTCAATGACAAAATTTCTTTTTAAACAAGTCAAAATGCAAAACAGATAACAAAAAAAATCCCCTTCTTTTGTTGAGATAATTGGAAAACATGATATGCATAGGAATCTTCCTCATGGTCAGTTCAGGAGATAACATTGTATGATTTCAAGTAGTTAACAAAAATAAGACTTTTTGGGGAAAAACAAACCCTTGGCAATAATGTCCAATTTCATTAAAGCAATCATCTAAGACATGAGTGTGTTTCTAGATCATTAACATGCACATGATATGCCAAACTGAAAACATTACAAACAGACCTGAGCACAGTTGCAACAAGGAAGCACCCATCATTTGGATTGCTCTTTCTGCATTCCTAACTTCTTCCTGGCCAAATGTACCATATAAAAGATCAGTTTATAGCCTTTTTTCATTGGTAAGTTACACACCTAGTGGGTCTTGAACCCATGACCTTCCTCCACCCCGTTCTTTATGGAGGAGGGAATGCCATATCTAGAGCTCATTGGCCAGTTAATAGTTCACACTAATGAAAATAAAAATGGCAATTTATCATGTACATTTCAAGGCAGTTTTTCCTTGAATGCATTTGCAGACCCTAAATTGTCATAATCATTACATTGCATAATACACAGAAACTGAAGTAAATCAACGTTTGTCGTAATTGAATTTTATAGAATTTGATAGAAGTGTATGAATAGAAACATTTTCAGGATTTTTTCAAGAAAAATAACTCATACTTTTTGCTTGTGCTCTTGTGGAGATATTGACAATATGCAGTGGCTCCTTTGGAGATGACTGAACTAGGCCTTCAAATGCCATGTGTAAGACTGTTTTTCTGATAATTGGTTCATGAGCCCTGCCTCTTTTAGTTTATGATATAGGCATTCTTATATTCTTTTGGCTTGAAACATAAGGATGGAATCTAGGACTTTATAAGTAGGTGACATTTTTTTCAGGTCCAGTTTATTGCAGATTGAAAATCACGTCATAAAAGAAGAACCTGGGCAATCATCCCCACCCATAAGTAAGGGGTGCAAAGTGAGGTCTTGGGTTCAATACCATGCGAGTGTGAGTTGTGTATTTACCTATCCAAAAGAAACAAAAAAAACCTAGGCAATTCCAAGTTCAGAAAAAATTTGACTAATGAACTAAGCCTTCTACTACTAAAAAACACACATAAAGACCAACAATGTAACTAGAACTAAAAAATAAGACCATGGAAGAGACTAGGATACAACTGACTAGAAACCGTTAGACAGGCCCAAGATCTTCATCTGGCCACTAACAATTACAGCCTAAGAATCTAGGCCCATGGGCCATCTCTTGTATACTTTTTTGCAGCCAACAACCTCCATTGATATTAATCTTCAGTAAAAGGCAATGATCTGGTAGCTGAAGTTCCATAAGTGAACAGTAGATACATACCTGAGGATCATGACCCTTTGCAGCTACAAACAAACCACCGACACGAACCAGAGGAAGACAGTACTCAGCTGAAAATGAAGAAACCAGAACAATTTTATCAATGATGTTGAACCACTTGAAGTCTCGAAAATATATAGAAGAAACCAAGAAAAGGAGTTTTCAAGATTGCCTAAGATTCTCATTTCTGCAACTGCCCTGGCCACTGCTACATCAAATTGCTCTCTGAAGCAAAGATCCTGCCCCAAATTCTGTCCTATAACAAGGTTTTTAATGTGCATTGGAGCCAGGAAAAGGTAATTGGTTAGCAACATAAACAATCTGAAGGTTCAGACTTCAGAAAGAAAATCAAAATATATGTGGATAGGTACTTCCTTAGAAACACAATCCAATGTGAATTGTAAACAATACATCCAACAAATAGCTTAATAAGCCAATTTTTGTGATTCATTAACAATTATATGGATACCCGTAAGAAAAAAGGGTCCTTTTAACTCAGTTGTAAGGTAATGCCATGGTAACATGTAAGTTGCCGTCTTAAATCCAATAAGGGGTTTTGGCTTTTTCCATAAAACCCCAGCTAGTATTATTATTTGGAAGGGGAATAGAGGTATAGTCAATAGTTATCTCAGGGGGTGAAAAGAACTTTACAAACATGCTAATTAAGTATCAAATTTTAAAATGAAAACATTGAAGAAGAAGAAGGAAGACAGAAGCAATACCTCCGCTCTTCCTCTTACAACTTTGACATTTGACAAGCCGGTAAGACCTATCACATGCTCCAAGAAAACACACCGCTTGTTCATCGACTCTAATAGAGTTACCTTCCAATCTTTGCATCCAAAATCATGTTAACAAAAAAATCATTTTACAACAGAACAAGCTAATGTAAATTGCACAAAATTAATAACAACCCACATTAATGTAACATATAATATATTCACCTGGACAAGCAATAGCTAAAATTAGACCGGGAAGCCCGGCGCCACTTCCAACATCAACAAGATTAAGGTTGTTGATTGAATTGTTACAGTGAGAGACATAAGAATTCTTTATAGGTGGTAGTATTGAAAGTGAATCCTCAATGTGCCTTTCCATGACTTCATTTACCTCTCTAACAGCTGTAAGATTCATTCTCTGCACATTGAGAATAACTCATAGAACTAAGAAACTACTTTTATGAGAAAGTGAATGTTTTTTTTCTCAATTTCTGCAAACTCAAAAGGTAATAATCATTAAAGCTTTGATAGGTATTTGAAAAACAAAAATTTAATGAGACTAAAATCATGAATCAATAAATTCTACATTTTTCTCAGCAACCAAACAGAGAGTTAATTCAGTGAGAGGTAAGAGAGAGACCTGGTTCCATTCTAGAAGAGTGTGGACGTAGAGATTGAGCTGGTCTTTTTGGCGGGAAGTTAGGGTTTCGAAATAGGAAGAGGAGCTAAGGGCACTGGTAGTGACCAGGGTTTTGGTGCTGAGTCTGTACGGACAGGAAATTGTTGAGGACGGAAGGTGTTTGATGAAATTCCCAAGAGAAAAATGAACGTTGTTAGGAACTGTTATGTTTACGCTACGCCAAACTAACATCTTTTTCGCGCTCAAATCAACCTCAAACTCTCGGAAGGCTCAGATCATTGGGATTTGGATGGGTTTTATCAATAATACTATTCAAGGGCTCCTCCTATTTTGACTGGATTTTTTTTTTTCCAAAATACCCTTCCATCCTATGTTTAAGTAGAACCAAAACTTGGTAAAAATACTTCTTTACCTCCCACAACACTATCTACAAAATAGGAACATGCTCCCAGTACACCCATGTTCTCTCCCCCTCACCACCCACGATCCCAAAGATTTTGAAATCCACGTATAATTCGTAGCACACAACCAACCGGTTTCCCAATCTAAATCTTAAACTCTCTCTCAAAAATGTTACTCACAATCAAACGGTTTCTAGAAATGTTAACACCCAGGCAACAACTCTTGCCCAGATCAACCACCGTTTGACGCAACTTTACGGGTCTTTCCTCTAAAATTGTTTGGTTCTTTTTTTTTTTTTGGATTTGATTATTGTGTCTGATTGTTTGGAGTTGAAACTATATATCCAGGGTAGAGAGAGAGAGAGAGAGAGAGAGAGAGAGAGAGTTGGTTTTCCACAACAGAGAGTATTATCAATATTATTCAATAAAGATGGCTAGACGAAATTGGGAAGGCAGATGAGAATTATGAAGGTGTGTCACATTCCAACTGCATGGTTGCCAAGGTTTTGTCTCACCCTTTTGAATTAATGCTATTTAAGAATTATCAATTACTCTTTTTTTTTTTTTTTTTTTTTTGGTTTTGAAATTACGCCTATTTCTTATGTGTTCTGTTCTATTATGGGTAAGTGGGATTGAAATTGTTGCTCAAGCTTTTTTATTTCATTTTTTTTTTTTCCTTTCTGTGTGCTGCATGATTATTACAGAGGTTTATCCTTCTTTAGAAATGACAAAATGTTAGTTGTAACTTTTGGTAGAAGTTATTTCATGACTTCATCTCAAAAAATTAGAACTGAGCAATGTTATCTACTGAATCGTTTTATTTTTTAGGATGGCAATTCCTTTGATCTCTTCAATCTTCATAATGCCAACTTTCTTTTCTCACTTCTCATTCTTCCTTCTATATTTTATCTACAATCTAAACCAATGCAATTTAATTTGGCTGGTGAGGATTGACTTTTGTGACTTTGTCTGTTTGAAGCTCTAAACCAATGCAAAAACAATGATGATATGGAGCGGGGACATTTGAGATCGACATGGGTGTAAGTTTTTCATAATTTAACACTTATTTATAGGGAGGAGGGGACACATCATTTTGATATTTCTGACTCTGTGTGTTTGAAGCTCTATTAATTATGTGTGGCATGTAGAAACTTTACCAAGCAAGGGTAGGTTTTTCATAAATTACAACTTACTTCTCTTTGTTTTTAAAATCAACAATTTACTATTATTTTTCTATGGAAATAGTATAGATTATGATTAGGGCTGTCAAGACCCGACTGGAGCCCGACAATCCGGCCAAACTGCCCGACGCCGACTTGATTTCGGCTCGAACCGAAAGTCCAGTCGGGCGGCGGGTTTACATCTCCAAAACCCGAGCAACCCGAACCTAACTGGAGTTGTAAAAAAATCTGGCCAAATCCTACAAAAACAAGCCAAATTTGGAGAGATCTCGACCAGATCTGGCGAGATCTCAACCAGATCGGGCTAGATCTAGTAGGATTTAGCCAGATTCGGAAAAATCCAAGCAATTTTTAGCGAAAAATGCAGATTCCGGAAGGTTTTTCCAGTTTTCGGTGAGTTTTTCCAGTTTCCAAAGTGTTTTTCTAGTTTCTGGCAATACTTTTTTTTTTTTTAGATTTCGATGCGTTTTTTATTCTAGCAACTGACCCAGCTCGACCAACGCTCACCCTCACCCGAAACTGACTCGACCGATTTTTCCGGCGGTTGGTTTCAGGTTCCTCCGCCCCTCCACTCGATGCCGGCAGGTCGAGTCTAGGTTGGGTCCAAAACCAACCCGTGGACAGCCTTAATTATGATGTTTGCATTGTTCTGCGCGTTCAAAACCATATTGGACCTTTAGGAATGTTAAAAAGGGTTGTTGGGAAAGGAAAGAGTACTGTTGATGGGCTACAGTCATAATGTGTTTGATGTGGAGCATTTGGAATGAGGGAAAAGGCTGATCTCTCAAAGGGATTAAGCTGTCACTCCTGTAGCTTAAGATCGTAGATGTCAATTTTTTTTTTTCCAGCTCTTAGCACGTGATATTTGATTCTCCTATATATTTCCAGAATTTTCTTAGATTCGTATATGATTTTGGTACTCGATGACAAGTAAAGTCGGATTTTTTTTTTTCCAAAGAAAACCATGTGTGATATTGAACATTAGCAAACCAAGTACTATATTGCAGATTTTTAGGGTCCGTTTGGATACTGCTTATTTCTGAAAACTGAAAACACTGTAGCAAAATAATTTTTAAATGTGTGAATAATGCTGTGGGACTAAATTTTAAAGTTGTTTTTGCTGAAAAAATATTTGCAAGTCTCGTGAACAGTGCAAGGGATCCACACAAAAAACGCAGACGCACGTCTGCTTTCCTTTTCAGTGCAATTCAAACGTGCACTTAGTTAAAAACAATTATCAACAACAATTAGATTATCTCAGAAACTATTTAGAATTTGCACATTTCTGCAATTTTAATTCTTATCCTTCCCATAGAAAGTAATACAAGTTTGTTATATCCATATGGGATAAGAATTAAAATTGCAGAAATGTGCAAATTCTAAATAGTTTCTGAGATAATCTAATTGTTGTTGATAATTGTTTTTAACTAAGTGCATGTTTGGATTGCACTGAAAAGGAAAGCAGACGCGCGTCTGCGTTTTTTGTGTGGGTCCCATGCACTGTTCATAGGACCCACAAATACTTTTTTCAGCAAAAACAACTTTAAAATTGGGTCCTACAGCACTATTCACACATTTAAAAATTATTTTGCTACAGTGTTTTCAGTTTTCAGTAATAAGCGGTATCCAAACAGACCCTAAAAATCTGCAATATAGTTCTTGGTTTGATAATGTTCAATATCACACATGGTTTTCTTTGGAAAAAAAAATCCCGCTTTACTTGTCATCAAGTACCGAAATCATATATGAATCTAAGAAAATTCTGGAAATATATAGGAGAATCAAATATTGCGTGCTGAGAGCTGGAAAAAAAAAATTTGACATCTACAATCTTAAGCTACAGGAGTGACAACTTAATCCCTTTGAGAGATCAGGCTTTTCCCTCATTCCAAATGCTCCACATCAAACACATTATGACTGTAGCCCATCAACAGTACTCTTTCCTTTCCCAACAACCCTTTTTAACATTCCTAAAGGTCCAATATGGTTTTGAACGTGCAGAACAAAGCAAACATCATAATCTATACTATTTCGGAGAAAATGGGCAAATGCCCCTTTCAAAAAACAAATTCAACATTTTTTCTCTTTTCCCAAACTAATTAGAGAAATGCCCATAATTTGAAACTCGATTTTTTCAAAATCGAGTTATAAAAAAAAAAAAATTCTGGAGCCCTATAGTGGCGTTTTAAGGAACCTATAGTGATGTTTTAAGAACTTATAGTAGCATTTTGTAACTTGATCTCCATGAAGTCGAGTTACATGCAATTTTTTTTCTTTTTTTTACCTATAACTCGACTTCATGGAGATCGAGTTACAAAACGCCATTATAGGTCCTTAAAATGTCATTATAAGTTTCTTAAAAACGCCACTATAGGGCTTAACTCGATTTTGAGAAAATTGAGTTTCAAAAGAGGGGCATTTCTCTAATTAGTTTGGAAAAGAGGGCAAAATGTTGGATTGTTTTTTTGAAAGGGGCAAAGGCCAATTTTTTCCATACTATTTCCATAGAAAAATAATAGTAAATTGTTGATTTTAAAAACAAAGAGAAATAAGTTGTAATTTATGAAAAACCTACCCTTGCTTGGTAAAGTTTCTACACGCCACACATAATTAATAGAGCTTCAAACACACAAAGTCAGAAATTTCAAAATGATGTGTCCCCTCCTCCTTATAAATAAGTGTTAAATTATGAAAAACTTACACCCATGTCGATTTCAAATGTCCCCTGCTCCATATCATCATTGTTTTTGCATTGGTTTAGAGCTTCAAACAGACAAAGTCACAAATATCAATCCTCACCAGCCAAATTAAATTGCATTGGTTTAGATTGTAGATAAAATATAGAAGGGAGAATGAGAAGTGAGAAAAGGAAGTTGGCATTATGAAGATTGAAGAGATCAAAGGAATTGCCATCCTAAAAAATAAAACGATTCAGTAGATAACATTGCTCAATTCTAATTTTTTGTGATGAAGTCATGAAATAACTTCTACCAAAAGTTTTTGTCATTTCTAAAGAAGGATAAACATCTGTAATAATCATGCAGCACACAGAAAGGAAAAAAATGAAATAAAAAAGCTTAAGCAAAGATTAGAAACCCCACAATTAGACACAGTAATCAAATCCAACCAAAAAAAAAAAAAAAAAAGAGAATGAACCAAACAATTTTAGAGGAAAGACCCGTAAAGTTGCGTCAAACGGTGGTTGATCTGGGCAAGAGTTGTTGCCTAGGTGTAACCATTTCTAGAAACCATTTGATTGTGAGTAACATTTTTGAGAGAGAGTTTAAGATTTAGATTGGGAAACCGGTTGGTTGTGTGCTACGAATTATACGTGGGTTTCAAAATCTTTGGGATCATGGGTGGTGAGGGGGAGAGAACGTGAGTGTACTGGGAGCAAGTTCCTATTTTGTAGATAATGACGTGGGAGTTAAAGAAGCATTTTTACCGAGTTTTGCCCCTACTTAAACATAGGATGTAGGAGTATTTTGGAACAAAAAAAAACTCGGTCCAAATAGGAGAAACCCCTTAAATAGTAGTATAGATATAACATCCATCTATAAATAATTTTTTTTACATCTATAAATAATTTTTTTTACATTCCAAAAGTAATGCATACACTTCAAGTCTTCAACCCCACATTCAAAATAATATAATTCAACAAGAATATAACATCAATCTAGAAAAAAGTTCTTTACACTCCAAAAGAAGTGCATACACTTCAACCCAAATTCAAGTAGCATCATAAAAAATAGCCAAGAATTTGTCAATCTTTTCTACCTTACTCCACTCATCAACAATAGGACAATTCTTATAATTAGAGTCAATCAATTCTAAGTGACAAAAAGCAAGCTAATGGTAAAGAGCATTCTCAATCATAAGAAAGGTAGAATTCCACCTAGTGGGAACATCTTGTCTTAAGTCTCTCTTATCATCCAAAGACATTTGATTCACCAACTCTAAAAACTTTTGCTTCCTCACTTATAGAGTGAGTAGTACGGTTGCAATAAAAAAATAAAATTAAATATTTATAAGAATGTTTAGAGATTTAGGGTTTGTAGGGTTTAGAGATCTAGGGTTTGTAAAGTTTCAATTTCCAATTATATCCCTTGTAAGTTTTTGTAATTACTCACTTTTCTTTTTAAATTTAAAATATAAGTTGGATATAAATGGTATTTGACAAATCTAAAATAAAATAGATATTTATTTGATATACGAGTTAAACGGGTTGTGTTAAATGGGTCATTTTGAGTTGATACAAATAAATTGGCATGTCAAACGTGTTTATTGTGAGTTACACAGGTTGACCCGTTTATGACACGTTTCTTATCGTGTTGCTTTTGGATTAATCCGTTTATGACCCAAGCCCACTAAGGCCCAACCCTAACCCGTAAAAACCCGTGTCGGGTTCGTGTCGTGTTCGCGGGTTCGGTCGAACATTGACACCCTTCCACTTCACTTTATATGGATTTTTTTTTTTTGAATATTCATTTCAAAAAAATAATCTTAGCATTTTCATTTATTAAAAAAAGCTTGAAATTTAGAAGTAGGAACTAATGTAGTTAGAAATTTTTTTTGACCTCATAACAAAGATCCGAAATGGGATCTTGTAGAAAAGAGGGGTTAAAGAGAGAGAACTCATTGTATAATCTTTAAAGGCTCTATTTGGGTGAGATTATTTTTTAAGTTATTTTGTTTATTCAATTAGGTACTGCTTGTTAAAACCCTACTTTTATTTAGGTATAAATTTCTTTTATTAAAAAGAAAACCAACAACAACAAAAAAGCTAATTAATAAAAATAAGATCATCTAAACACACTCTTAACTCCTATAGACCCTTTCAAAAAATTAAAAACTAAAAGAATAATAAAATAAATAAATCCTATAGACCAAAAAAGAGTCTCGTTAGCTTGGGCTAGATTCTAAAAGTTGGGCTTGCTGCAAAGGTTCCATTTACACACCCCATGTTGGAAAAACCAGTTTTATGTTATAAAATTTTCCCTTTAGACTTTAGACTTTAGAAAGTTTATGAATGTTGCATGTTACTTTTGAGCTTGTATTTATAATATTTTCACAAGCTAAGTTGGTGCTACCCACTTTCATATTGTAATGATGATATGCAGATTTTTGGAACCAAACAGGTCATGGCACTAATGAAATGAAAAGCACTTTTCTCTGTTGAGTCATAGGAACCACACTACCTAGCTATTAATCCCTGTGCATTTGCGGTGGAATCACATAAAGATAGCTAGCATGGGTCCCCGTCCTTCTCCCTAGTAGCGGTTTGATTTCTATATCATGGTTCCTAGTTCCTACCAAAAAAGATGGCAAGAGATTCTATCATGTTTGGGTTAGTAACTAATTGCATAAATGTTCTTTATCTCAGTCTTTTGTATCAAAACAAAGTTGTTTATACAAGGGAGTTCCAATTATTTTAACTGGTAAAGTTTTTGTTGTAAAATAAGAAATTTGGAATGTCTTCGTTTGGTAATAAAAAATAATCACGTATAATAATAAAGAACAATTATCAAGAACAGACGCTATATGTTGAAACTATCTCTAAAAAAAAATGCAATGTTGTTTATCTTAGTCTTAAATGGGGGACATGGTATAGTATGTGAGAGCATCTATGACTGATTAGCCAAAAGAAAGAAAAAAGAGTGCATGCGTAACTTCATAAAGTTCTTTGGTCTCTCTTTGAAAATTGAAAGAGAAGTTTAGTTCACACAAGGAAGAAAAGAAAATATATATAAAAAAAAAAACCCACGAAAGTGTTTTAGGTTTTATGAGAAACGTGTAGAAAATTGCTTTAATAATTTATATCATTGCTGCCTCTCATTTATTAATATGTTCAAGTCATTTCATAACAGTTCTTTTAAAGTAAGGTGTTAAAAAATTAAATTCTTCTACGGAACCTGAACCTGATGATGTATGTTTTTAAGATATTTGTTAATAAATTATTTTAAAAAAAAATTTAATATCATTTTTATAGAAAATATAAAAAAAAAATTAGTTATTTTTTAATTTTTCTATAAAAAAATTTCAAAAATAATTCATAAACCAATGTTATTAATTAGGACATACGTGAGCTTTTCGGTCTTCTATATAGCCCCCCAAAAAAGTGTACAAAGTCTAAAAATGTAGGAAGGTTCCTTTTTTTTCTCTCGAGCTTCTTTTTAAATATTATTATTATTATTATTATTATTATTATTATTATTATTATTATTATTGTGCATTACAATCCAAATTTGACTACTCATATATGTCCAGCAAAAGAGAAAACAAAGGCAACTGACTATATTGGACAAAGATATGCCTGTAGATTAATAGAAGATTATAAAGTGAGATATAGCAAGTTCTTTTTGGATATATTGATATTTGATGCCAGAATGGAATCGAACAAGAGAGCGATAAAGACTGGGGCGACATGAAATCCTGTGAACTTTTGGGTATTGCGTTTGGACTTTGTTCGGTGCTAAAAAGATCTTGAATCTCCGGAAATTTTTCACTTTTCTAGAGCTTAACTTTTTCTTTTTTTATCGAACTACTTGGGTTTTGCCACAATAATTTTCACCATAAAGGAGAAAAGTGAAACAAAAGACTGGCTTATGTGGGTGACTTTATCAGGGTCAAACTTAAAAGTCATTGAGCATTGAACAAAGGCTTAAATGGGTCGTTTTACTACCCTAAATTTATCATCCTATCTATTATGAAAGCAATTTCTTTTTAAGTGAAACTAATAGGAATAATTAACCCCACCTCAAGGGGTCTGCTGGACTGTTAATAAGTTTGGCAGGCTGAGATCACGCCGGTTAAGGTCTTAAACAAACGCTAATTATGGAGGTCTCATTCAAAAAAACACTAATGACCACATACTTTCATAAGTATCTATAACCACACCTCTCTATAAAAGGAAGGAAAACCATTTGGTTTAGGGATTGGCTCTCTCTCTCTGAACAATTCAAGGACTCTCTCTGACTTTCTTAAGGACTCTCTGACTTGCCCGAGGACATTCTACCGAGGACTCTCTCTTTGCTCGTCCAACTCATACTCTTTCTGACCTTAGTCTCCTTATACTTTTTAGTTTATACCTATCTTCAGCAGAGCTTCCTTTAGGTACTGTTTGGATTGCGCATCCACACGTCCACATTTTAGCGTTTTGTGTTGTTTTTTTTTTTTTATCAATGCCTCTTGCACTGTTCATGGGACATGAATAATGCATTAAGGAAAATGAACAGTATTTTCATTTGTGATCAGTAACCGGAATTTTTTTTTTTTTTATTGTTTTCAGTAAAATAACGATATCCAAACGCACCCTTAATCAATAAATTCATTGTAGAAATGTCAACCGAACCATATTTAGACCCACTAAACTAACATATATATGATGCAAGCTTGTTCACATTATAAAAATTTATAACTAGTTAGGTTTCTGGGGCTTTGTGTGCAAGAAGTTTTATCTTTCTTCTTCTTTAAAAAATAATAACTATATTCAATTTTGGAAAAAACGTGAATACAAATGAAAATTATTTTTTTCAAATGAACAATATTGGCTCAAGTAAACAGAATCGAAATTATTATTATCGCTTTCAATTTTCAAGAAAATGTTTAAATATCCAAACGCACTCTCTCTCTTAATCAATAAATTCATTGTAAATGTCAATCGAACCATATTTAGACCCACTAAACTAACATATATATGATGTAAGCTTGTTCACATTATAAAAATTTATAACTAGTTAGGTTTCTGGGGCTTTGTGTGCAAGAAGTTTTATCTTTCTTCTTCTTTAAAAAAAATAATAACTATATTCAATTTTGGAAAAAACGTGAATACAAACTAGTGGAAAATATAACAGCTAAACGATAAGGTTTTTTTTTTTTTTTTTTTTTTTTTTTTTTGAGGAACAGCTAAACGATAACGATAAGTTAATTCCTCACACTATGTATTATTTTCTTTTTCACTTCCCACCATTTGTTTTTCAAATAATAGTGTAACATTTGCAAAGGAAGGGAAAGCGATATGAAAATGTTGACAAGTACAACAGGATAAATACAATATTCTCCTCTTTTTTTCTCCGATCTTGACAAAACATAATGGTAAGAGCAATTGTCACGTTGCTTGTGGGTGTCAATTATGGAGAAAGGAAACATGATATGTTGAAACATGTTTTGATATGGAATAAAAATTGCAAACATTCGGGTCATCCTAGGAAAGATAAGCAGCCATCAAGCAACTGTTTCCATTAATAGATTATTATTATTAGTTGCCTAAATGATAAGATGCATGATTAGATGATTAAGAAAATAGAGATGTTTAGGTTGTGATTCGAATACATAGCTCAATAAACATTGGATAGGTTAGTCATGATGAAATAGCATTCAGTTAAGAGTTTGAGAAATCAAGCTCTCTTAGATGGGATAGGATTAGTTGATGTATAAGGGATAAAATACATGTATGGAAAAGAAGTCAAAAAAGTAAAAAAATAAATGAAAAAAATAAAAAGAGATCTATATTCTATAGAATATTATGTTAGCATATTCAACTGTAAAGTGGTATGGTTGATCAAGTAATGAAGTCTCCCATTTAGGGGTGGACCCAAGGGAGCCTAGGCTCGCAGCCCTAAGAATATTTTTTTACTAGTTATATTTTTTATTTTTGCAGTTGGGTCCTCCTCTTCTAAAATCTTAGGTCCCCCTCCCCTTCAATCAGCCTAGCCAGCCCAACCCAGCCCCACTAGCAACTATCCAATCCAAAAACTTAACAAAAACAAAACTTAAAAAAAAAAAATTAAAAAATCCTAGCCAGCCTAGTATTAAAAAACAATATTATTATTATTATTATTATTATTATTATTATTTTGTCTTTGTTGATAGATGATTACATCTTAATTTATTAAGAAATAATGATCAAGTATTTGTCTTGGTTGATAGTTTTTTAATACTATATATATGAATGCTTATTTGGAGATTTTTTGGCTTATACTCTGGCTCCCTAGCTTGAAATCCTAGGTTTGTCCGTGCTCACATTGATTAATAATGACAAGGTTGAGTGGTTAAAATTATATCATACGTTTAAATCCATTGATTTAAGTTTTTGAATTAAGTAATATCTTTATATATTATATAAATTTTCGAGTGTTATTACCCAAATATTGGACAAATTAGTCATGAAATTGCATTGAATTAAGAGTGGGAGAAGGTGATGTTTAAGGGATAAAAAAAGATGTACGGAAAAGTAGTAAAGGAAGAGAAGAAATAAAAATTAAAACAATGAAAGGCCACTTTTTTTTTTTTTTTTAAATCTTTCCACATACAGTATAAATACACATCAGGTGTTTGATTACTTTAGAGAATACAAATTTTCAGATCAGGTAGGGAATAGTGAGTTGATCCCTTCAAAATATGCTTTATGTGGGGAATCTTTATCCTTTTGCCCTTGTAGACAATGAATTATTTACTTTCAAACTTAAAACTATAAGAAGAAAACAGCTCAGAAAAGAAAGGAATACTTTCATTTTTAACAGAAAGATTGACACATTTGGGGAACAGTAACTAACATATTTTTGTCTCCATTTCTATTTACCTAAGTGCTTTTGCAGGCCAGCCAATATACGCACAAGTTTACACATTCTGCCTCAAAGTACCACCTTGCTCTATTCCTTTCTCTTATACTCTCTCTCTCTCACACACACACACACACAATTTTTCGATTCTCTCACTCTGTCATTTCTCAGCTCTATGATTCCTTTGTTATTCTATATTTCTTATTCTAGTTAAACTTATAACCTTGTGCCTGCCAAATTCCAACTTTACCTAAACCCAATAAAGTTCAAGCATTTCATCAACTCCATATACAATCACAAACAGCCTTTTTACTGTATTCAATTAAAAAATAAAAACTAAAGCAAGCATATATATATAAAGAATAATGAATATACACAAACAACCATGTTATATGAAATGTTTTTTTTTTTTTTTTTGATATCATCTTATATGGAATGTTGTAATTTAAATAACGTAACTTTTATGATTTTACCTATATTTATTCTTTTAAAATTATAGTATTGTTATAACTTGATAATATGTGCGACTGTAATTGGTAAATAATCATTTTTACAAAGACCCTACTTTTTCTTTTCTTTTTTCTTATTGCTTACCGTCACACATGTCAAAGTTCTGACAAACTGTGTCCACACTTTCTTTTAAAAAATTTAGCTGCAAGGTACTTCCCAAGTAACAACTTTTGCAGCAATGTGATTGGGTGTTGCAGCCAAGGCCACAAAAACTGTTGCACCTGATTTA
Source organism: Notholithocarpus densiflorus (assembly GCA_030021035.2). NCBI lineage: Eukaryota > Viridiplantae > Streptophyta > Magnoliopsida > Fagales > Fagaceae > Notholithocarpus > Notholithocarpus densiflorus. The sequence goes on along the minus strand of JARYZH020000032.1, from coordinate 2,241,316 downwards.
TTATTTATTTGATAGAAAAATAATGTATTCTTTCCTTTTATGTGAAAACAAGAGCTGAGGGGGGGCATGAAAAAGCTATCTCCATGGGTTTCGTGATAATTCCTTCCACAGGAGAGAGAAAGAGAGAGAGTGGGTCTCAATTATAGTCTATCTCTCTCTCTCTGAGAGATGGCACGCAATACTTTGGATTTTTCTTCAACCTTTCAACGGCTTCACCCAACAGCAATCATCATGCCCTCCTCCTTGCCCTTGCCCTTCTCTCTCACTCTTCACCACCATCATCATTACCCCCTCACCACTCCCACTTCTTTTATCATCATCCACCAACCTTCTCATCACCTTCATCACCATCACCAACAACAACAAAAACCAAAAAAACAAACAACCCAAGAAGAAGAAGAGGAGGAAGAAAAAGATGATGATGACGAAGACGACGATGATGATGACAAGGGTTTCTTCTCTCTGAGCTGAAAACCCTAGTACCTTTCATGGGTGTGAAGGGTCTTTTTTCTTTAAAAGGATCCTACTACTCTTGCTCTTGGGGAATCAAGCGTTTCGGTCCGATTGTTTGCTAGATCAAGCAAATCATATAAGTTCTATAAGCTTTTGATTTATTGCCATTTTCATATCTCTAAGTAAACATATTAGCTGTTTTAATATGTCCTACTAATCCTTTAGTTATGTGTTTACTTTGTTTGCAAAAAAAAAAAAAAAAAAAATGATGGAAACAATATAATTGCATTTGGTTATGTCTACTGTTTATCACCCAAAGGAAAAATCTTGATCTCTCTCTTTTTCTCTCCTTCTCTTTTAGATATTTTGGTGTTGGGTTTCTCTGGATTTTTCTGTAGATACAGTTAGTGCAATCATGTTTATGGACAAATTCAGTGTTTCACACTTATGACTTGTAATAAATGCTTTTCTAAGTCTTATTCTTGAGTACATGAATAATGATCAATATAATGTTGGAAGAGTGTAATCCTAATTTTACTGATAAGGAACTGTGTTCCATGGCCATGTCTAATTGTTGAGCTAGGGTTTGCTATTTCGTGCCTCCAACTTTTACTGTGTTGTATTTCATTGTTTTACCTGATCTACTTGAAATAATCTGTGGTTATTAGTAATAATTATAAGATGAAGATGACGATGTTGATGTTGATGATGGCATTGACTGGCACGCACCTAGAATGATTCAAATTCGTAGACATATATTGTAGATACATAGATGCATGTGTATGCCCTAGACATTAGGGGGATATTAATTTTTTATATATGCATGTGAGTAAACATGATTGTGTTTGAACTTAATTTGAAGGCTCACACTGTACATATGTGCCATACATATAAATTTTTATTTTTTATTTTTTTTGAAATATTTTTTCATGAAGAAGAAAATCATAATCAGATTTAGAAACTATACTTGGTCACAACCCTTTTGTTCTTTTGTTAATCTCCTTTAACTTTCTTGCCAACAAGATAACTTGATCCTCTTGTTCACTAGTTTGAATCTTACATTAGTTGCCTAAATCCTTCGAATGTTTTTCATATGAAAAATGAAGTTCTAGAAGCTGTGTTGCTATTCATATTCACATTAGAAAGAAAGATTTTTCCATGCCTTTGTGGCTGTTCTAATGTCAATCAAGTCTCCTCAAACTGCAAAAAGTTTCACGTGTTACCTCTTTAAACATTGGCATGAGGTAAACTGTAAGTATTTTGTCTAGGTAAAAGACATTGTCTTTCACCGTTTTTCACTAAAAGATCATATGCATTGTACTTAGTGTTTCTATTTGAGTCTTTATTGACAGGCAAGCAAGGAATCTACATAGGTATTCAGCTTCTTAAAGTTTAAAAAGAAAATATAATATATAGTATTTACTATTTACAATTCATGCTTTGAAATTTGAGTGATTATAACAGTACTTAAGCAAAATAAAAGTCCTGCGACTTTAGCAAACTACGTAACATGGTGAGGGTCCCATTACCACCTTTAGGTTGACTGGAGCCTTAATTTTCTTTTCATACTAAGCATGCGTTGGATGTATGTATGTTCTTGTTGACTCCATCCCCAAAGCTTGACCTACCAGATCTCCATTGAAACTCTTTTTTGATTTTCGAGTACTTCCTTCTTGTTTGATATTAGAGCCGTGTTGATTCATTTTGTGGTAGATAGCTAAAGGGTCTTAAAATTCAATTTGATTAGTGGACTAAGTTTCTGTTGTTGTAGCCAAAGATTTGGACTGGATAACCAATAGCATTTTGTTTCGGTAGTTTCCAATTGATAATTTCACGTCTATCAAAACCTTGTAAGATGTGAGTTTATTGTTGATTGTAAGAAAAGGTTTAGCTTCAATCTGATTCGGAAGAATCTTCTTCCAACCTACAATGTGGTGGTTGAAAATACTATCCTAAATGTAGTTTTAGTCATATAATATTTTTATTGATTCACTTGATTTATTTAAATAATACATATGAATAGTTTATAATTCACCATATAGTAGGTTAAAGGAGATTCTTCCAAATTAGTTTGGAGATATATTTTATTATTTAAAATATTACCATTTATCATAAAAACTTCTTTGAAGGAGATTATGATGGAAACAATATATTAATTCAATGATATGATAATAAGTGCATTGTGAGATTTGTGAGATTTTTCTTTGGTCTACAAATTTACGAGGAATAGAATTAACACTTTGTTTGTTTCATAGTAAAATGTTTTTTAGCTTAAAATATTTTCAGATGAAAACATTTTTAGGGAAAACATTTTCTTTTTCGGTGTTTGGTTGTAGTACTTAAAATGCTTCAAAATTTATTTTATTGGTGTTTGACGTGATGTAAAATGTGGAAATTTTCCTTCATATACAGAACATGTGTATCGACAACCAAAACTCATTACAAAACTAGAAAACACCTAAAAGATATTTTAAATCATTACAACAAAATTAAAACACCCATCCAACCCAAAAAAAGAAAGAAAGAAAAAATACAAATTGACAATAGAGTATCAGTAGATTGGAAGCTTTTCTTTGCACTTACAATGTCAAATTGACTGATCACCGCCCCTCACCTTCTCACCCCAACGAAAAGATCGCTAACCTCCACTTGCCTTCTGTCTAACCATAGGCATACTCTATGCACGAGAAAGAGAGAAAGGAGTGTAGCAGTCTACAAGATCGAGAGAAGAAAGGGGAGAGCTAGGGCTGTGTGAGAAAGAGAGAAGAGAGGGGAGAGGAGGACGGGGGCGCATGGTTTGGATAATGTTTTAGTAAAAAAAAAAAAAAAAAAAACCAGAAAACATTTGACAAGTTTAATTTGTGTGTGTTTTTACAACAAAACATATACCCCAAAATGTTGAAAATGCTTGTGAGAAAATATTTTACAACAAAACAAATGAAACCTAAGATTTAACTTCATATATTTAACCATATAGTCATATATTACATGTGGCACCAAATTACCCATTTAAATTTGTAATATTTAATTTAAATATTAAAATAGATCCATTTTTAAATGGTGATGACCACTAACCAGAATCTAGACAACTCTGTGTGTGTCTGTTGTGGGGGTAAGGGCCGAAAGGGGTAGGAGTTGTGGCTGACCAACCCAATATTGAAGATTTTGACATGGACATGAATTGTGACCACATAGAGCAGTATCTACCCAATTGAAGAACCAATATATGTCTCCATTTGAAATGGGGATAAGGTGTAGCATACACTCCTTTAAGTAGGTTCAATCATATAGCTTCTTACCTGAGCTGACTAATCCCTTAAATTTCCTAGTTGTTTATCATTAAAATCCAATTCATCATGAGATTGTTATGATAGCTATTTGATTTAGTATAGCTAGTCTGGACCCAGCACCCAGGTTAAAAGTCAATCTCTCATGCTTCATGCAATAATATTGCAAGTCCTCTTCCAATGGTACCTAATAGTTGCAAAGATCTTCAAGTTGAAGCTTTAAAATATTCTTTAGGCTGTTCAAGTTCCAAGTGTTATATACCTTTATTTCAAATGATGCCATCTACGTTGGAAAGACTGGGAAAACAACTAGGGATATTTTTTTTTCTTGGGTAACAAGTAAAATAAGTTTTACTTGAGATTGCCAAACTCTGGTCTAAATCTAAATGGCACCAAAGCAAAGGTCCACCATAAAACTTTAAGGATCACAACCGAACTTGTAGAAACTAGGGACAATATTCATGCAAGCAGCAAGATTGTAAACAAAGAGATTTTGTATCTCATTAGAATCATGTTGCTGCCACTTATGATTTTATTGTGAAAATATTGTGAATATAACATTTTTTAGTATATATATGAATTTTTCTTTTTCCAATTTATGGTTTGATTTTTTTTTTTTTGAGAAACTATTTATGGTTTGATCCAAGTGTACAGACTATTATGTCATTTAAAAGGTTATTTATTTGGGAGGAGAGGGTGGGGTTACACAAGTATAGTGATCAAGCCTGGGCTATTTTGTATCTACGATTCTGTGTGGACCTGTTGAGCATTTGTAACTATTAGGCTTCATGATCCTAATTCTTAACCTAGGCCGAGCCCAATTTCTTAACTGACTGCAAGCCAGGGCTAAGCGGCCTAAAGATTTCAAGAAAGTGGTTGAAAAATTTGCAAACTCCTTCACAGAAATTATTTAATTCACCTTACTATATGTATATTACTTTCTTCAGCATATATTGCAGCCCACAACCTTGCTAAATGGCCCACTTCTTCTTTTTCTCATGGGCCTGGGTATTCAGAATCTCAGATCTTCTTCCCATCTAATATGCCTTTTTATTTTTTTGGAGAAGTTCCCACCTAATATGTTGTTTTGTATATTTGCTTTGGAAATTTAAAAAAAAAAAAAAGCTGTCAAAAAAAATTAAAAAAAAAAAATCAACAACAACCATAAGATAAGGTTATATGGACAAAGTTTGGGTGAAATCATTTTAGTTCCTTTTATCATCAATGAATACTACATTCCAATCAATGTTTATTAATTTCCTCTCAACTTTATTATGGATTTAAATGCTCTCAATGAGTGGTTTTCTTGTCGTGTGTTTCAATATTTGTGTAAACCAATATGGTTCTACCTAGGGGTGTTCGCGGTGCAGTGCGATTTTGGGTCATTTTTAGCACCGCACTTTGCGGTGTGGTTTAGCTAAAACCATAACTACACCGCACCTTATTTTTGCGGTCACATGTGTGGTGCGGTGCGGTTTAAAGTTTAGCCAAAACCATAACCGCACCGCACCTCATTTTTGCGGTCACATATGCGGTGCGGTGTATAAGATGCAGTTTGAATGATTTGAAATTGGTATATATTTCAAATTTTGTGCTTTTTCTACCCAGTCCAAAACTGATTTTTCCCTTTATTTTGGTCCAAGTTTTAAACTATTGAGCTAGTTTTTCTTTATTTTGGGCTGGCTTTCTTAATCAACACTTGCTAGGGTTATCAATTTTTTTTTTTTTTTGAAAACTAGGGTTATTAAACTATTAATAATATATTTAATATTAAAAATAATTAAATATATTAATATATAGAGAGGGTGCGGTGCGGTGCGGTTTGTGCGGTTTTTTTATTATAAAACCGCAAACTGCACTGCACCATGCGGTGTGGTGCGGTGCACTATTACTTGCAGTGCGGTGCGGTTATGTTATTTTGCGGGCAGTTTTGGTGCGGTTTGTGCGGTTTATGCGGTTTGGTGAACACCCCTAGTTCTACCATACAAATTCTAGCTAGCTAGGGGCACATAATTGTAACTAAAATTTGCTAATTATAGTTCAAGGATTAAAAAATTAGGTTGGAAAGCCACCTCTCATCTAAACCTTCCACTTAAAACAACAATCTGGCTTATATTATTTATTTTTTAAGTTAGTGTTGTCAATTGTCTTACTCATTTGGCCAAAAAGAAAGCAAAATTTCAAAAGTTGGCATTGTCTTTGTGTATATGGTGGTTCAGATTCTAAATATTCTTCTACCAAATTCAATAAAAGCTTCATTGGCAGTACACTTTTACACAATAATATGAATGGGATTTGGGGCATTTTATTTGAAAGGGACATTGGTACCTTTATGAGTTTATGTGAATGCATCAAAAAGTATTGAGTTTTTCAATTCCACAAGCAAGCGAAGGCCTTAAAGCAAAGGTAGCTTTAACTGGATATGCTCATGCACACGTACACGACAACACAAAAAAGTTTAAAGATTTAGGTAAAGTCCCATGCACTATGTTAATAATTAAGTTTTGCATTGTCTACCAATAAATCAAATACCCCATCTTGTTTTTTAATATGCCTTTAAAAGTAACACGCAATTATAATTGGCAATAATTGATACATAATTACACCAAACTTAATTACACCAAACTTTATTAGATGGTATATCTAGAGTATTCAAATAATAATTGTGGGATGAGGAAGCTCAAAGATAAGGAATCATCAAGTGGGATTCACCTGAGATGTAACTAGGCCCAACTATTCATCAGATCAGGCCTAGCCTAGTCAGTTCAATTAGGTCAAGGAAGTCGAGAAGGACAACTTGCCCGAGGAGCCCGAGGAAAGAGACACTCCCCGAGAGATTGGAAACAAACCGTTAGGACCATAAGGTTGATGGTCGGGGAGGATCGTAGTGACGTACGAAGTGAGAGCATGAGGAAACTTTCAGATAAAGCACACATCACCTCCATATTCAATGCACTATACCAACTTAGCCAGCCGCATTGATGCCAAAATAACCATTGAATAGTGCCCCACAATCTGCAGCCTACTCTACTGCCACTAGCAAGGCAATGATGGGACAATTTTCTAAAGAGAAATCAACGGCCCTCCAAGTGGAAGGTTGGGATGCAATCCAAGCAGCTATATATAGTGTTGGAACATTTTAATATCAATCAATTAAAATGAATAAATATTACAACATAAATGTAAAAATGTGAGAGTGAATATGGAAGATGAGAAGTTAGTGAAAATGTTTAATCCCACATTGAAAATGAGAGAGACTATTTTATTCCTTTTAATTGTTGTGATTAATGGGCTAATATAAATTGTCTCAGATATTGAGCTAGATACGTGCGCAAGAGGGAGGTGAAGGGTGGATGTATCAAAAATGGAAATGAATCAGCCACTTGAATCCTCCTACTTGACAGCACATTCGGAATATTTACCATATCCGTAGGTGAGTAAATGACCCAAATTAATACTCCATTTTTATTATGGAAAATGAAGAGCCATTAACCCACTTAATGGACTATTCGTTTGGGCCTTTTCATTCTTCAGAAACTCCTTATCTCATCATTAATTGTGTAACTCCAGCCAATCAGATTAATATCCAGCAATTAATCTTGTAACACCCACTACATCATAATAATGGACCTAATTAATCAGATTAATTTGGGTAGTAATTTCACGAGGCCCATTGAGCCTATAAATAGACTCATATAGACCCAATCCACATGACTGCAATATACACTAAAAAAAAATAGAGAGGTTTTTGGCAAGGAAGGGTGTTCTTTCTGGTGAAGTTTTGGGCTTGAACACTTTGTGCAGAGGTTGTTCTAGCCATACGACACTTGTTGGGCTCTTGTATCTTAGGGGAGACAAGTTAGAGAAAGTCTGCACCGATTACAAAGTTTAGCCAACTAAGGGCTTGAATCTCCTTAAAGAGAGCGAGTGCCGCGCCTCAATCCAAATAGTGTTGTGTAATTTTTTCTCTTTAAATTAATAATATTCAGAAGAATTATTCAGTTTCTCTTTCTATTATTTCCATTATTATTGTGCTTGCACCAACATATAGGAAGAAATGTCCTCCTTAAGTGGGGATCGGAAAAAGTTGAGAGAGAGAAATAAGGAATTAGAAAGAGAAAGTCATCCTTGTAAAACAGAGAAGTGTATTCCTAAAGAACACTTGCTCCTCAGCCTGCCCGAGGAATAACTTAAATAAGAATTTCTCTTTTCCTGACGTAATTCCTTATCTATATTGTTATTTTTGTTAATCTATTTTCTTTAATTACAAACTTGTGATTATAAGAGATCAAAGTGTTGACTTTGACCATCCACCTCTACAAATTAATTATATAGGGGCTCTCATTCCTAGTCTAGTCACCCACTATTTGGGCCTGGTCATTAATTTAGCCCCCTACAATAATTATTCAAAAAATCTAGAACTTTCTGATAAAAATATGAATTTATATCAAATGTTATACTTATTAACTTCATTTTTTTCATAAAATGAGCATTTTCGACTGTCTAACTATTCCACATTTAATCATATCAAATAAGTTTTTATTTTTACTTTTTGTTTACTTGTTCTATTGTTTCTACATAAGTGATAAGTCTTGAAAGGCGATATATTTCGGTGTCATCATTCTAGTTAAATTATATGTTCTAATGTCATTTATATATATATATATATATTTATATATTAAATCGGTTTTTAATATTGCGATAAACTTTTGAAATCTCCATTTTCTATGACATAATTCTAATATATGTTTTTTAAAATTTTCTTATCAAAGTTATAAATAGTACTAAATATGTTAGTTTAAACTAGTTAGCACTTTCCATCTTTTTGGGTAAAGCAATCAAATACTAAACAAATTCTTATTAAATAGATAATTTCCTCACTAACTTTCGTCGCTAAAAATACATTTTGTTGTAATGTGCTTTTGGTTCTCAACTTTGAGGATGTTTTCATTTTGGCCTTCAACAAATTTAGAATTTCATTTAGTTCTATATCCTTTAAACTGTGTTTTATTCTTGTCCTTATCATTATATAATAGAATAAATTTGTTAACTTGGTTAGTGGAATGCTTATATGTCACTTAATTATAATAAAAAATAATTTATTTGACATTTTAAAAAGTCACATTATCATCTTAATGAAATCCCTTCCCTCCCGCATCATCAAAAAATAATGAAATAAAAAAATCATCTCAATTTTTTCTTTTTCTTTTTTAATTTTCATTCACTTACTTTCATGACAACCAAACATAACACACACTTTCCCCACCTTGTTTTATTATTATTATTATTATTATTATTATTATTATTATTATGGAGAGTAAGATGCAATAATGATACACATCAAATATAGGCGATGGATTTTCATAATTCATTCTATTCTTTTGGTTATATTGTTGACCGATCGAAAAAATGTCGGCCAAAAATTGAAAATAATGGGAGTGACATCAATCTCATAATTCTGATACTTAAGTTAGAAAGAATGTCAATAGAGAGATCATATTCATATTCACTAAACATACTTTATTTGATTAGAAAGCTTACTCATACAATGTTCTATTATAGGGAAAATTATTCATTTGTATAGGAGTCCTCCCTCCTCTCATACCCTTCTTTCATAATAAGTATGAGAGGAGCGAGGACTCTTCCCGTACATAAGACTATAAGAGTGAATAACTTCTTCTATTACTAAATCAACAAAGTCAACACAGTCAGTTAATTTGGGTTTCTTATTGGTTTGATCAGCCATGATGTGGCACCAACTGTTTCTTACTAGTTATAACATACTTTTTTTATATCAATTACTCATGGAACATTTCCAACAAACATATGATTATTAATTTGAGTTCCCCAAATTTAAATAAGTGAATGTTCCAAGTTGCGAAGAATATGATATATAAAATGACACTCCTTGCCCGAGGAAGGTTATTCCTTTTATAAAATTATTACCATCAATTTTATACAATTATTCCATTGTTGTGAAGTGAAGCAAGCCATACATTTTTTGTTACAGTGTGATAAGAAGGTTTGCTTGTTAAATTTGGTAACGTAAAAATTATTTCCCTTCAAATCAAACGTCTGTTGAACGAGCCAGAAGACAAACCCCAATGAAGGACAGTGTCAGGACCAAAATATACCATGCTTAACAACCCATCTTCTTGTTCTTGATGTCTCTTACAGACCTACCGAATCTCGACAATAGTATATTGAAATCTGCAAATGCTTTCACGCTTAATGTGATCTGCCAACCACCTAGAATTTGAGGCCACGATCTCCAGTTAAATATTCTTTCAAAAACTCAAGGTTGTACAAATTGTGCAGGAACTAGTTTTCTAGTTTCAAAATGCTGCAACCAACAAAGATAAGTATTATTAGGCAACTAATTGAGACAATCTCTATTTTTTTTCTTTTTCGTTCTAAGTTTTATAGATTAATCAGTGACAGTTCATATTTTGCTTGATGAAAAAGGCATGGACTTGGATGATTATTACAAAGAAGTGAATAAAATATCCTACAAGTGGAACAGTGGGATATATTTTATACCAAACAAAGCGTAATAAGCTTCTCTAGCTAGAACTGTGGCAATCTTATTAATCTAACAAAGAGCTAGCATTATTAATCCCATATCTAATAATATATACAAGGTATCATTAATTTGCAGCAGAAGGACTGTTTCTGCACCCAACTACTGCAGTATGTAAGCTTGCTCACGTAAGATTTGAAGAGGTCATTATATTTTGCTCATATTAACAATGAAAAAGAGCAGAATGGAATGGTCTGAATGGATGAATGCTACAGTTCTAGTGGTATTATCTAATTTATATTATAACTATGATCTGTAGTTGTTGTATATTAATTAAGTTGGACATCCTTTACTTTATTACTGGCTATACTATTGAGATTTGAGTGTTGACAATTGCATAAAGCAACCAAGATATATACACTGGCATTGTGCATATTTCCATTGAACTAAAGTAGGGTGCATAATATAAAATGAGCTTTAGAAGATGTCCAAGAGGACTCATGAAATGACATTTCAGTATTTCAAGTTTTCAACATATATTGAAACTTGATAGAACTTTTGGATATACATATATCCAGAAATTTGTTTTAGGGGCTAAAACATTGACAACAAAATTTGATCATTCTAGAATAAGAAATATATTAAAACTTAATTAATACATGAAAAAAATAAGGTTTAAGTGAGTTAGGGATAGTGACTACACTTGCAAGCTCAATTTTTTTTTTGTTATATAAAAAAAATGAAAAATAAAACTACTATCCATTAAGTATATACAAAACAAAGATACAAATAAGTGAATAATTATTTCTAATATATATTAACTTAGTCATATAGGATATATTTAAAATGGAACTTCAAATTCTTTTGTATCATTAAATTTATCTATTTTTAATTATATACTAAATTTAGCAATAATTTTCTTTTTTATGTACAAAATCAAAGAGTTTGTTAAAATACGATCTTTCATTTCTTTTGTAAAGCCTAGTTTTTTATTCAATAATTATAGGATGCAATGTTGAGCTTTAATTGATCGTTGGGCTAATTCTTAACCTGGCTCAAATCTCTTTCTGTAAGGACTTGATGTAAACTCTTTGGTTTACACCCTCTAATAAGGATATGACACATTATCATATTACCAAAACATAAATACATCTAATCACATATGATAATATCTTAATAAATACCATATTTCATGTTTTAAGTAAAAAATTGATGTAATGTTATTAGGTATGGTAGGATGTATTAAGTTTTAAGTAAAAAGCTAATGTGTCAATTTCTTATTAGATTGTGTAAAATATGGATTTTACACTCCATCCTTACCAAATTCGGATATATATAAGTAAAACTGAGAGAAAATTTAATTAGATTTCAAATTGAAATTCAATTAGAGTCTAATTTTGCACCACATGTCCCATTTAATTTAAGTTTTTAAATTTTTGTGCCAAGTGAGTTAATTCAGTGTAAAAATTGGATTTTAATTAGAGTTTAATTTTGTGCCACGTGTCCTATCTAATCTAAGTTTTTTTTAATTTTTGTGCCAAATGAGTTAATTTAGTATTGAAAACAAGGAGTCCAATATAAATAAACCATAAAAAACATAATTTCGAATGATTTTATATTTAGAGTCTTTTTTTTTTTTTTTGTATAACTAAAATTTTATATATTTATATATATATATGTACGGCCCCCTGGTACCCAAGCTCATTTGGGCCTTAGGACATAGGTTAAAGGTATGGCCCAGTGCCTCGACTTTTACCGGGCCCAGAATCCCAGCCCACACCCGTGAAAGCTATGAGACCATGCTCGGAGTCATCCAAGAAAGGCTAACGGACAGGCGGCTGACGCCAGTCCACTTTTGACCATGCCGTATGATTTTACTCGGCAGGTCGTCACCGATTATACTCACGTGCCCGGCGGATCCTTGGGAATGTCTCTGCCGAGAATATCTCCTGAAGTGGGGGCCATTTCCAAAGCCACTCCCACCTAAACCCACTTACAACTAACAATATTGGACCCCCAATTGCACTAGCTGTGACAGTAATCATGATCCTTCCACTTATCTAAGGCTATAAATACGAGAAGTTGGGTATGGAGTAGTGGACTTTTGGTGGAGAGGTGGTGGAAGCAGGGGAGTAGTGAGAAAGCAGCTTGGTAGAGTTTTTGTGCCGAAAACGACCCAAAGTAGGAAATCCTAAACCCATATTACAAATAAGTTGTGAGCCTAGTTGAGGTTGGGCCTACCTCCCCTCTGTGGCATGCACAATTGGCGCCGTCTGTGGGAATCTCCTACAACGCCGTGGTTCAAAAGAGACTCAATCTCGGAAGAATGTCTGATAGATGTTTGGAGGGCTACGCTGCAAGTGGTTCTGAGGGGGCTTCTCGGGGATCTTCCTAGCGAGAGCGGAGGCAAAAGGGACGTGAAGATAGGGATCGGGAGCATGAGGAGGAACGTTCGGGTCTCGGGGAAGGATCATACCAGATGCAACGAACGGCATCAGAGGCCTTGGGGCGCCAACAATTTGACGACAGAGATGAGGAGCTCGAACGATTACACAGGTTGGTGAGAGATCTGGAGTTGCAAGCAGGGGGTAGACACCAGAAAAGGGACCGAGGAGACCGAGATAGAAGAGACCGCGGAGATCGGCCAGGGAGCACGTCGAAGCAGTAAAGTTGGAAGTTCACAAGCTAAAGGAGGCTGGGGCAATAAGGGAGATTTATTTCCTGGAGTGGTTGGCAAATACCGTCGTAGTAAAGAAGAAGAGCGGTAAGTGGAGGGTATGTGTAGATTTCACCGACTTAAACCGAGCATGTCCAAAAGACCCATTCCCAATGCCGAAGATTGATCAATTGGTGGACTCTACGTATGGTCACCTGAGGATGAGCTTCCTTGACGCCTTTCAAGGGTACCACCAGATTGCACTAGCACCTGAGGATCGGGAAAAGACCGCATTCATTGCTCCGGATGCCAACTACCACTACACCGTGATGCCCTTTGGGTTAAAGAATGCCGGTGCCACCTATCAGCGAATGATGACGAGAATATTTTGAGATAAGATTGGGTGCACGGTTGAAGTGTACATTGACGACATGGTAGTAAAAAGTAAACAAGAAAGTCGGCATATTGAAGACCTCTGGGGGGTGTTCGAAGTATTACGGCAGCACAAGCTACGTCTTAATGCCGAGAAATGTGCTTTCGGGGTAAATGCCGGTAAGTTTCTAGGATATTTAATAACTGGCCGAGGAATTGAAGTCAACCCCGAACAAATTGAAGTCGTAAATCGCCTGAAACCACTGAGCAACCCTAAAGAGGTGCAAGTATTGACCAGGATGTTAGCCGCCCTTAATCGGTTTATTTCTAAATTCGCCGATCGTTGCCGGCCATTTTACCAACTTTTGAAGAAGTGGAAGGGATTTCAATGGGACGAGGAGTGTGAAAGAGCTTTCCAGGATCTGAAAGAGTATTTGACGCAGGCACCCATGTTGACAGCCCCAGACCCCGAAGAGGACCTATTCATGTATCTATCAGTTTCCGATCACGCCGTAAGTGCCGTGCTCTTGAGAGATAAAGGAGTCCAGCATCCAGTGTATTATATCAGCAAAACCCTGGTCGATGCCGAGACCAGATACCTGCCTTTGGAAAAACTGATATTAGCCTTAGTTCACGCCACGAGGAAGTTGCCCCACTATTTTCAAGCTCATACCATGTATGTATTAACAGGATATCCTTTGCAATCGTTGTTGAGGAGATCCGACTTCACGGGGCGGATTGCTAAATGGGGGACTCGGCTCGGGGCCTTCGACATAAGGTATAGGCCGAGGAACTCGGTGAAAGGACAGGTATTGGCAGATTTCGTAGCTGAATTTTCCCCCAGAACTGAAGAGGAGATGGTTTGCCACATAGAGTGCCTTCCATGGAAAGTGTTTGTGGATGGAGCCTCGAGCGCCATGGGGGCTGGTGCCGGGATTGTGATTATCACTCCGGAAAGAATACGGTTGGAACACTCATTCAGATTGGGGTTTAAGGCCTCCAATAATGAGGCCGAGTATGAGGCTTTGCTCGCTGGGTTAAATGTTGTTTTAAGTTTGGGTGCTCGGGAAGTGGAGGCTTACTCGGATTCGCGGCTGGTTGTTAACCAGGTGCAGGGCAGTTTCGAATCCCGCGATCCACGGATGAAAGAGTACCTACGGGTAGTGAAACAAGTCATGGGCAAGTTCTCTATGGCGAAAGTGGTCCAGATTACCCGAGGGCAGAATAGACATGCTAACTCTTTGGCTACGTTGGCCTCGGCAATAACTGATGGCGTTCCTCGAATGATCAAGGTAGAGCTTGTAACGGAACCGAGTATTAGAGCCATAACCAACGCCGACATCAGCGGAGTCAATGTTACAGAAATTTCAACGAGTGACCCGTGTTGGATGGACCCGATTGTAGACTTCTTATCCGAAGATCGTCTTCCGGATGACGAGAAGGAGGCTGGTAAAGTCCGGCGGGCAGCCCCTCAATATTGGTTGTCGGCAGAGAGGAAGCTCTATCGGAGATCCTTCGGGGGGCCGTATCTATTTTGCCTACATCCCGGAAAAGTAAACAAATTGCTAGTCAAACTACATGAAGGTGTGTGTGGCAGCCACATAGGGGGATGTTCGTTAGCTCATCGAGCAATGACACAGGGATTTTGGTGGCTGAAGATGCAAAAAGATGCTGCCGAATACGTACGAAAGTGTGAGCGGTGCCAAAGGCACGCCCCTTTGATACACCAGCCAGCAGGACACCTGAATTCGGTCAGCAGCCCTTAGCCTTTTGCGCAGTGGGGGCTGGATATTTTGGATTCGTTTCCCCGAGCCAAGGGCAACAGGCGGTTTGTTTTGGTAGCAGTAGATTATTTCACTAAATGGGCAGAGGCAGAGGCAGAGGCATTAGCTAACATTCGAGATGCAGACGTCAAAAAGTTCGTATGGAAAAATATAGTTACTAGGTTTGGAGTGCCGGACTCTCTTATTTCGGATAATGGTCTGTAGTTTGATAGCAAGGCCTTCCGCGAATTCTGCTCCAATCTTGGCATCAAGAACAGATACTCTACCCCAGCCTATCCTCAAAGCAATGGGCAAGCTGAAGCTGTTAATAAGACAATTTTGAACGGGCTAAAAAAAAGGTTGGACGGTGCGAAAGGAAGGTGGGCCGAAGAACTGTATAATGTGTTGTGGGCTTACCGGACAACACCTAGGCGTTCCACAGGAGAAACCCCATTTTCCAAGACATACGGAGTAGAGGCTATGATAAACCTGTGCAGTGCGCGGGTGGGCGGATTCAATCCGGCACTAAATGGTTCGCGAATGATGGAGCATTTAGATCTGTTAGACGAATTCCGGGAAGCGGCAATCGTATGACTAGCCGAGTACCAACAATGTATAGCGCAGCGTTACAACCGAGATATAAAGGCTAGAGAATTCAGCGCCGGGGACTTGGTGCTAAGAAAAGCAGTAGGGAATATGCGAGACACGAACGCTAGGAAGCTGGCCCCTACCTGGGAGGGACCTTACAGAGTCACTCCTATAGCGGGCGCAGGGTCGTATTACCTGGAAGACCTAGACGAGAGACCACTCCCTCGACCGTGGAACGTCTATAATTTAAAAAGGTTTTATCACTAATCGATTGTAAACTAAGTCGCAGGTCAAATATAACGTGGAAATGTTTAGTCCTGTATTATTGTGTCTCGTTCATATTGTCGTGTTCAACTTCCCAAATTTTATCTGAGTCGGTGGCAAGCCTGCTTCTCGATTCGGTCTCCATCACCGAGCAGGCGGAAACCTCAATCTAAAGAGTTCACACTAAGGACGAAAGCCTGATTCTCGGTTCGATCCCTATCACCGAGCAGGCGGAAACCTTAATCTAAAGAATTCACACTAAGGACGGAAGCCTGCTTCTCGGTTCGATCCCTATCACCGAGCAGGTGGAAACCTTAATCTAAAGAATTCACACTAAGGACGGAAGCCTGCTTCTCGGTTCGATCCCTATCACCGAGCAGGTGGAAACCTTAATCTAAAGAGTTCACACTAAGGACGGAAGCCTGCTTCTCGGTTCGATCCCTATCACCGAGCAGGTGGAAACCTTAATCTAAAGAATTCACGCTAAGGACGAAAGCCTGCTTCTTGGTTCGATCCCAATCACCGAGCAACTGGAAACCTTGGTCTAAAAATTTCAAAGGATGCGGGCCCTACTCTCGGTTTGATCCCTATCACCGAGCATGGGTAAACCTTAATCTTTAGACAGAAAAACATGCGCGGAAATAAAAAATGGGAATATGAAAGAAAGAGGCAAGCATAATATTTGACAGTTATAAAAGCAGCCAAGGCAAATAAACCGAGTATAAAAACAAATTGTCTTGTCCTCAAAACTTGACGACGTAAAAGTTAAACCTGAAAATTAAATAATTGTTCAATCACCACATCCCGATGACATAGGCAAATAAGCTTGGCAACAGAAGATAAACTCGGTAATCAGACAGTAAGGTCCACAGGCTGCATCTCGGTCGGCGTCTCGGAAGGCTGATGCTCGAAGATAGGGGGATGGCACTGAGTAACTTCACCTGGCTGGTCGTTAACAGGAGGGTTGCTGGTAGCTTCCATCCCAATCACCTCCACGTGGGCGTCAATTTGCTCCACCAGCTCCCTCAGACTGTCCGTCTCCTCCTCATCAATTGGTCCCACGGGGTTTTGCGCTGCAGGGAGGGAGTCCGGAAAAGGGATCAGGCTGGGGTCCCTCAGGTGGGAGTCTTCGGGCACTCCTGAAGCATGCAGAGCAGCCATCCAACCCTCTTGGAAAGATAATCGTCGAGCCTCTCTGACAACCGGCTCCACACCCTCCTCGGCGTCGGCAAATCCCTCGTTGTACCACTTATTTTCACAAGCCTCCAAAGCGGCTTGCAGATCAGCCACCTTCTCAGTCAGGGCAACGTTCAGACTCGCCGCTTCAGCCAGCTTCAGGTCTGCTTCATCTCGTTTCATTGCCAGCTCTTCTAACCTTTTTTCCAACAGCGCCTGGGCTTTCCCTTCGGCGGCTGCTTTCTTCTCGGCCACGTCGGCGACTCTTGTTTTTTCTTTAGCTGTTTTGACGGCTGCATCCCTACCAGTCTTTTCCCGAACCGCCTCCTCGGAAAGGTCTTTCAACCGCTTGTTCAAGATATGAGTCAGTTGAGCAGCCTGGTTAAAACAGCAAAAGTATGCACAGCAATATGGAAAACTATATACGAAAATAAAGAGAGCATATAAAAGCGGAAAATACAAGGAAGGAGAGGTTACCGCTATCGTATGCCACTGCAACCTCCTCCCCATGGAATCATCTGTCCCATCTGCAAAAGCGCTCACGTCTTCGGGAAGAAAGAGACCGTGAGCTAAGCTCTGGGCAACGCGACCTCCTTCTCCCTTTTCCCATACCCGAACGCTGCCATCGGCAGGGAGCGGCATGCCATCCAGCTCAAAACTAGGCTGCCACGCCGGTACTGATCAGGAGAAGGATGCCACGTGTGTCCCGATCGGAGCCGAGGGCTCCTGGATAATCACACCCCTTGATGGTTGAAGGGGAGTTCGGGCTTGAGCACCGCCCGGACTAGCAGACGTCTGCTCTACAGTCCATGGTCTTTTACGAGTCCGTGCATTGGGAGGAGGAGGGGGAGAAGCAGGTGGAGGTGGGCCGCGCCCTTGGGGGGGCTGTTGATGTGCGACCGGGAGAGCACCAGGAATAAACCGGCTAACTGACAAAGTCCTGCGGGTCACCATTTCTTCACCCCGGGCAGGAGGTGTTCTCGAAGAGCTGCTAGATTCGGCGGCCGCGTGCTCAGGTTCTTGAGCAGGAGCTTCAGGTTCAACAGGCTCCTTTGGCTGAACGGCTTCATGGGCGAGTTCCCGGAGGCGGCGAGACGCTGCTTCGGCCGATTCGTCTCTTATGGGAGCTAGCTCATCCGAACACGTATAACGCCGGCCAATATCCCCAGCTTCCCCTACCGTAAACTTTGGTGGAAGGAAGTTCGCGTGCCAAACATCTATATAAGAGAGTAGGGGGCTATCCACCAAGAGAGCTTGGCTAAATGACTGCCAAGTAGAATACACGGGGTCTACACCAAGTATGAGGTGTAACGCTCGGAGCTGCCCGTCCCAATGAACAAAAATCTCAGACCTAAGAACGAAATTTAGGTCCCGTACGTGAACAGTTCTGATGTCTTGGGTAAACACTGAACCGTCTGCAAAGAGGAGAGAAACGGGTTAATATTAGCACAAATAAAACAATTATAAAGGGAGTAGCACAAATTATGGATCGAAACGAACCAACTTCACGCCGTGAGGGTGGGGGAGGGATATCGCCGACAAACCATTTACCGTGCACCCGGACGTACTCCTCGGCAGAATTTCTATTAAAGTCCGACAGGCATGAAATCAGCCGTACCCTCATATCCCTAACCTTTAAATAGTAATTAGACTTCTTTTTTCCGCATAAACTGTACATGTGGTTTATGTCGTGCTAGTCTAGTTGCAGACCGAACGTTTGGTTTAATCTACTCACGCAACTCACTATCCGGTAAAAATTGGGGGGGAGTTAGTCGGGACTCAACCCGTAGTATCTAAGGGTGACGAAAAGGAGAGGATCTATGGGAAACCTAACCCTACCCTCTAGAATAGACATCAATGGGAAAAAGGCGGTGCCCGCCCCTTTGTGGAGGACGATTTCACTTTCATGGCAGTACGCCACCTCCACGTCATCGGGGACGTTGTACTTTTGTCGAAAGGTGGCCAAGGAAGATCCAGCGTTCAAAAGATGAGCATAACCCATTCTAGGGGATTAGAGCTAGAAGAGAACTCGGAGAAATGAAATTAAAATAAGGGAAAGGGGAAGCATACTTACTTTTGGCTCTAAGGGAGGAGAGAATTCTGGGTTGACGGGCAATGACGCTGAGGAATGCTCGGCAGAGAGAAATTTCAAAGAAAGAAGAGTGAAAAAGTGAGAATGAGGGTGAAAACGGGCTATTTATAGAGGCCAAGGAAGAACAAGCATCGACTAATGGACAATTAATGAGGATTAATTAGCGATGATGGGACAATAAAGCCTTACGAATACTAAAGACAACTGACACATGGATCGATAGGCAATGATGGCAGCCAAAACGGAAGGTCAGACGCAACACGCTTTTTGAGAAATGCATTAATGGATCACTGAAATCGTCCCAAAATACGCCCGTTGAGTTGCTCGGGTAACTGTTGCCTCGAAAGGTCCTTGATTCGCTCCGAGGGCCGAGCATGAATCAAGGGGGGGCTAATGTACGGCCCCCTGGTACCCAAGCCCATTTGGGCCTTAGGACATAGGTTAAAGGTATGGCCCAGTGCCTCGACTTTTACTGGGTCCAGAATCCCAGCCCACACCCGTGAAAGCTACGAGACCATTCTCAGAGTCATCCAAGAAAAGCTAACGGACGGGTGACTGATGCCAGTCCACTTTTGACCATGCCGTATGATTTTACTCGGCAGGTCGTCACCGATCATATTCACGTGCCCGGCAGATCCTTGGGAATGTCTCTGCCGAGCATATCTCCTGAAGTGGGAGCCATTTTCAAAGCCACTCCCACTTAAACCCACTTACAACTAACAATATTGGACCCCCACTAGCTGTGACAGTAATCATGATCCTTCCACTTATCTAAGGCTATAAATACGAGAAGTTGGGTATGGAGTAGTGGACTTTTGGTGGAGAGATGGTGGAAGCAGGGGAGTAGCGAGAAAGCAGCTTGGTAGAGTCTCTGTGCCGAGAACGACCCAAAGTAGGAAATCCTAAACCCATATTACAAATAAGTTGTGAGCCCAGTTGAGGTTGGGCCTACCTCCCCTCTATGGCACGCACAATATATATATATATATATATATATATATATTAATATTAATAGTCAAAGTTGAGAAAAAATCCAATTAGATTTCAAATTGGAATTCAATTATATTTTAATTTTGCGCCACATTTCCTATCTAATCTAAGCTTTTTAATTTTTGTATCAAGTGAGTTAATTCAGTGTAGAAGACGAGGAGTCCAACATAATAAACTATATAAAAAAAAAAACATAATCATATATTTAATTCTATATATAAAATTAGAGGAAGTGAGAATTTGAATGATTTTATATTTATGAGCTATTTTTTAATGTAACTAAAAATAATTCAAATTTATAAGCAAGTCATTTATGTAATATACCATGACTATGTGTGGTACATTACAAACTAGGTTATATAAATTTATATATATATCTATATATTTATAACCAAAGTTTAGAGAAAATTCAATTAGAATCAAAATTGGATTTTGCTTTTATTAGCTTTCCATATAAATTAAATTGTTTAGATTTTTACTGTTATTTTTTTCCTCTAAACTAATGAGCATATTTTTTATACTGTTTCTATTCAAATATTTTTTATGCGAAGATCTTGAACCTAAAAAATTGTAATTAAACTGAACAATCTCATGCACCTATCTCCATTCAATTTAGGAGATACTATTGGACCAATCTTTTTTTTTTTTCTTTCTAATTTTGTGTTGTATTTAGTAGAATTTCACATACCATTATTAGAATTGATATTGTATATGTAGTATCCAATAGTGACTTTCAAAATTACATACATAATAGCAATGTAATGAGAAACCTAACATAACTAATATCATGAAAATTGTAAGGAAAATCTATTTTAATACCGCACACCCTTGGTGCGATAGTCACTCCACAAGTATAAGTGCTTGTGCGATTTGGGCCCTGTGGGGGAGCAAGGGCTGAGGTTCAAGTTCCCAAAAAGAAACTTCACACACATATACACTTAAATTAGGCTAAAGTAGAATTTCTATCTTGTATAAAAAAAAAATTCAAACTAACATCAATAGTACCACTACAATTTATTATTCATATGCGTAAGCACGAGTTACATACTAGTTATATTAACTACTCAATCTTGTCATTATTAATCAATGTAAGACTTTATTACTTGATGAACCATACTACATTATAGATTTTTTTTTTTTTTTGGATAGGTTTTCAACCTATGACATCCACTTCTTATAATTGTGCTCATTATTATTAGACCAAGACACCAATCGATTTTTGGTGTAGGAGGGATTGAATTCCAGATCTCTTATTCAACCATCAGAAACTTTATCATTTTTTTTTTAGAGAAATAAATTTTACCAATTGAGCTAACTATAACCCATGGTCTATTTTAATTAATGCATAATAAAATAATATCTAATAGTGGGTCTATATGAAAATGATGTTACTCTAATTATAACATTTCTGTTACTAACATTGCTTTAAAAATAATTAAGCGATTTTACTTTCTTGTGAACATAAATGGTTGAAATAAAAATTATGAAATACCTTTTGATGATTAAAAAAAAATATGCTGAAATAATTGTACTGCTTTTATTTTACTATTCATATCTTGATAATTTGGCATGCAAGCCAAAGGTTGTGATGAACATTATTCGAAGCTCGAAAAGAAGATGAATACTTATGTTAGCCGAAGAGGACAGGAATAATTTCTAGTAATGGGTCCCGTTTCCAAGCAGAAAGTGAAAATCTTGCTGAAGATTTCTCCTATCTCTCCTTTAAAACTTTAAAGACCTAAAAGGCTAAAAGGCCAAAACCATTCCAATTCTCATTTTTAACCAAAGGTAGCCAAAAAACAATAAAGTGATTAAGAAGGAAAGCTCCCCATCTATTTTTTTTTATCATTTCTTTTGTCTAACGCAGTATCTTGTATTTCAGATACATATAGCATCAAATTTCTAATACATAGGCCTTACAAGTGGATTGGATTCATATACTATGTAATATATCATGCATCCAAAATATTAGATACTTTTTTCCCTTTTAACTACCCCAGTTTTAGTTCAAGGAGTGGTTGAGAAAACAACAATTGTGCAAAGAGCTGCAGGTCTTTTCATTGATTACTAGGTCTAGAGATTTCTTTTACCCATATTTTGAATTTGTTAACTTCTTTGGGTTGTTGATGCTCATTTTGGGAAGCCCGGTAGAAGGAAGAAGTCCAACAATATGGGCAGAGAAGAGTTAGTGAGTGGATAGAAAAAACCATTGAGCCCAAGTGGCAGGAATAATAGATCATAGGCCCATAAAATAAACAAATGGGCATTGAGGAAGCAAACGGGCCTAAAGGAGCTTGGAGAGAGAGAAGTAGCAAACCCATGGGCAGTATGTAATGTAGAAAAGTGAGAATGGGCCACATCAAGCCCGAAGTAATGCAAGTAAAGAAAGTAAGGGGCTGATGGAAAGCCTATGAGTCCTAAGGATGAAGGATAAGGTAATTGGGCCAGGAAAGTCCAAAGGAGTTAGTAAAAGCCCATGAGAATGCAGAATTAGAAAAAGGGCCGAGGATGCCCAAGGATAGCAAATGGGCTAAGAATGCCCAAGAGGAAATAAATGGGACACAGGAGCCCACAAACAATGTAATAAAAAGTCCAATGATCATATTGAGTCATTGAGAGAAGAATAAGCAGCAGACCCAAAGAGGCCCAGCAGGCTTGGGTCAAATAATATCATAGCAAGAATGGCAGAGTGGTACGGTAGGAAATGGTAGCAAGACTGCAGAAAGGAGTAAAAGAGTAGGCTGAAAGAAGAAGTGCCCACAATCAAGCAAAGCCTAGCCCCTAAAGGGAGTAGGCCATAAAGAATGGAAAATCAGAAAATAACTCACGACATAAGAAGTCAAGGATGAGCGACAGAATGTGCAAACGAGCCTCCAGACCACGGCAAACACATGAACAACGGATAAGTTTTGGACATACACAGAAGTAGAGCATGCGCAAGGCCCACACATTACCAGCTTGTACCCAACCAATACAGGAAGTGGTGGGTCATGGCTCAAAAGCAAGAGGGTATGGTCTGGCGGTGGAAAGAGGGGAGAACCTATTCTAGAGTTCCCACTCAGGCTCTTTTGGGAGAAATGTCCTGCTGGGATGACATACCACCCAAAAGAAGCAAGGATGAGCTGGAACCACTAGGTGCATGCCATGAGGGATAGAGTAGAGAGAGAGCACCCACACCGTAGCAGGTAGAAGTGCCATGGTGAGCAAGCAAACAAAATAATCGTTTTTGTCTGGTAATGGGGAGTGGTGCAGCCAACACAAGTAAGTGATAATGGTTGGACAGCTGACAAATCAGTGGTGGTCGGTAAGGACACCCAGACTAGACAAAGGTCGTTAAAGGCTAAAATGGTAAAAGCCAGTCACGACAGGTAGTATATAAAAAAACCCTTGCCGTACACAGAAGAGGGAGGAGGAATAGTAATTAGGAAGGGAGAATCACAACCTGCTAGATGGGTAAGCACTGAAAGAAGAAAAGAAAAGAATTAGAAGTAACAAAAACGATGAGAAAAGAGAGAATCGGTAAGAGGAAGCGAAGAGTGTAAAATTGCAGGCATGCACCAATAGGTTAATCCATTCTCTCCCTCTAAAGGCATACTCTCTGCCAGAGGCAAAAAATTATTTTGGGCATAAGCCATTCAGGCCCGTTTCCCTCAAAGTGATTAATTTCTACGGTAAGATCTTCCTGAGAGATTATTCATATTGAGAAAAATGGTTCCCTCCTTGGTCTTGGTCCTGTGACCTAACTCGGCATGACGGATTGATCTTTTCTTTCTTTGATAACTCATTCCTTCCCTATTTACTTCCGCCATTTTCTTTACAAGGCGTTTCTCATCATTACGGTCCTCATTTTAATTGGGGATCCTTTGTTTATGCTGTCTAATGGCAAAAGTACTTTATTTTATTATTATTATCACATCTGCTTGCCATGACTCCTCCATAGCAGCTTCGCCTGCCATGGGCATGTGACCGAAGCTTTGGCAAACGGGGCATGGTTTGCGCACAAGCCGGACTAAAGTGAGTTACAGTTGGACCAATCTCAACTCTTTTATCCAAAACACTTGGACCCAGTACAGCAGGAGGTAGCCCAGCCCAACATCACAAAATGACCCACTACATGGGTCTTGTTAACTTAGGGCATTTGTTAATGGACTATTTTCTGAAAGTGTTGATACTACTTTCATGAGAAATATAAAAGTTGTTAAAAAAATTAGTTTTTTTTCCCTATAAAAAATTTCTAAAATTATTTCTTAAACCAATGCCCCTAACATCCATTAACTTTTCTCATCTTCCTTTTGTGACCTAAAGATACAGAACTGTAACAGTTTTTATTTTTATTTTTATTTTTTATATAAGATAGAGATTCTACTCTAACTTAATCTAAATGTACATGTGTGTGAAGCTTCTTCCTTGAGATTGTAACCCTGGCTCTTGCTCCCCACACCTTATACCCCACATCTCACCAGCACTTATATTTGTAAAGTGACCATCACACTAAGGATGTGCAGTGGTAGAATTGTAACAACTTAAGAGTGAGCAAATCAATTAAATGTCAATTGTAAGCCATGCAAATAAACCTTGAATCTAGTTACTCATAAAAGGAAAACAAATTTAGACCAAAATCATTCTCTATATACAAATGGTGTTCACAAATGGTGACTCTGCATAATTATGTTTTGGTAATAAAATCTTTCCAATTGGATTCTTTTTAAAAAAGAAAAAGAAAAAAGGCAATACATTGATACTCCATGAGTAAATATTGTTCTCATCTCATATTTGGATTAGCTTTTCTTATCTCACATTTAAACTCCCAATCTTCTTATCCCATTTGCAATTTAGAGATTTATTTGTATCACACTCAAAATAAATAATATATTACAAAATATCAACAAAGCAACAGACAGGGAAGCAGAAAGAGATTGCAAAGACTTTTGATTGGCCAGTCAATGTTGGACTAAAAACTTGAAAGAAAGAAAGAAAGAAAAAAAAAAAAAAAACTGTAATTGCTAGTACAAAACTAAGGTCAAAACTTGAAAATAATCTTAAATTAAAAATAAATAATAAAAAAAAAAAAAAATCTTCCTTACATAGTTGCATCTCTCATAGCCACTAGTCCTCAACTATCAAATGTCTAAAGTCTTAAGAACATTATCAAAAAGTCAAATCAGTCTTCCTAGACTAATTCAATCAAATATTATTAGCTCTTTGTAAACCTCAATAATATATTGCTCTCTCATGATTCTCATCTCACCAACACTCCTATGGACCCCACAAACTCCCAACTCAGTATTTCTCATTTTCTCTCTCTCCAAAAGCCCAATTAGATTGCCCCTATGTTTTTGAGTCTTTTGACCCCATAATAAATAATATAATTCTCATTCACAACAAGAATAATCCAATTGAAGAATCTCTCATCACTCATCAACTTCAGAGAGAGAGAGAAAAGTAAGATAGAAATATAGAAAGAGAGAGAGATAACCCCAAAACCCCAAATGGGTGGAAACGGAAAACACAGGTGGAAAATTTCATTTCACCGCTCTAACTCCAGTCCCAAACAGACCCCTAAGGATTTCATCTGCCCAATTTCCGGGTCCTTAATGTCCGACCCGGTTGTGGTCTCTTCGGGTCAAACGTTCGAGCGCGTGTCCGTACGCGTCTGCCGCGACCTCGGGTATTCCCCGAGACTCGAAGACGGGTCGAGACCCGATTTCACGACCGAGATTCCGAACAAGGCGTTCAAGTCCACGATCCTCAAGTGGTGCGAGAGCAACGGTACGGAGCACCCGTCCGCACCGGATTACAGCTCCGTGGAGCGGATGGTCCGGTCGGCAATGGAGGCGGAGGAGAGGAATTCGGGTCCGGAGATTAGGATTTCGGAGCGGGAGCTTCTGAGAGGCGTGGCGGAGAATCCGCCGTTGATTCTGTCGCACGCGGCGACTGAGTTAGGTCACCGAGTCAATCGCTTCCACTCTAGCTCCTCCGACGAGTCGGTGGTTATCGCGGCGGGGAGTCCAGGTACTCCTCTACCACTCGCGACTCGGCCTTTGTGTTACTCTTCCTCATCTTCCTCCTCCGAAATCGTCGCGAACGAAACTCTAAGCCTAACCATAGGCCCTAACTCTTCCACTCCCGAAGAGGACCAGTTCATCGCGAAGTTGAAAAGCGCGGAGGTTTATGAACAAGAAGAAGCTGTGGTTTCGCTGAGAAAGCTCACGAGGACCAGAGAAGACCTTAGGGTTTCGCTCTGTACTCCTCGGCTACTCTCCGCCGTCCGATCGTTGATTCAATCCAAATACGCCGCCGTACAAGTCAACGCCATCGCTTTGTTGGTGAACCTCTCTTTGGAAAAGCGCAACAAGGTGCAGATCGTGCGGTCAGGATTCGTTCCGCTCTTGATCGACGCGTTGAAAGGCGGATTCAGCGAGTCGCAGGAACACGCCGCCGGCGCGCTCTTCAGCTTAGCGTTGGAGGACGACAACAAAATGGCAATCGGAGTGTTAGGAGCTCTGCCGCCATTGATGCACGCGCTGAGATCAGAAAGCGAGCGAACTCGGCACGACTCGGCACTGGCACTGTACCACTTGACTCTAATTCAAAGCAACCGAGTCAAGCTGGTGAAACTCGGAGCCGTGCCGAGTCTTTTAGCAATGGCTAAAACCGGCGAGTCAGCGAGTCGCGTGCTGTTGATTCTATGCAACTTGGCTGTATCCGTGGAAGGGAGGTCAGCTATGCTGGATGCCAATGCGGTGGAGTGTTTGGTGAGAATGCTTAGGAATGGCGAAGGAGCAGAGTCCGAGGCGACGCGCGAGAACTGCGTGGCCGCGATGTATGCCCTCAGCCAAGGAAGTATGAGATTCAAAGGATTAGCAAAGGAAGCAAGAGCTGTTGAGGCATTGAGGGAAGTGGAAGAGAAAGGAAGCGAAAGGGCGAGGGAAAAGGCGAAGCGGATTTTGAGAATGATGAAGGGAAGAGAAGAGGAGGATGGAGGTGAAGAAGGAGAGGATTGGGAAGGGATTTTGAACTCCGGCGGAATGAGTCGGAGTCGGTACCGAGTTGCCGGGAAAAACTTGTATGGTGCTAACTCTACAACCTTTTGATTTTTGGTATTTCCTGTAAGTTTCCAATTTTTAATTACTTTCCAGCTTACATGAATTGAGGGATTTTGTAAACAAAGTTGGGTCTTTGGGTTGTAATTAATTATTTGTAGGAACTAGGGAAAATGGAAATGTGGGTTATATGGGTTTTTTTTTTTTTGTGATATTTTGTCAATGTTAATTTGTAATTCTCCTTGTGAATGTGTACATAATAAAATTTTCGTAGAGAATGTGATCTGGAAATATATATATGTTTGGTGTTTTTCCTTGGCTTTTTCTTTCTGATAAGGGATTTTTTTTTTTTGGTGGAATGTGTTTGTGAGGATATATTTGCTTTTGCTTTTCACACTTTAAAGTTGGAATCATGAAAGGTCTTTTGTTTATACAACTAGAAATTAATAGGCAAGAGCTATGGAAAAGTACACAATTGTGCATAAAAGTTTGAGATTATTATGTTGTTTTTTCTTTTAAGTTCATGATTGCATAGTAAAGGGGTTGGTTTGTTTAATTGCCTAATTTGAGCTACAAATGCTTGTTTATATGTTGTGTCTTGTATGTTCTGAGAATCTGAGTGAGAAAGAAATGTTGGGTGTGACTTCTTTTTGAGCATTGGCTTGGTCCAAATCAAGGTAGTTTAATACTTTGCTTGATTTTGCTTTATTGTTTTAGGATTTTGTTGGTTATGGATATGGTGGATTTCTTTTTTCGATGTTGGAATTTTGCGTTCTCAGTGGGGGGATGTTCTGTTCATACTGCTTTTTCGGCTTTTGATTCTATTTGCCAAAAGTTGGGCTTCTCGATTGTTTTACCATTCTTAAGCCAAGGACTTTTATAAATGATTTAGCCATTTAGGTCCTTCGTGAGTCCTGAGCCAAGAATAGGTTTGTCAAGGAATGAGATTGTTGTTGCTTTGGTTCTTTGAACTTTGAAATTCTAAACAGCGACTCAAAGATGGTTCTATCACGTGTCTAAATGAGACTAGTAAAAAAATGATTAGTAGACTCTTTTATTTTTTTTACTAGTCTCATTTAGACATGGTGAGAAAGTATCTCCTGTGTCCATTTTATACGGTATTCCTTTCACAGATATATGGGTCCTATACCTCATGCTTTGAGACTTGAACCCTCGTTCGCGTGGACTCTTCTTTTAAATCTGCATGTTTCTTTTTCTTTTTTTTAGTAAAACTTTTAGTAAAACAGACAGGTTATAATGTATTTGAGACTTTGAGTTATGGTAATTTTACTGTAGAATGTCAATTTGACTTTGCTAATTGGAAAGTCTACGAATAGGTGCACGATTTTTTCTACGAATAGGTGCACGATTGTTTTTTCCAACTTAACGCGTCAAATGCTCATCAAAATAAGGCCATGTTAAAAGTCAACATAAATGTGAGACAATGAGAGTTTGTCTGTCTTAATGAAATTCTAGAAGTATATATTTGTAACTCAAGTGCACTAAAATGTTTTTGCAATAAATTGTGGGTTTTCAAATTAAATGAATAAATGATTAATTTAGTGTGACATAATGAATGAGATACCATGCCTCATGAAAGCAACAGATATTAATTAACTCAAATCTTCTTTTCTTTCTTCTCTTATAATAAAATCCAGTTATAAAAATAAGGAATGGGTGCTTTTAGGATATTTGGTAATATATCATTTAAATAAAATTTTAATATAACTTTTATGAGAAATATTAAAAAACTGTCCAAAAAATCTGTTGCTTTTTTCTATTTTCATAAAAAATTTCTAAAAATATTTTTCAAACCAATATCCTTAAAACATCAGATAAATTTTCCCAAAAATATAAATAAAAAGTTCTATTTATTTTTGTGTGAAATGTTTTCAAAAAAATACTTAATATTTGGTACAACTAAAAACGTCAATCAACGAAAAACATTTTTTTTGTTGTCAATAGATGCACTAAAATCATGTTTTAAAAGGTATATAACATTTTTCGGGAAAAGCTTGGACTTCATCCTACAAGTCTTATCCCCTTTCAAGTTTCAACACATTTTTCCATTACCACTACTTCCTTCCATATCATAAGCATAAATTTTTTTCCAAAAAAATAGCTTGGACTTTATCCCACAGCTCTTTTTACCCCTTTCAAGTTTCAATATGCCATTACTACCACTTCCTTCCATATCATTGATGGTCATTGCCCCCTATCCAATCGTTGTCAATTTGACCATCGTTATCCGCCACATTCTGGCCATTGGTTACTGGTTGTTTTTAGTTGTTGAACATGGTCACCAACCACTGCTGGTTACCACCCATCCGTTGTTGCCACCATCATCGATCATTCGACATTGTGACCACAACCCTCACCACCAATTTCTTCCTCACAATCCCTTTAAGCCTTTTATAATAGGGAGGTTAGCAATAGGCATATATTATTAACTCAAATCTTTCTTTCTTCATTCTCTTATATTCAAACCTGCTAAAAATAAATAAATAAAAGGTAGCATTTATATTAGTGTAACATGTTTTTCAAAAAAATACTTAGGCTCCGTTTGGGAGTTTATAAGGAAAGGAAAGGAAATGGAATGGAATGGAATAATCATAAGGGAATGGAAAGAAAGGGAATGGAATGGAATGTATTTAAGTAAGAGAAAGGAATGGAAAAGAATGGAATTAAGTAACCTTGATTGGATGTTTTAAAATAAAGGAATAGAAAGGAATAAAAATGAATGGAATGTAAATAATCTTGTTTGGGAGCAACATGGAGGGAAAATAATAGAATCATTTTATGACAATATTACTATTAAACCTCTATTTTAAAACAAAGAGTTGAATATACAAGGGTATTTTGAGAGTTTTAGTAAAAAAATCATTAAATCTAATTTCATTCTCTCACATTCCTCCCAATTTTGGGGGGAATGAAAATTTAAGGTTTTAAGGGAATAGTGAGAAATGAGTGTTACCTCCTACCCATTCTATTTCCTCCTACTTAAACTCCCAAATAAGGGAAAGGAAAAATATTCTAAAATGATTCTTTTTATTTCTTTCCATTCCCTCCTTAGGCTTCGTTTGGGAGTTCATAAGGAAATGGAATGGAATGATTATAAGGGAATGGAAATGAATATAATGGAATGAAATGTATTTAAGTAAGGGAAATGAATAGAAAAGAATGAAATGTAATGGAATTAAGTGACAACTTACAAGACATATAACATTTTTTGAAAAAGGTTTGGACTTCGGCCACAACTTTTATTTTAACAAATTAATGTTGTCACTATTACTTCATCCCACATCACTAATAGTTGTTGCCCCCTATCCACCGTCGTTATTAGCTCAATCGTTGTCGATTCACATGTTGGCCATTGATTGATGGCTGTTATTGGTTATTGAACATTGTCACCAACCACTATTGGCCACCGTCTGTTCGTTATTGTTACCGTCGTTGATCATTTGACGTTGCTGCCACTGTGCCACATCCCTCACTCCTTTTCTTCTCACAATTGTCATTATTGGTGGAATTTTCAATTAAACCAAAAGCTAACAAAATTATTTTTTAGCTTGTATCTAAAAAAATATAAAACAACATTATCTTATACAAAAAAGATTTGGAGAAATTTCATCTTTTTACCCAGTACTTCAGGGATGGTCCAAATTAAACCATGAAAATTCAGGGTGTTATTTCTTTTTCTTTTTTTTAATTTTATATAAGATAAAAATCCTACTCTAATTTAATCTTATATATGTATGAAGCTTATTTCTAGAGTCTTAAATTCCGATACTTACTCCACACTCTACGAGCACTTATATTTATAGAGTAATCATCGCGTCGAAAGTGCGCGATGAAGGTGTTATTTCAATTTGATGGTATGGACCGCTAAAAGCCCATGTCCAAAAGGAAAGTCCATCCATCTTAAGTGAAATAGCTTCAAACTACTTAAGCATTGAATTGAACCAAAAACACAAAAAGCATTCAGAAAATGCAGAAATCCCGCAAAAGAAAGCAGCTTGAGCTTGATCACAGGTCTCAGTCTGAGTCTGACTCTGGAACCAAACTCCCCAAGGACCCATATCCGACCCACACTCGACCCACCCGAGAAGAATGCATAGCCGTACGAGACGACCTCTTGGCCCTCCATGGCTTCCCCAAAGAGTTCGCCAAGTACCGCAGAGACGAGAACCAAATCCAATTCGATGATGGGGATGCCAAGGAGTCTGTTTTGGACGGTTTGGTTAAAACCGTGCTCTCCCAGAACACTACGGAAGTTAATTCTCTGAGGGCTTTTGATTCTCTCAAGTCTGCTTTTCCCACATGGGAAGATGTATGTATGTTTGTTTTTGTTCGAGTTTTTCAACTTGTTCTCGTTTGGTGGGAAATTTGTATTGATGAATTTGGAATTTTGAGGTGGAATTGTGTGTTTTTGGACTTGCATTGAGATGGGTTTTGTTTATTTTGATTGATGGTGTAGTTTTGGTTTGATGGGTCTTAATGAAACATAAAAGTATGTATGTTTTTTGTTGTTTTTTTGTTTGAGCTTTTCAACTTGTTTTGGTTTGGTGGGCAATGGGTATTGATGAATTTTGAATTTTGAGGTGGAATTGTGTGTTTTTGGACTTGCATTGAGATGGGTTTTGTTTATTTTGTTTGATTAGTCTAGTTTTAGACTTTTAGTTTGATGGGTCTTAACTCTTAATGAATCATAAAAAGTTAGTACTTTTTTGGACCTAGATTTTTCACGGGGTTGTGTTTTATAGAACAATTTTGATAATGTGGGCGTCTCAATTGTATTTCTCAACCTAAATGTGTCCTTTTGAATAAGTTATTTTTGTGTTGGTTTTAATAGTTGTTGTAATGGACAATATGATTTATTGTTTCTGACTATTTGTAATTTGCTGCATGATTTTCTTTGGCCTGATGGATATGGGTGTTTATTGCTTATTGGGGGTACTATTGCTCTGGTTTTGAAAGATTCTTGTGCTTTGTCTAAGGTCCTTGCTGCTGAATCAAAATGTTTAGAAAATGCCATAAGATGTGGAGGTTTAGCCCCAACTAAGGCTTCGTGCATTAAGAATATATTGAATTGTTTGCTTGAGAAAAAAGGCAAATTGTGCTTGGAGTACTTGCGAGATTTGTCAGTTGATAAAATTAAGGCTGAGCTATCTCAATTCAAAGGAATTGGCCCCAAAACGGTAATCATCTTTTTTATGATACTTTTGTATGCTTCATCCTTGCATCTGTTGAAACCTTCATAGTATCAAGAGCATTGGTGGCCTATATGTATATAAAATTGCCAATTCAGCTCCAATTTTGTTGTCTTTGTTGGTCATATTGATCAACACAGAATGTGCACATCTACTGGTAGTTAAAATGGTCCAGAAGGTTTTTACTTATTTTTTTCCTTCCTATTTGTTACTATCCTTTATTCACACATGCACAGCACCACACCATGTATATATTTTCCCCCAATTGCATCAGAATTTCATGATTGTGAAATGGATGATAGGTGGCTTGTGTTTTGATGTTCAATCTTCAGCTAGACGATTTTCCAGTGGATACACATGTGAGTACTATATTTTTTTCACTTCTTTTGCACTGTGGGATTCTCCTCATACTCACATGTTTATGCAGGTGTTTGAGATTGCAAAGGCCATTGGTTGGGTACCAGCTCTGGCTGACAGGAACAAGACATATCTTCATCTTAATCAACGTATCCCAAATGAACTTAAGTTTGATCTTAACTGTCTTCTGTATACCCATGGTAAGCTCTGCCGTAAATGCACCAAGAAAGTGGGTAAGCAGCAAAGAAAGGAATCCCATGAAATCTCTTGTCCTCTCTTAAATTACTGCAAGAACTCTTTGTATGAAATCAAGTTAATAAATTCAATTTAAGGTTGAAAGCCTTGCTTGAACCTATTATGCTTTTCCTTTTGTCTTGAAGAAGGAGGATATATGACATAAAATGTAGTGATACATCCAATACATTACTGCACCCTTCTTCACTGTGTGTTTTATAGTATATATCCTTGTTTGATTTCAAATTGAGTTTATTAAACTGTTTCTAAGGGATCTACTTGAATTTCTTCAATAAATTAAGAAATCAAGTTGAAATTGCACTAAAAGAAAAAACAAAATGGATTTTTTTTTTGTGTGTGTGTGTGTGGGGGGGGGGGGGGGGGAGGGCTGATAAGGAATGAGAGAGTGCAATTTGCGAGTCATTGAGTAAGTACACATTTCAATTGTTTTTAAGATATCAAAAGTCTTGATGGTTCCTGTTGGCTCAATTTAACATAATTTTCAATTGCAACAGTTTTGATAACCCCTCCATTAAAAATGCTAAATGAGTGGGTTTATTTAAGTCCATGTTTTTGGTTGCATTGTTTACATATGTATGCCAAGATCTTCTTTTGACCTTAGTGGATATGCTTACATCATTATCCACTTCCATCATCCCCTGTTTATGCAGTAACTCCACCCCCAAATTCTTTCGTTTACCAAGTTTCCATTCGTTGTATGAGGCCAGAGGAACTGTTATGAAAACGATTATGGAAGAGGCGTGTTGCTGCAGTATTACTGAATTTAGCATAAGTATGCATGTGGACACATGAAAGGAGTGATCATTAATAAGCTCAGAGTCTTAGACATGCTGAAAGTACGGTACAGATAAGTATAGAAGTCAGAGCTTTCCCTCTAGCAGGCATGCCACTTCTTTTTGACCTTTGGTGTTAAATAAAATAATTTAGGCTAATCCCTTTTAATAATGCTATCAGCGTTTCATAATGCCTCAGCAAATTTGCATGTAAAAAATGCCTAGCTGCCTATATACCATATAAAGTAAGATAATCTCTCTTTGATATGGAAAATTTGATGCATTTCTTTGTTAAAATGTTGTCCTAATCCTCTGATGGATGCCAACTACCTACTTCTGTTGTTGTTACTCATTTTCTTTGGTTGACTCTTTCGACATATTTATCCTGTTCTTAACATGGAATAATACTATTTGTGTGTAAACTATTGGTGAACCCAAAGAAGTTTTCTATATAAGGTAAAGATTCAAGGCCTAGAGGGATATGCTAAATTGTTAGTTTTAGAGAGAATGGAAAACAATATGTTGCAAACAAACTTTGGTGCCTCCAACTTACTCTTGCGTAGAAGGAGCAAGAATGATGATGACTTTTCTGATATCCACATGGAGGCAAAAAGGCTCAAATTATTTGGCTTTGATGTGGATCCTTATGCCAAGGGTGAGAAATATATGAGAAAATTTGAAAGGCAGGGAAGTGTAAGGTCCTCTGACAAAGAATTGTTGGGGATGGAGAAATCTTTTGAAGAGAAAAGTTCAATATGTGAACCAGCACACAAGCGGTATGTATGTGAGTTTTGTCTTAAGGAGTTTTCAAGCTCGCATGCATTTGGAGGCCACCAAAATGCCCATAAGAAGGAGAAGCTAAAGAAGAAACTAATGCAGCTTCAGGGAGAGGGGGCAAGCTTCAATGTTTACCGTCAACCTCTCCAAAGTCACAGTGGTTTCATTCCCGGTCATTCTTCCCCATGTTTCATTGACTTTTCTTCTTGTGCTCCTGATATAACACACCACAAGGAGTCTCAGATTGGCTTGAATTCCTTGGATCAAGATCAAAACTTATACAGTGGTGCATCTCGTGTCTTCAAGCCGATAGCTCAGGCTTCTCATGGCCGATTTGAACAAAAAAACTGTGGGAGACCAGTGGTCATCAAACCTTTGCCATCTTATGTTTCAAAGAAAAGCTGTCAGAGTCTGTGTATTCGATTAGGCTTGCCCAATGCAGCTCCTCCAGAAGCGCGTGCTATACAGTTTGGGAAATCTAAACGGTGCTTATCCTTCTCCCCTTTTGATTTTTATGATTCTCAAAGTGAAAAAGATGGGTGAAGTATTATGGAAAGTCTCTAGGTAGGCAGTCTGAGACTGCATTATAACAATAGTTGATCATAATGCATCTTTTTTCAAGCAATCTCTCATTTGAAATAAATCAATGATGCTCGATTCAGCCTTATTTAGAGTATATGACTTGTGACCTTGTACCCCTATGTAACATGAATGGATGATTCTACCACAGTTCGCCGAGTCTATGATATGATCAGGAAGCCAATCCATTAATTGCTTGCTATTGGATCAATTTGGACAATGAAAAACCAGCGTTTGTGTATTAGATTTAAGATTAAATTTTTTACAGTTCTATTGATTATGTTCTATGTCTGTAGTTTACCTTAAGCGGAGAAAGCAAATCACATAAGCAATTCAACTTCTTAAAAAGTGGATGCTATTTGCAATGCATATTTTGGATCTTTCTGCTTGTTTACTACTTCCTTGTGTTGCTAGTTGATACGCAGATGATCTGTTCTTTCATTTTTGTTCAAATTCTCCTTGAAAATTATTGAAAAGAGCCAATTGTGTTTTTGGCCGCATACAAATATGCATGACAATTTACATTGAATTGAGAGTGAAACTTTGATTGCCATATTTTTTGCAAATGTTGTATAAATTCATGGAATCCATTCAGTCAACTGACTTTTCCTTTAGTTGTCAATTCAATCCTTTTGTCAAATTGAGTTAATCCAGTCACTTTGTCCAAATCTGATAATAAATCGCTGTAATTTTGTTAAACAACATTGTTTTAAGTTGGGATTTTGAGTCAGCATAAAAGACAAAACGTTTTTAAATAAAATTGGCCACGTGAGTGGATGGCAACGACACTGCATAAACACTGGTAACATTAAACGAATTGAGTCAAGAAGTATTCAAAGTTCGTCTTCATAGAGGTTGTGCTCTTTAGTGGCGTTGATGGTAAGATTCAACATCATCAACTGATCCCCACAACCAACGACCACCAGCTTCCTCCTAACTCCACTGACAAGAGGATCTCTCGCCATCATTTGATTCTTAAAAATTGTAGCGTTAGACAGTTTGGAAAAGGAAAATTATTAGTTTACATTAATACTAGAATGTAAAGCCTACATGGTAGGCAAAAGGATCGTGCACATTCTTCCAAAGTGGCAAATATTTGACAATTTGGAAGAATCTTTTTGCCTACAATGTACACTTTATGTTCTACTATTCATATAAGCTAATAATTTATCCTTTGGAAAATTCAAAGTCATGTTTTGTTCTCTTGTTCATACGTTATAATCTGAGTTTGGATATTTTATGCTTATTTAGCAAACTAATGAATCAATAATGTTTGAAAAATTTTCGACCTCGAGAAGTTCTTGGCATGTTTAAAACATGTGCTGGATCCCTATTGAATTCCATTCATCCATCTTCCGAAAGCCAACAGAAAACAAACTTGGAAAAAGGGGGAAAGAATCTCAATTGAGAAACTAAGAATTTTTTTTTTTTTTCTCACCTATGAAAATTACAACCTCAAACAATTAACACACTTAATTTGCAGATGAAGAGGAAAATCGTTTACCTTCTTTCATCATTCATTAATCTTAAACCACATAACATTTATATTTTAAAAAAAAGTACAAGCTTCTATTCTCAAATATTATATTGTCATGAACATGTCATCATGAAGAACATCAATCAGATCACCATATAAATATAATCACTATCGTGGTTCTTATAAAAAGCAAAACAAAATATGAAGTAAAAAGAAATATAGAACCTTTGTTTTTTTTTTAAACCCTGTTTCTTCTGGATACAAATCAAAACAATCACAAATATTTCTATGCCTTGAGAGTGTTGAAAGCGTCACACTTGCGCCTCACCTCTCCTTTCCGGCCAGTCTTGATACCAAAAACACTAAGCTTTTCCATTGCGTGTGAAAAATCCTCGAAGAACTTAGTCTGGTTTGAAGCGTACAAGTCTACGAATGGCTTGGTTCTAGGGTGCTTACTGAGTGCATGATCGGTGGCCAAGAGCCCCAATCCCCTCTGAAGATTCTGATAGTACATGTTATCAAACTTGCTTGGTGTCATTATATCATTGAAAGCAGACATTCCAGGGTCTTTAATGTAGTTTGAACAAGTTTTTCTCAATGCCTCAGCGTACTTAGGATACATTTCTGGGTCAGATGGGGAGGTCTTGCTGTAATTGTAGATTCTGTTACTGAATTCCTTGCAATGAGAAAATCCAATGGTATGTGCACCTGTTAGCGCAACCATTTCTTGTGCGCTAAACCCTTTAGCAGCGAAAACTTTGATCAATTGGTTCACGGACATGTTTGTTTGTGGAAGTTGTCCGTTTACACGTAAAGCTTTTGATTCAAAGCCATCTTTACGTCCCAAACGTACTTTGTAGAAAGGTCCACCCACCATGGTGATAAGATCACGCGTAGCTTGAGCCAAGATATCAGCGCAGGAAACAATGCCGGGGCAAGAGAGCTCGAGGGCGGTCTTGGCACGAACAACCAGATCAAAGGCGTCGCCGGGGAGAGAGAGGTTGATATCAGCGTCGCGCTCGGCTTTGTTGAAGGGGTTTGTGGAGATGAGGACCGAGGCATCGCAGCCATCAACCATGCAGTCATGGAAAAAGAGACGTAGAGTGCCTGCGGCGGTTGTAGGGCTATTGATCTGTTTTGTGGTGACAGTTTCACGCATGATGGAGTTAAAATCAGGGCATGTTTTTGTGTAGTAGTCGACGGAGAGCTTGGATTCTGAGAAGGGAATGGAAAGGAAGAGAAGGAAAAGTAAATGGAAAGGGAAAGGGAAAGCCATGGTGAAAGAATGAATGAATGAAAGAATGAGAGGAAGGGTGGTAGGGATTGAGAGTTGAGACCTACTTCCTCTAGTTTTTTCCTCAATGAAACAGCCTCCACAGGAGGGAATTGGGAGGAAAGAGAAAGCAGATCTATGGGTTTGGGGGAAAAGGAGAGATGGGAAAAAGGTAAAGAGTA
This sequence comes from Notholithocarpus densiflorus, assembly GCA_030021035.2. NCBI lineage: Eukaryota > Viridiplantae > Streptophyta > Magnoliopsida > Fagales > Fagaceae > Notholithocarpus > Notholithocarpus densiflorus. The sequence continues at coordinate 2,203,229 of JARYZH020000032.1, read as the reverse complement.
TTGTGGATGAGAGAGGTTTTAGGGGGGAGGTTTGTTATATTGCTATATTAATGAGAGAAAAAGAGAGGAATTTTTTTTGTTTTTGTTTGTGTTTTTCTTGTGCATGCTATTTTTGCATGGCTTTGTTTTTGTATGGAAGGTTGGTTTTTGAGGTTTGGAAGGAGAAAGGTTATCGAGCGTGAAATGCGTTGGACCAGTGAGATCATCCAAATATAAATTTTTTTATCTCAAAATTTATATTTCACTAATCCCAACTTACTGTGTATTTATTTAACTTTTTTCTTATATAAGATAATTAAAGTTTAAAAAGGAAAAAAAAATAAAAAATCAACTACATGATAAGTAATGATTGGTTGAATATATAGTAAAACAGAAAAAAGTGGGTTGGAAGATTTATATGACCTATAATTTTGCATGGTCAATTAGCTTCTCTTTTGGTCCGAATTTTGCATTGTTAATTTTGTATAAATGGTGCCCCTCGCATATAAAAACTGTTTTGATTAATTAATTACCAACTGTTTGTTTAAATTTAACAAAGTGTTTGACTCAAAAACAAATTTTATAAAAGCGATCCAAACATGTAGCTAGATTCCCACAAAACTGCCTCACTTAAAAAAGAAGGGTGGAGGATATATGTTGGTTCTTCCCCACAAAACTGAATTAGCTATGCTTGTGAAAAAAAATGGTTGTTCTCTCTTTTCTTACCACAAAACAATGGCTGTTTCCTCCTAGGCCTTTAGTTAGAACTTTTTTCTGGGGGGGGGGATGCAATTTATAGCATGATATTGATTACCTCTTTTTGAATGATTTTCTTTTAGTTCTAATTTTTATCTCCTATTTCCTTTTTGAGATTTGTAATTAAAGACAGTTTTTTATCTTTAAAATAAGGCCTATTGTTTTTTTGATTACATGAATTGTAATTCGGAGTTCACTAATCTCATCATTCTTGGGGGCTAGTTAAATGTAAGAGGAGTCAAACACAAACATGTCGATCTATGAATTTTTCTTTTTGAAAGTTAACAAAAATAATTATTCTACTTTGGAAAAGAAAACAATGAAGTTAGGGTAACAATAAAAATTTACTCCAATTTTACAACACTTCTCTATTGCCAACCACTCCACACTTGCACCAACCTTAATCTACAATTAAAAATTTTCAATGCCCATATGCGAGGTATTAGACAAATTTTGAAATGTTATAAATTTATAAATTTTTATTGTCATTGTAGAAGGATTCAAAATAACTAAAAATTATAAATATGTACGTTAATAAATAATTAAATGTACATATTTCACAAACTAAATAGTAGTTCTATGACCACACATTATTTCATAATTTTTTTATCACAATTATGATACAGTAGATTGGTTGTCTATCACTTACACATGAACCCACAATAGTTATGACAATGAAGTTCCGCAATAAAATGTAGTACTAGATTTTCTTAAAAAAAAAATTTTAAAAAAAGGAGTTATGCTTGTGTCACATAAAGTGGCACAACTTGTACCACAACTTGCCCAGTGGGCGAGTTGTGAGTGGTAAAGAGGTGATGGTAGGTCAATGTGGAGATACTCCTTTACCACTCATAACTCGTCACATGAGTGAGTTATGGCACAAGTTGTGCCACTTTACGTGACACCAGCATAACTCTAAAAATAGTGAAGTAATTAAACATTATGAGTAATACAAAGACCACATAAAATGGCACAATTTGTGACACAACTCGTCCACGTGACGAGTTATGAGCGGAAGAAATATGTTACCCACCATCACACTTTTAGTACATGTAATGTGATTTTATGTTACTTAATCATTATTTAAGACCCACAAAAAATGTTAAAAGTCTGGAAAAAAGTATCACGAACAGTCAAAACACAATTGAGAAGTCAGAGACATGATATATAGTCAAACACCAATCAGTGGACACCACGTGTTTACATGACCAATTAGAAGTGTAAATTCACAAAACCATAAACATTACGTGGCGCCACCTCATTGGTCAAGAATCTCTCACCCAATACCTTTATTATTCATGTTCTAAACAAATGGCCAATCTTTCACTGCTCGACAAGATCCCCCAACAACCACCTCAACAAAATCGAAAAATTCTCATACTCACTCATAGAAAGCTTTCAAATTGAGCACACGAAGCAAAAACCATGTTGCCTCGAGAGTTTATTGTGGCATGGATGCTTGTGTTCCTTGTGATCTTTCCCAACATCTTCAACCCTTGCACGTGCCAACTCGAACCTCGTTGGGCAGCTAAGAAGAGACACGTTATGAGAGAGAAGGTTCGAAAGATGTAAGCAAAGCTCGAATTTTGACACTGACCCAGTTGATATTTTGAGCTCAATTTCATTACTTTCGTATTGATTTTCATTTTGAGCTGATGGGTGTCTTCTATTTTAGTCTTAATAGAATCATGGGTTGTTCTCAATTTATTGATTGGTATCAGGATTTGCTTTGGCTTATGTTGTTGGCAATGCTTGGTGTCTGGTTGAAATTTGTCATCAAATAAATTTTAGATGAGGGATTTATTTTATTTTTATAGATCTCTGCTAGTTTGAATAGTTTTATTTTTAATTTTAATTTCAATTTCAATTTGCTTTTAAACTTTAGGTGACAAATGAGTTAACATTAGCAAGCATGTCAGAAATATGTGGTTTTGCTTTTTTGTTGTAGTTGTTGTTCACGACCAACTTCTTTGCATTTTAAGCACTGATTCTAAATGGATTTACCTATTTGAACAAAGTGGAACAGAAAAAGGGTGAGAAAATTTTTGATTAAAAAATTATATTGACATCTCCTTGTTAATGAATTGTGAGATGAAATTTAACAGTATGTTTTATTTCTCATTCTTTTCAGGTTTTACCATGCATATGACAACTACATGACCCATGCATTCCCGGTCAGTTCCTGATCTTCAATGATTTTGTTAGAGTTGACATAACACTTCCATTTAATGACATCATATTTATCTTTTTATTCCTTTTTTGGCAGCATGATGAGCTCAAGCCTCTTACTAAATCTTTCACTGACTCTCTTAGCGAGCTGGGAAATCTGAGGGTAATTTTTTATTATTGAGCATGCTATTAATGGTTAGTTGCAAGGGGAAATATAACTGTTTGTTCTCTCAATTACAGCTTGAACACTTACCGCAAGACTATAATGGATCTGCCCTCACACTTATTGAGTCATTATCCAGGTATAACATGTGACTTGAGTAAAGAGTGCATAGATAGTTAGGTTGTAGATCTAATTTTTCAATCTTAACTGTTATGTATCTAGTTATTGCAATAATCTATTACTATCATTATTTTTTTTTTCTGATAATTAGTTATTGCAGTAATATATTCTAGTTTGGTGCTTTCCTGATTTCATTTTATATAGTGGGATAATCATTCTGATACTGTCTCTCTCTCCTCCCTTTTCAGCCTTCTTATTATGGGTAACAGCACTGAATTTGAAAGGGCAGTACTTTGGCTTTCTCAAAATATAACATTCAATGTTGATGCAAGGGTAAATCTTTTTGAGGTATGCGATTGAAATAGTTCTTGGAAAAGCATTGGTTTAGTTGATTCTAAAGCTTCATGTGGGGCAGTATGGATTAATCAAATCTTGATGAAGCAGATCGCTAATTTTAATTTCTCAATGTCATTCAAGAAGCAATATTATTACATACTATGTTGCTTTTGAAATGTTTTAATGGTGTTCTTTTCCACTTGGTCATTATGGTGTAGTGCAACATAAGAGTTCTTGGAGGACTAGTTTCTGCTCATATACTTGCAACTGATTCTACAAACAGGTTGGTTCATGGTGCTTACAAGAATCAGCTGCTTATCTTGGCTGAAGATTTAGGGAAACGCTTTCTACCTGCATTCAATACACCCACTGGTTTGCCATATGCATGGATTAACTTAAAGGTACTACCAAAACATGCTTAAGTCAATTTTCAAATACACACACACGCATATATATATATATATATTTATAGATATAGATATAGATATAGATATAGATATAATTACCTTCTAAACCAGTGTTAGGATACCTACTAGTAACAAGAAATGTATAGGGCTGTACCCTTTGTTGCAACACATGTTTGCTAGTCTTTGAAGAAGGTTCATGCAGATCTTTTATATAATAGTGTTTTTATAAATGAGATATTCTTTCAGACATACCTAGAATATTACTTCTCCATGGTCTCATAATGGATATAGCATACTTTTAGTTTGATATAGATGAACCATAGCCCTTATTCAGTGCTCAGTAATTTATGCTAAAAATTGGCCTGACTTCAAGACTTTTAACAACTGAGCTTGAAATATTGAAAAATGTCATTCTTTAAACATGTCTGATAATATGCGAAAGCCAATTACTAAACTTTAATATCAAACTTGCAATCTTATGCTTCTGGTGCTATTCAAAATAGTTCATCTTCTGTTGTATGTTGAACTAAAAGGTCTTTGTTATCCTCCAACTGTATGAAATGTCATCAATCAGATACTAAGCATGCTCATATTGATGCTATCTTGATTAGTATGACGCTGAAAGACAAGCACTTTTCAGCCTACTCACATTTTGATTCATCCAAAAAAAAATTTACATTTCAATTGTCAAAATGTATGAAATGTCTGTTGGTTTTGTCTGTAAGAAGGATATATGACTCCGCATCAATGCAAAATTCTGTGGACAGTACGGAGTGATGGTGGATGAGACTACTGAAACAAGCACTTCTGGGTGTGGTGAGAGGCTTATCTTTTAAAGTTTATGATGTGAGAGTATCACAAAAAGTGCAGCACTGAAATCAGCTGATTTTCATTCTGGATTCAGGTTCTCTGATTCTTGAAATGGGAGCCTTATCACGATTAACTGGTGACCCCACATACGAATATGTAGCTATACGTGCTCTTCGTAAATTATGGAGCATGCGGAGTTCACTGAATTTACTTGGAACAACGCTGGATGTGGTAACTGGGGATTGGATAGAGTATTCAGCTGGAATTGGGGCTGGTAGGTACTCTCTGGTCTTTCAATTCATTTTGTGCTAGATTCTGTGTCATATATTTCATGAGACTACTAAACATATGAGCTCCCTTTTAAAATTTAGTATATATTGTATTGTAAAATTTGTCAAATATGGCATGCCATGCTGTTTCCAGATTGTGGTGCATGCTGGATCTTTTTGCCTCTTTATATTTGTTAAGTTAGCCTTGATGTTTCTGATGTTGGATTCCCTGTGGCTTATTTTAGGGGTTGATTCATTTTATGAGTATCTATTCAAGGCTCACATTCTTTTTGGAAAGGAGGAGTTTTGGCGAATGTTCCATTCTGCTTATCTTGCAGTGCAGAAATATTTTAGACACGGTCCATGGTACTGCACTGATGTCTTGCTCTGTTGAATTTGAATAATTTCTATGTTTCTACGTGTTTTCATTTTCATCCTATGGTTTCTTGATTTATGTTTATAACTTGCCTAAATACTTTCACCTACTTTCCAAGATTTTGTGGCCTTTATTGATTTTAACTTCATGACTGTTATATGGATTGACAGACTTTGCTTTACTCTCTACCTGCCCAAAATTTCAGGTCTTGATTTGTCCAAAAAAAAAAAAAACCTGGAGCAAATGTGGCTTGCTAATTAAAATAAATAAATAAATTGGTGTACTTTTTGTGGATCAGGCCATTGGTTTTACAACCTGGGTTGTATTGTCTTTGCTAACAGTCTGGACTGTGTCATCATGCTGATGAAATTAACAGATTATTCAGAGTACAAAGAATACAGACTACACAGGGGAATGGTCAGCACCCTTTTTGAAATAAACCATAAATTATGTGGGGAATTTTCTCTTCTTTAGACATAAGAACTTTGCACAATGGAGCTCTAGCTCAATTGCTTAAATGGTATTTTTATGAGGTTTGTGGTTTCAAATGCTTTTTACATGTTTTACAAGTTGCTGCTATACATCTTTTGAGTGAATATTCAACTTTGTATTTTACCTTGTAAATTTTTAAACACTCACTAAGTTTAATATAAGAGTTTATATTAGGAGTTTACAAGCCAAAAAGAATTTATGTTCAACTATCGAGTATTAGGCTGTAAAAAGAAAAGAAAAAAAAGTTTATGATTTGAAGCTTGTTATTGTAATGTAGGTATCATGAAGCTGATATGAGAACAGGAAAGGCTACTTATTGGCAGCTTACAAGCCTTCAAGCATTTTGGCCCGGCCTGCAGGCAAGGACATATTATGAAATGAAATTTTAAGTCTCAGAGAGAACCTTCTGATCTTTATATTTGATATATGGTGCTTAGGTTCTTGTTGGGGATATTGCAGCAGCTAATTTATCACACCGTGAGTTTTTCCATGTATGGGAGAAGTTTGGAGTTCTACCTGAGAGGTAACCGGCTTTTGAAATTTTCCCTATGTCTTCATTTAGTTGTATATTCTGTAACAATAATTAGCTTAGTTTAATTTTGTTTCTCTCTTTGGTCTCTACTATGGCAGAATTTTTTTTCATAATGGGTTAAAAACATGTAATTATTCAGGTATTTGCTGGACCATCAAATGTTGCATCCTACAGAAAAATATTATCCTTTGCGCCCCGAATTGGCAGAGTCAACATTCTACTTATATCAAGCCACCAAAGGTCTTTTATTGTTTCATATCAGTTATTTTTAATTTTAGCTTGACCTGACTGTCTGAGACTTTCTTTTATTTTTATTTTGTTTGATGTTTTTTTTTCCCCTGGAAATGTAATGCTTATTTATACTTTGAACTTGTAAAAGTAAATCAACTGTAGGTAGTAAATTTTAGGTCATTTATGTAGAAGTTGTAATTTTACATTGAAGTTGAACATTGATGAGCCTTGTAATTAAGTTGCAAAGCACACATTAGTTTCATCTTAGGGTAAATTACGTATTGGTGCCTAACCTTTACATTGTGTGTCAATTTGATCCCTAACATTTTGATATCGTGTCAAAATGGTCCATGCCGTTAAGTAATGGATAGAAAATGCTGACATGGCTAATGGCCAAAATAAAATATTATTTTCATGCCACATACATGACCACATGTACTGACACGTCAGCATATACATAACAAAACAAACAAACAAATTAGATATCTTTTGCTCTCTCTTGCAGGGGGTTAAGTCAAACATGGCAATGATGAAGACTTTAAGAACAAAAGGAAAGAAAAAATCTGTTTCAAGAAGATATTAATTCATATCTTCTACTAATTTAAAGAAAGAGGATATGAAGTAAATCCTACTTCTGAAACGGATTCCAAGTTTTTCACTCCCAATCCAAGTTTTTCTTTAGTCCAATTAAGTAGTCTTGGAATACATTATACTTTTTTTCCCCCATTTGGAGGACAATAGATGTGACTCCCATTGTTTGGCAGTGGTAGATCTTTGTATTTCTGAGTTTCTGTAGTGCCATCCCTTCTTCTCCTTCTTTTCCCCGTTTTAAATTTGATAAGATGAAGAAAGCCCACAGTTTGACAACATAAGTTAAAGGACGGTAGAAAAAAAAAACAAATTGATGAGACAGTGTTTTCCATTCCTTTGTCCCCCCCTTCCCCCCTTCTCTCCTTTCTTTTAATTTCATCCCTTCTCTCTCAATCAACCCAGTTCACTCTACCCATCCACTTCTCTCTCTAACCCTAATTTACACTTATTTGATTTAAACCCCAACTGATGGTGGGTGACATTACCCCAGAGATAGAGCAAAAGATATCTAATTTGGTTTTTTGCTTTTTTTTTTTTTTTTTTTGTTAAGTATATGCTGACGTTCCAGTACCGGCCGTCTATGTGGCTTGAAAATAATATGTTATTTTGGTCGTTAGCCACGTCAGCATTTTCCATCCATTACTTAACAACAGAGACCATTTTGACACAATACCAAAATGTTAGGAATCAAACTGACACATTTGAAAGGTCAAGGATTAAATTAGCATACAATGTAAAGATTAGGGACCAAATATGTAATTTACCCTTCATTTTAATTATCATGTCCGTAATTTGGATTGCTTGATTTAGGACTTGCTTTCTTGTGTACTTTAAGCTTCGTTATGAGCATGGTTGCAGGCATATCACACAAATGCATTAATTCTCACTTTAATCAAGGCACATGGTTATTCAGCTGCGCTCTGGACTATTCTGATTTTCACATTTGTTTGATTTCTATCTTTTTTTTCATGTTATCAGATTCATGGTACTTAAAAGTGGGTGAATTAATTGTTAATTCTCACATTTGATTGATTCTTTTTTTTTTTTTTTTTTTTTTTTTCATGTTATCAGATTCGTGGTACTTAAAAGTGGGTGAATCGATTGTTAATTCTCTTAATTTATACACCAAAGTGGAGGGGGGATTTGCAAGCGTTAAAGACGTGACAACTATGCAGTTGGAAGATCATCAGCATAGTTTTTTCCTCGCTGAAACGTAAAGCTTTGTCATTCCCTTTTTTTTCACGTTATCAATAATAAAGAAATATTATCTCAGCCATAGAATTTTTACTCTTAAAATTATGTCAATGTCTAATGTTTCCTGCAGGTGCAAGTACCTCTATCTTCTGTTTGATGATTCATTCTTGGTTGATCGGAATTATATCTTCACAACTGAGGGTCATCCCCTTCCAGTATTAAGAGATTGGCATGACAGGCTTCCAGAGAGCTATATTTCAACTAACTGGAGTTTTGCCCAGGTGTTCTTCCTATATGCTTGTATAGCGATTGATTTTTGAAACTCTTCCTTTAACATACTCCAAAGATGCTTCCTGATTGAATGGAAGTTTTTGCAAACTTATATTTTCCTTGCATGTATAGTTTACTCTAACCTTTTTGTATTATTTTAATTTGTCCAAACAACAATTTTTATCCCTGCACATTTGTCACAGTTTCAATTTCGTTCCTATATATTTAATCATTTCCATTTCGTCCTTTAAGTTCCAAAATCAAGTCAATTGAAAATCAAGTAGATTTTTTCATTAGAAAACGACTTAGTTTTGAAAGTTGGGACACAAAATTGACAATTAAAAGTCGAGGGGAATTGACATCATTCAATGCATATGGGTGAAATTGAAACTACAACTATTGCTGGAGAACCAAAAGTGTAGTTTGGAGTTCGGACCTTTTTATTTCAGTTTTCACTTTTGTAGTTTATACTTCTGTTGTTCTCAAATGTGGAATTGAATCACGTAAGTAATGAAGTTTTTACTTGTGCAGAGTGAAAAGCAAGGCAGACGGGCAAGTGCAATGTCTTTACAAGTCTGTCCTGCTAATGATAACCTACAGGTTGAGAGCGCTTGCCACATCACTGATGCTCGTGCCGACCACAGGTGTTTTACTGATGAAGAATGTGGAGTTGATTCGACTACATGCGGACGAAGGTCATGCAGCATGGCTGGGTACTGTGGGCTGTGGTTGCTCATGTAATACCTTGTGATATTCAAGAAATAAGTGAAGTTTTCCGAATTTTAATAACTTTGGTCCACAGAGGTAAATAATCGGGCAGGTCTGTACTAACAGCCATTTGAGAAAATAGGAAAATGAGAGATTATAGGAATACTTATTACTTAGTATAGAAAATTTTCAATGCAAACTTTTTTTTGGGGTGGTGGATAATATATTAAGACATTGCAATTTTGTTATTTTAATTGTCAGAACATAAAAATTAAGTTGCTCTGCACATTATGTATCAAATTGGGAATGTTACATGTTCTATTGAGGGAGTTCTCTTTCGCAGAGGCTGATGGTGTGTATGTGTACTAGAAAATGCCACAGATGAGTAGAGTGAGTTTTGCATGATTTGGAGTTACTGCACTATGCGATTTCCCCTTAATGTGTGAGGGAGAAGTTAAAAACGCCATTTGGTCTTTGGTTGCTTAACAAAAAAGCAAGTTCCTTTTTTTTTCTTTTTTTTCTTTTTTTTTTTGAGGTAGATCGAATTCTACATTTTATTTTCAACTACACCATGTGATGTGATGACAAAAGAAAAAGAAGAGGGGGGTTGGGTTTGAAGGGGTTTCTTTTGCTGCTCAAAAAAAAAAAAAAAAAAAAAAAAAAAAACTACCGCTTCAACAACTATAAAGGAGCGGCTTTCTGGGTGACTGCTGCTCTAGAATGCTATTACGATTTATGATGATCTTCAGCGAATGTGTCAACAAGTGTTATGACCAATCTGGATGGAGGGGGGAGTAGAAAGGAGTAGTAGAAACTGGCCATTGGAGTGGATATTGTGTTCATATTGTTGCCCTCTTTATTAACAAACTAAAATAAATAAACTTTAGACCTAAATTCATATTAGTCTTCTGTAGTCTTCTTAAAAAAAAAAACACAATAAACAAACAATAATAACAAAACTTTAGTCTCAAATTTCTTGAGTGATCCTTAACAAATTAGTAAGGTCCTTTTTTTTTTTTTTTTTTTTTTTTTTTTTTTTTTTTTTTTTGGGTAAAAAAAAAAAATGGTTAGAGGGGGGCGACCAGTGTGACTTCCCTACTTGAGCATGATCATAGTAGCACCCTACCCACTCCCGAGTAAGACTCCATACTCCCGGTTTGTGAGAAACTCACTAATTATCATTTGGACCGTTTTGGATGGAGACGAGATATAAGGAGCACCAACACACAGCTAGTTATTGAGGTTCAAACCCAAGTCCTGAGACTTGTTAGCTTGGTATCTAACCAACTAGGCCACCTAAATGTTGGCAGTAAGGTCGATTATTCTATACAAAGTCATTCTTTGTTACTCTCTTAATTAATATGTCCTTAATTTTTTACTTCTACTGTTTTATTATTATTTATCATTCTCTTATCTCAATTTGAATCAATTCACTTTTTTTTTTCTTTTTTTCTTTTTTTACACTTTCATAGGTTGCTCTTCTTCGAACATGACCAAACCATCTCTTGCACAACTTTCCTTCATTTCTCATTTCATTAATATGTTGCTTCTTAGCACTCCAACATTTAGTGCCATAGAGCATACTTGGTTTAATAGTATGTAGTCTTATAAAATTTTTCCTTTTAACTTAGTAGGTATTCTACAACCACACAATACTCTTAATGCACTTCTCCACTTCATCTACACTACTCTTCTCCTATAATTCACATTCTCTTTAATCTCTAGATCTTTAAGAATTATTCATCAAAGATTCAAAAGATCTCACTCTTTAGTATCTTTTAATTTATCAAGTCTTGCTACCTCTTCATCTTTGTTTCAAGTTTTTTACCAAACTTGCATTTCATGTATTCTTTTAGTAGTTGCGTGGGTAGTAGGGACTAGAGACCAAATTGACTTTAACCCCAAAATGACATTTTCGCCGAAGTAAAGCAATCATTTTCTAGTGGAAACACCCTAGATTAAAATAGAGCAATGATCATTAAGTAGATACCAAAGGTTAAAATTTGCACATGTCTATAAAAAAAATGATTCGAGGTTTTTCTAGTTTGAATTGTGTTAGGTCTAATTCCAATTACTTTGATTAAATTATTTGTAACTATATACTTATATTGCAAATACAGTGATGTTGGACCTTTTAATTAATTAATATTTCTTAACTTTTTTTTTTTTTACCACTCCCTTTTATTAATCCATACAAGAGGTCAATTTCGAGTTGCTATACAAGTTAGGGAAGTTATTTCATTGTAATTAGGACCTAAGAAGAACGAAATCATGCTATGTAGGATTTGAACCTACGTCATCGGGTTCAAATCCTAATTAGAATAATTAAGCAATTTGGGAAAATAGTACCCGAAGCTGGGTTGCTTCTTGCTCCTGCCTGAAACTAGGCTGCTCGAAACTTTGTTGTTTTTTAAGTCAATCAACTCCACCTTTGCTAAGATGTCCACAAACTTGGGCCCAATGAAATGTTTCACACTTCATTGTTTTCTAAAGGAGAGGGTCTAAAAGGCTAAACCTACCCCTTTCTTTCGTTTCAATTGTCCATCAAATTTACCAAGAGTCTTTATGCTCAATTAATTGGTATCTTTTAGAATTTTCAATGTTACGGTTTAAATCACCCTCCTTCAACTATGGAATCATAAAAAGATAATATATATATATATATATATATATATATATATATAAAATGTCTATCAAATTCACATCCTTCACAGAATCACAGTAAGCTGCACCACACACCCAAAATTGATACTATGGGCCCATTTGTTATAGTTGTTTAAACAATATTACACGTATTTTCACAAACTTTTTCACCTATACATATTTTCAAAAAATACAAATAATTTTACTAGAAATCTCTTACCAAACAGGCTGTATATAATTTTAATTCTTTTTTCTTTTCTATTTTTGAGGTAAAACATAGAAATTTTATTAAGGTAAAAGAGTATAAAAACAGAGTACAGACAATAATCCAACAAGTCTGCCACAGTTTTAAACAGCAGATTAGTAGAATTAAAAGAGAAAACAATAATTAAGGTTTGCACTGCTCTAATTACTCCTCTGTGTAACGCATAACCTTTGATACTCGCTCAAAAATCCATTTGCCGCCTCAAAAATCATTTTTGAATGCTGCTGGACTTTGTCAAAGTAGAACTTATTACGTGCATTCCATGTTGCCCATGATACCTTTGCCCATCGTTCAAGCTCCAACTGTGGAAGCTTTTCCTCCTGCATTCGAAATAGATGGAAGAACTCACCTGCATAATTCAGGCACTTCTGAATTTTTCCTCGACACAAAGCCCAAAACATTCCTGGCAAAGGGGCACTCCCTCAGGAGATGTGCAATAGATTCCGGTGAGTTGCAGCACAATTCACATCTGAACAAGAAAAGCTGGAGGTTTATAATCAGCACAATTCAAAAGAGTAGAATTGAAGGAAAAAAAAAAAAAAGTCTATATCGACAGATGCATGTGACGAGTCGTGCTTAAAATTATGGCCTTTTTATGTGTCAATAGCAATACCCTTCTAGGAGGAGGTGAGGTCAATGTTATTTTGCAAGAAAATGATAAATGTATTACAAGTTTTATTATATAAAGTTTATTTGATTAGTGAGCTTTTACTACCTTATAATTGAATATTTAAATTGTCGCTCTATGATTTGGCACATTCTCATAGAAATGCATCCTCTATTTAATTAAATCAATTAAAACACACAAGCATGGATTATTGAAGAGCTTGTGCAAGACATTTGTACTCTATCGTTTTCTTTTTCTGTTTGTTTTTTTTGGTTTGTGTTTTCAAACAACAATTTTTAGTTTTTAAACAATATTACACATATTTTCATACACTTTTTCACTCACACGTATTTCTACAAATGTTTTCAAACAACAAATTTTCAATTTTTAAGCATATATATCAAATGACACTCTTGTAATCTTGCGGGCATTGTTTCTTTTGGTGTATGCTCCCAAGTCCCAAGTCCCAATCTGTCTTTAATGTTTTCAAAGGGATTGCGCTGTGTAAATTGTTTTTTTTTTTTTTTCAATAAAATCTTTCCTGAGCCAAAAAAAAGTGTAATAATAATAAATAAATAAAAAGAATTACAATTTATCACCTTAAACTATATTTTATGTTACACTTTGTACCATAAACTTTTTTAATACACTTTTTGCACCTTAAATTATGACATTTATTACACTTTGCATCCCGATATTAAGTTTGCAGTTAACTTAGATGAAAAAATATAACACTATGTGAAAAGACCTAATTACTCATGATTTAAAAACAAAAGATAAATTACACTTTACCACCCTAAATTATACACTTTATTACACTTTGCACCCTTAATTTTGAATTTTCATCTAAATTAACAGTAAACTTAACAGTAAAATATAAAATGTAACAAAAGTCATAGTATAAGGTATAAAATGTGTATTCGAAAAGTTTAGATGCAAATTTAAAGTGTAATTTTTCTTTATAATAAATCTCAGATAAGGTCCTACCATATTTTCATTTAAATAAAAAAAAGAAGTAATGTTTGTGGACATGTAAATTTAGCCATGGCGCATGCATTGCATGCAATATACATTACTACTACGTATAGGATAGTGTTATCAAAATGGAAAAAAAACTACGTATAGGAGAGAATTGTGACCCATGGCATGGGCCATGAATCCCACTAATAAATAACAAAGGGGACCACTAGAGTTAATGGAGATATATATGACGCACAAAATTCCGAAAAACCGAATCTTGCTCTTACCAAAAATAAACAGTGAAGCCAAAAAAATATCTCAAGTAATCCATCCAACTCTATCTCATATTTTTATTATGTTTTTTGAAAGAAGAGAGAATGGGGGCCAGTTGGGTTGGAAGAAAGAGATGATGAGCTGGTCTCCAATATTTTCCAAGTCCCCATATATAGGTAGCAAGGCCAGCTGTAAGGCTGATCACTCGATCTGATATGCGTTAAAAATGGATATGCTAATGCTTGACAGTAACCCAAGGCCATAGGCGGTACGGAAAAATACCATACCTAGTTTTAGTTTTAGTTTTAGTGAGTGAGTGAACAAACCCTGACGGGTCACGACAACTCACCTCTGCCAGCTCACTTATCCATTTATATCATTCTTTTGCTTTTTTGCTTTTTTTTTTTTTTTTTTTTTGTCGTGACCTGTAGGGCGGAACTGGTAAGAGTTGGTAAATATTTTATCATTTTTACTACTGCAAATTGCAATAAGTACTGTGATATGACAATTGACACGTACAAATTTTAAAGCTATTGGTGTCATTAATACAACTTGCATAGGAATCGCAATGGCAGTAGATATATAAGTATGAGCAATTACATCAACTCGTGCACAAAATTTCGTCTATTTTATACTTAAAATTTATTTTTTTTATACTATTATTTTTATAAAATATTCACATCAGTTTATTTATTTTACAAGATATTTCAATAAAATATTCTTTCCTATCATTTTTTTATTATTTCTCTCAACTACCCTTTTACATACCCGCTCTCTCTCTCTACTCATTTTTCTGATTTGTTGCTCTCTCTCTGTACCCATCTCCATCCATCTCTATACCTGGTCAGATCTCCATAAACAGCTTCACTTCTCAAACAAGACCCAATCTCCAAACAAGCACCGATCTCCAGCAAGACCCATCTCTCTACCCATCTTTATACCAACACAAATCAACTCTCCCTCTCGGTCAGATCTCCCTAGCTCCGATCAGGCAAGACCCATCTCAGTCAAGCTCCGATCAAGCAAGACCCACGAGCTCCAATCGTTCCACAAGCACCTATCAAGACCCATGAGCTCCAGTCAAGCATCGATCTCGACCCACGAGCTCCAGTCAAGCACCGATCTGTCTCTCTGTTGGTTTGTCCTTGTGGGTTTGTTTGTGTGTGTGTTTGTGTATTTGTGTGTTGATTTGTCTATATGGATGTGTTTGTGCGTGGGTGTGTTTGTGTGCATCTGAGGAAAAAAGAAGATGAGGAGAGGAGAAGCCACTAAAGCCACTTAGTTCGTTGTGCATGGAGAAGAGAGATAAAAAAAAGAGCGAACGAAAAATTAATAAAATAATAAATACACATGCTACAGTAATCGTGCATATATACACGGTTACTGTAGCAATTGTGTATTTATACACAAGTTTACACCCACTGATGTGGGTGATTTTTTGCTCAAATTGTGTAAAAGTAGTTAGTTTTTTCATTTTGCACATTTATGCACAGGCTGATGTAATTGCTCTTACAGTGATGGTATAAATTTACACATTTATTTTTTATTTTTTTATTTAATGAAGAATGAGATTGGATAAAAGTTGTTGTACGTAAAGAAAAAGAAATAAGGATTAAAAAAAAGAAATAATTATAAAAAAATTATGAAAATTAATATTTTAATGTAAAGTAAATATAGATAATTTAATATAATGTGTTTTGAAAAGTAAATATAAAAAATAAAAAATATATATAAATAGACATAAGTTTTTACCTAAGCTAATATTTTTTTTTGAGAATCTAAGCTAATATGAATATAGCCTTTTTTTTTTTTTTTTTTTTAATCTTTTTTGAAAACAACTTTACTACTAGAGTCAATTTGGTTGTGTTATTTAAACAATAATTTTCAATAATACTTTTTTATCAATACATATTTTTATAACACTTAAACAACGTTATTAATATTAGTCTTCCATGAATAATAGTAGGATTACATTTTTTACCACTTTTTTTTCATAATTATCTTATATAACATATTGTGATTAATTGGTATCCGTCACTTTCATTATAATTCATAATGTCATAATAAAGTTGTACCAAAATTTTTTTTTCTTGTCTTCTAAGGTATTAGTCTGCAGTACAGGCTGTACAGTACGTAATGAACATCCAGCTGTGTGGAGTAAAAGCACCATTTTGACTCGTGTACGAGTATGACCAAGGTCCTAGGTCCAAGGGCAACGAGCCGTTCCCACAATGTTAAGATGTCTTTAGACGCTTCTCAAAAAGAGAGATGTCTTCAGACCAAAAAAAAATGTTAAGATGTCTCATGAGTCATGACCAGAAAATAATAAATAATGAGAGTACTATTTATTATTCAAAGAACAACCTAGAGATTATATATTTTACAATTAATTCACCAACAACTCTACAAGTTTTTTTTTTTTGCTTGTCCTTTAATTTATATATTTTATTCTTGGCAGCTCATACTCCAAGTGGCACTATTTTGAAATCTTTTAGATTAATACAATAAAGAATAAACCGAGCATTCTACAAAAGATTTTTTTTTTTAAATATTAGGATTTTGGGCTGACAAGATTGGTGAATTTTAGAAAAAGTGTTTTTCTAATCCCCAATATGACTTTTTTATTTTCTATGTTCTTTCAATCTATCTCCTGTGCAAATCAAGCTAGCTTGCAGCCACTATTTTTTATTTTGGTGAGTAGCTTGATAGCAAAAATAAGAATATAATCCATGAAAATTAGTGTAAATATTATCTAATAAAGAAAACACATTATGTTTAAGATAATATATTAAAAAAAACTCGGTATAATTTAGTAGCTCTACTATATCTTCAAAGAGAATAGACATATTTCAAAAGCATGAAGCCTATTTAGCAATCAAAACCCATTTTTCTTCCCTAGCTAACTACCATTTTAACTCTTTTGGTTGCTTCAATTATATGATCAAGATTTGGTCAAACTTCCAATCGAATAATCATTTGAGAGTGCCAAAATGTGGCCAATTAAATACAGGTGGGCGCAATCTCAATTATGTTTTGGTGTTGATAACTTTAATCCATCAACTCACTCGGCTTAAAAAATAAAATCTATCTAAAAAACAGTAAGACTTTTAAAATTTACATTTATCTAAATAAATCATTACAAAAACATACTTGTAAAATTAATAAATCATGTACTCGTCAAGAGTCTTGTAATTATATCTCAATTAAAACTTAATATACCACTGTAAGAATGTGGCTTGTTAATAAGAGTTCTCATATTATTTTATATAATGAATAATTCGAGTGATAACTTCATCAAGATTTTGATGATACACATGATATTGCATATTATTGTCATAATACACATATACATGAGGTCAATGGATCTATATTAGAGACCAATTTTTTATTTTTTAAAACTAATAATATATAACAATCTAATTATAAAAAATATGCTACATACTAGGGGGAAAAATAATAGTATAAAGTATAAACAAGATGCATTCTTACTCGTCACGTGTATTTTATGGCCTTTTATGAAGATAAAACGTGCGCTTTGCATGTAAAGAACATTGGTTAGTACTTAGCACCACGTCATGATGGCAGCGGATCTGAACCCAAACACAGCAACACCAATAATCTTGATTAGCACCACGTTTACCGACTCTTTAAATTTATTCACACATAAATTACACTGGTTGATACTTTGATAGAACTACTCAACTAGTTGGCAATGCCCAAAGTTCGAGGAGTCCCCACATATACATGTCAGGCCTAATCCTAATCCCCAAACGAAAATTCATCACAAAAAATTACACAACTTTTATCACAACGGGTAACATGATGAAAAATATCAACTAACATGAATCTATCTTTTTTTTTTTTTTTTTTTTTTTTTTTTAACACCATTTACAATTCGATATGTTGCGACAAAAATTACGTAAAAAGTTGCGGTAAAATTATGCAAAATGATGTAATTTTGTTGGGTCTAGCATTTTAACAAAACAAAAAGGTGTGAACTCTGACCATTTTAGTAAAATCGCCACTGATGAATCGCCTATAAAGAACACGCAATGCCAGCTTTTCTTAGCAAGTAGTAATAAGTAACTACACACACTCAGCTAGCCTTTGGTACTTGCAAGAGAGACTAGAATAATGGCATTACGTGTGCTCTTTTTCTTGGGAGCTTTACTCTTCTGCTTTACAATGGTGCAGTCTGGTTTCTAGTTTGTTGTTCAGAAATGATAATATTGTTACATATTGTTGTTTTCAACTGATACTTATCTTTGATCTTCAAATCTTCATGCATGTAGGTTTCTTCTGATATCAAGATTGAAGAAGAGCTACCCCTTCCTAGCCAGGTAGTACAAAAGATCCATTTACTTTCCTTTTTTTTTTCTTTCTTAAAGTTGTTTATTACTTTCCTCCTTTTCTTATTCCGCACATGTCTCATTTGGCAATGTTTTCTTTTTCCAGCTTATTGTGAAAGATGGAAACAGAAGGCTCATGCAGGAAATTGGTGGGTTTATAATTTATTTTCATAATTCTTCCAACACCACCAAACCCCAAACAAGATTGATTGCAATATCCTAACCCTTTTTTGTTGAAAAAATAATCAAAGTTTTATGCTCTAACTTGTTACAGTTTTTGTATAAAATAGAACTATAGTTAAAAATAGAAGAAAAAATATGTACACATATTTGCATATTGTAATTTGTAACTAGTGGAGTACAAAGTGAAGAACATAACTTTAGTTAAAAAAAAATTAGACACTTTTCTTAGGATTCTTCTTTCATTTGGGGTGAAAAATTGGATAAAAGGTTGGTCAGTATTTTGGTTTTCTTAAAAATGAAGAAGTTTAGCCCCTTAGCAATATGCCATTTTTGCATATTACTATAATTTCTCAGCAGAATCAGTTCTGAGCTTCACAATACTTGGTTAGTCAGTATTTTGGTTTTGTAATAAATAAATGAACGGTTTTTGGGTTCTTATTTTGTCTTGGTTTGGTCAGATATATATACTTCAAATTTATTAATAATTTTTTTGTTCTTGTTTTTTGGGTTTAGATTGTGGAGGTTTGTGCAAGCAGAGGTGTAGTCTTCACTCGAGGCCGAACTTGTGCAACAGGGCGTGTGGCACGTGCTGTGTGAGGTGCAAGTGTGTGCCACCTGGTACTGCAGGGAACAGAGAGCTGTGTGGAACATGCTACACTGATATGACCACCCATGGAAACAAGACCAAATGTCCATAGACCCAATGGACTTGGTTTATTATTAGCTTTAAATTTAGGTCCATCTCGAACGGTTTGGCTACGTATGTGTCTATCAAGCTTATGTTAAGTGTGTGATCAATGTCTAAAAATCTAAATATTGCTGTTTATGTTTCTAAAGCCATACGAGGCTCTTACTTCTTGTATTATTGTATCATATTAAATGCAAGGAATTTCTAGAACTTTAGTTGTAACTTATATGGGACTCGTTAATTTAAATACAAAAATAAAGGCACTAGTTGTGAAAAGAATTTAGCAGAAAAAAAATTTGCCTAGGTCAAAAGTATCTGTTTAGTCCATGTCAAAAATAATTCTAGAGGCAAACGAGAAATTTCATTAATGGATGAATTGACAAGTTATTATCAGGAGCTAAAATAGACTTAAAAACTTATTAACTCAATAATTTTGAAATTTTTGGGTCTATAGTATTAGACCTTGTTCTATATCAAAGGTCATGCTTGCTATTGCCCCTTGGTTGTTTTACCCGCAAAAAAAAAAAAAGAAAAAAAAAAAAAGGACATGTTAAACGACAAGCTTTCATAGCTAATTAACAAGTTATTCCTTGAAAGACCATGGCAATTGATTTTAAATGGATAAAGTATCAACATCCTTCATTACTACAACTAATACTTGATAATTAACAAGCCATCCCTGGAAAGACAATGGCCACTGATTCTAACTTTTATCTTATAAGTACTTAAAATCTTATTTTCTTAAGTACACTTTTAGCATATTTTTAACTAAAATTTTTAGTAAATAAATTAAATAATAAAGTTGATTTTAAACCAACACTAAATTAAATTAGGGTTTAATTTTTTTTTAAATTACAAGTATAATTGAGCACATTTTTAACAAAAAAATTTTAGGAAAAAAATAGTTAAGTTAATTCTAAACTGAAACTGACTATTGAACTTTGAGAAACGTTTTCCTGCTTTTTTTTTTTCCCAGTTAATGTTGATTTTTTGTTTTTGCAGAACCGGTACCAAGGCTCTCACTTTAAGGGGTTTTATATGGAATGAGATCTTTTATGCAGACGAGTTTAACTATATAAGATTTTAGAAGTAATTTAACCTTATTATTATATCAGAATTTCATGTTTACAGTCCTTCCAGTGTTTGTCAAATGTTTTTGGAATGATGCGTACTATGGTACTAGTATCTACAAGTATATAAATCATGACTAATGTGAATGCCTCTTTACAAGCGATGAAGTGATCTAACCTTTATACCTAAATTCATATAAGCCTCTTTGTACATTTCTTAAAAAATAAATGAAAAAAAAAACTAATCAAAATGAATAAATAAACCCATCAAACAATTAAACAATAACAACAAAGATTTAGTTTCAAAAAATTTTAGGTCAGTTATAGATTCTCAAAATATTAGTTAGATCGGTTAGACGGTTATATATATTATTATTATTTTTTATCATTTTATTATATTCAAAGCTATTCTTTTATTTTCTTAACTGATATGTCATTTCTTCTTCTACTTATATTGGTTTTTTTTTTTTTGGGTATCTTTTTTCATTCCCTTTGCTCAATTTGAATCAACTTACTCTTATTGCTGTATAAGGTTCTCTTCTCTAAACATGACTAAATAATCTCTAGCAACTATCCTTTCGTTTTTCATTAAGGAAAATATTAAAGGCATTACAAGTTTTACAACATAAAACTTACAAATTGCTATGACAATGAATGTGTTTGGTGGGTTTCAACCATCTCATAATTGAATATTTGAATTGCCTCTCTTTATGATTGGTGCGATGACATATTAATTTGTAAACTCATTATAGTAAAACTTGTAATATATATAGCACTACTCTTAATTTAATAAGTATTTTACGATCACACAATATTCCTTAATACACTTCTCCACCTCATCTACTGCTCTTATCCTATGATACATTTTTTATAATATCTTTTGAGTCTTAAACTGTGATACCTATCATATGCTTTCTGGTCAATAAAAAACCAGATAAAGAGCTTTACACGTCTCTCATTATTAGCTTTTATGGTCTGAATAGCCTAATGAACGTTGTAGCCTAATGAAATTTGTAGCCTAATGAACATTGGCTTAATAAAAAAGAGCTTAACAATAGAGAGAGACGGAAATTGCTGCCTTGTTCTAGGAAACCACTCGCCCCTATATTGGACCTCCACTGTTAGCTAGGTAGTAATCCTTGGAGGCAGTAATCACTCTTGACTATCAGCTCTTCGAGACTCTAGATATGGGAGGCAAAAGGACATTTCGCATCGAAAGCAAAGTACTTATGATTACAGTGGAAGAAGAGGGTCAATTCTTTCTGCTCCAAATCTACATGAAGGAAAAGAACTTTTTGATCTCATTTTTTTCTAGGAAAGAGTAACAAGTAATAGTTTTCACAATCGCCTACAATAATGAAGCACATTAAGGTGTGGTTTGGATACGGATGATTTCGCGTTTGAGTTTTTTTTTTTTTTTTTTTTTCAGCGCCTTAGGCTTATGAACAGTAACTCACACTGTTCATGCACGCGGATTACACTGTGCAGAGACATTGTGCACTGTTCACAGGACCCACAACTACTTTATTCAGAAAAAAAAAATTAAAAATAGGTTCCACGGTACTATTTACACATTTAAAAATTATTTTGTTATAGTATTTTCAATTTTTAGCAAAATAAACTATATTCAAACGGATCCAAGTTAATATCGTAATGTTTATCACGTTAGGACAAACCCAATGTCTCTTTTAATTTAGCGGCACCTTTTTTTTTTCTTTTCTGCCTATGCCTAATCAACACCCTCTCTTTGGATGGCCATTGGTTAGTAATTCCGAAGCTTCTATCTACTTATCCACCCATAAATTTCTCGAATTAGATAAAAGACGAGCATGGCCCAAAAAATTATAAATATAAGAATTTTTTTTATTTATTTTTTGGGTAGAAAAAATGATTATCATAAACAGAAACTAACTAAAGCCAACAGCAGATGTTTGAGGATAACTCCTCTCATAATACACACCCATATTGTCATAAAATGAAAGTATAGAAATGTCCACAGGCGGAAAAATAACAAAGTCATGTAGAATTATCAAGTCTTTCCTAGTCAAGGCGTTTGTACATTTGTTTGCTTCACGATAGCAGTGATTCATCTTCATTTAAGGAATTTGATTGATGAGGGTCCTAATATCCATAATGGGAGAGGCATGGTGTAAGTTGCAATTATACTCGTTAGAAATCCAATCAAACACTACTTGCATCAATTTCAATCTCCACTGCTAGAATGTTGAGATCAATGCATAAGGTTAGTCCATTCCTTAACGCCCAGAGTTCTGCCTCTTCACTCAAGGACAGCCCAATGTCACGGCAAAAACCTTTGATCCACTGCCCTTTGGAGTCTCAGAATAAGGCCCCCTCCACTAGCATGACCTAGCCCAATGTTACGGCAAAAACCTTTGATCCTCTGCCCTTTGGAGTCTCAGAATAAGCCCCCTCCACTAGCATGACCTAGGTTGCCCAACGGTGGCCCAAAAAAAAATATAACTGTAGATGTATTTTAACGGTACATGAGGCCAAGTTTGAAACAAAGGCAAATTGAAACCATAAAGGAAGCCCAACCCAAGAGTACTTTTGAGTGGCCTTTCAAAGCTAATCTGATCTGCGGTATGGGCCTAAAACAATAATGAACAACAAAGCGAAAACAAAGAAATCAGTTGTCAAACACACTCGGCGTTTATGAAGTCTCTCATATACAACAATATTATCAATAATATTGTCTTTCTAAAAATAATATATATACATATAGTGAACAGTAAAATTAACTTTTTTACTATCATCTAGTCAGCAAGATTGTCAGCATGTACTGTCTGGAAGAAATCATCCTCCGTAGGGAATAGTCAGAGCAAGAGTCATACTCTTATCAGGGAATCAAAATAGCTTTAGTAACTTTGGTAAGGAATCAATGCAGATCAGCGGCTTTAACAGGAGATTCTTTATGTGTGGACTCAGCAATTTTGGAACTTATGCTAACAGAGATAATCCTCACCTAAGTTTGGAGTAGAGGCTTCATCGTGTCCAAATGATATATATAAATATATATATATATATATATATACATATATATATATATATATAAATCAAAACCCTCAAATTATTAAGGGAAAAAAAATGTAATTTGATTGGTATCAAAATTTATTATTATTTTTCCGAATAATAATCAATGGAAATAATCTATTTCAAGGTTTAGATTTAATACCTGTGAAAAGGTATGCATGATTTAAAATTTTATTTCACCCAACGGAGAGGATTGTCCCTCCTCTCATTTGCTTTTACTCCATTGGAATTTGAATAATGGACATGCACGCAAACGTTATAAACTAAAAATAAAATAAAATGAAAATTATTTTTGTTTAGAAATAATTTATTTAGCTTTTTGTTAAAAACTTTTTGCAGAAAGTATATTTGTATTTTGAAAAAGTGAAAAAAATAAATAAATAAAGAAGTTTTAAAAAACTGTAGTTAAAATTAAAAAAACACAAAACTAGCTTATAAATTAGTCCCAAACATACATAATCCCCGTTAAGTTTTTATTACCTGCCAAAAAATATATGAATCTTTACATTAATCAGGGATACTTCTCTTGTATGCAGTGCAAGTACAACATATATCCTGTTTATTCACCTACATAAACAAGGTTATGCACTGATCAAAACTTAAACTTTCGGAACTGGTGCAAGGAAAGCCATAGCCACCCACCAAGCAAACCCAATTATGTATTCAAATCTAATTGTGTATTCCTACCAACCACAAATGCTTGCTTCTAACCTTCTGACAACAAGTTTTTTTTATCAACTCGGAGTTTCAGAGAGGTTGGTCACATGTTGCGCCAAGCACATTTATTATTTTATCAAACATTCATCCTCTTAAGCAAAAATATATTAATATTAATAAATAGTCAGCAAGTAATGGCTGATGTGTGTATATATATATATATATATATAGTATTTTCTTTTGAGAAAATATATATATAGTCATTGAAAGTGTGTTATGGACTCTTTATTATTATGGGTCTGGTTACCGTGTAAGAGTATACATTAATTATTAATTTTTGAAAAAAAATTTATGAAAAATTGAAGAAGTTGTTCAAAAATATTAGTCACTCTTTCATTTTCTCATAGATTTTTTTTTAAAAAAATTTATTAATATATACTCTAAAGACACACGTTAATAAAATTATATTATTATATCTTATAACGCATGAATTATGCAAGACCAATTTAATTTTTAGAAGCACTCTTTTCTTTGTTGTTTTCTTATTTTCTATAAACACGTTCTACAACTACTTGGAATGGCAGTTAGACTTGGAACTTAATTATTAGATCTAACATTTTGACGTTTCTCTATGTTTTTTTTTTTTTTTTTTTTTGATGGGATGTTTCTCTATGTTGAATGGCAGTCAGAGACTCTGAATTTTTTAACCTTTGGACCTTAACATTATAGATTTTAAAAGGAAGAGATATATTATATATAGTGTGAAAAGAGAGATCGCATATACTGGAATCATATGTACTAAGTTCCTTTCTCAGTTAATGATAGTTTGGTAGAATGGTTCATCAAAAAAAAAAAAGATAGTTTGGTAGCTTTTATTCAAGTTTCAACAGTTGTCTCACCATTTTATACCAAGATTCAGAGGGTATATCCACGTGTTATGTTGAATTATTGTTTTAGTCTTGCTGCTTATACACGTTGCAGTGTTGCCAGTATCACATCATTGACTAAATTCGTTCTCTTTTGTTCCATGTTTATAGATTTTAGTCCATATTCCTCTTGCACTTTGCAGTCTTCTTCTCTCTCACACACACCAACAACAAGATAATTCATAAAAAATAAAAAAAATCAAAGTTTCTCTCAACATTGTTTTAGTCATGCTGCTTTTACACGTTGCAGTGTTGTCAGTATCACATCAATGACTAAATTCGTTCTCTTTTGTTCCATGTTTATAGATTTTAGTCCATATTCCTCTTGCACTTTGCAGTCTTCTTCTCTCTTACACACACCAACAACAAGATAATTCATAATATATATATATATATATATATATCAAAGTTTCTCTCTAAAGGAATTTGAGAGAAACTTTTATGAATTATTTTTATTTTTATGAATTATCTTGTTGTTGGTGTGTGTGAGAGAGAATATATATATATATATATATTTTAAATTTTAATCATTGAATTTTATGTTCTTTATATTCTTAATATGCATATCAAATTTTGTTTAAATCGGATGTTATTTACTATTTGATCAATAAATTTATTTTTTATATACAATTTTAAATCATAAAAACTTTTTTTTTTTTTGAGAAGTAAATCATAAAAACTTGAAATTTTAATATTTGTTTAATGACATAGCAATTGATTTTTGATATTCTCGAAATTTTGCAAGTATGAAAAATATAATAAGAACATGTAATCTAACGGTTAAATTTTCAAAATTAGATTATAAAAAAAAAAAAAAAATTCAAAATTCACACTCAACATAAAAATATATGAAGAGTTTGAATTTGGAGAGAAATTTTGTTCATAGAAAAATTTCTTGGAGTTGAAGGTGGTTTTAAGATGCTAGTTAAAGATTTCAAACCCAGAATCTCATATATATTTAGGAATTATTAAACTTACCCCTTAGGTTTATCGTATGTTTTTCTTCTCAAAAAAAAGGAAAAAAAGTTTGTCATATGTTTTCTTAATATAAAATTTTTTTGGTAATAGTAAACTATTATAAAGTTGGTCATTAAAAAAAAAGTACCATGAATTATATATATATATATATTTTTTTTTTCACAATTTCATACGCTAGCATAAAATGACTGTAAATTAAAAAAAAAGACTGAATACTCAATCTTTAAAAACATTAAAATTATGTGTGCTATTATGCTAGCAATTGCATATGTCATAGATCAATTTATAAAGATTAAAGAATGAAAGGTTTGAAGGCATGAACATAAAATTATCGGTTGTCTCCGTAAAAAATAAATAAAAAATAAAATATCAGAGTTAGGTTTTAGCGGCTGATTGCGTTTGTTAAGGCGGAAGTGTCAACTTTCCATATCCTTACGTAACACGTTGCCACATTTTGTCTTTATCATGGGGTCTAAAAGTTAATTCTATAATCATAAAAATGGAAGGTTGTAATAACTTTATAATTAATTTTCTATTTCAGTATCTCAAAAATACTCGTGGAACATGTCGAGCTCCACATTAGGGTTAAAAGGTGGATTACCTACTCTATATTTTGCTACTTGATTACCAACTCTATTGACAGCTTTAGATAATGGAACAACATTTTTATATTCTTATTAGATATGCCTAAAATGATTTCAATAATATAGTAGGAATGCCCTCTATGTATATTGAACATGTTTATGTTAATAAAGATGCAAAAGACACGATTTAAATAACTAATTCTAAATATTACATCAAACATTAACAGTCCTTTGGTATGAGGTATTTTGGGGAGAATATAAAAAGTATGAGAGAGAGAGAGAGAGAGAGAGAGAGAGATTATCATTGTAATGGTCAATAAAACAATTAAACAAACAATAAATAAATAAAGAAGAAGAGAGTTTTATTTACTTAAAGGAAAAAAATTTACCTCTAAACCAATTTGGAAGAAAATTGCTCCAACCCACTATATGGTAATTAATAAAATCATTATCATATACTTTTAGTCACATGACTTATTAATGAGTTATGTGACTTATTTAAATAATACACATAAATGATTTTAAGAATCATTCACGTAATAGATTAGAGGAGATTCTTCCAAACCGATTTGAAGAAAGTTTTTGACCTCTATTGATATATATGGCCACTTATCTAAACCATCCTAAAACTCTAGAAACCCTAGCCAAGCCAAACCAAGTCTCATCATCACAGTGAATCACTGAAAAAGGGCAAAGAACTCATTGAAAACAAGATATGAGGCAAATAGTGAGTTTTTGGCCTCCTCTACCCAAGATAGCTAGTTGCAACCCAACCTTAGGACAATGTGTTGTAGCCTAAAACCAACCAAATCTTGCCAAAAAAATACTAATATTTTTGCTTGTTCATGACACATTTTGAGTTTTTGTGCTTTTAGATTGTCTTGAACCATACTCAAGATGTAATATAGCTTATTCTTTCAATATTTAATCTTGATCTTACTTAATTATAATGATTTTGGTAGGAATGTGAGAAATTTTAATGTTAGGGTTAGGTTTTAGGCTTAATTTAGGGGATTTTATATTCCAATTATAAATTTCAAAAATTAATCATAAAAACATGTAACTAAGACCACATGTTCAATTTGGTGAGAGAATTATACATGAAGGGCATATGGAATAATTATAATTTAGGTTTAGGGTTTTATGCCCAAATTGAGGGTTTTTTTTTTTTTTTTGTTGTTGTTGTTGTTGTTGTTGTTGTTATGGACTTCGATCCATGAAATTGAATGCTTTAGAATGAAAAAAAAAAAAATAGAAGATCTAATTAAAGTTTAAATCTCCAAAGTATATCAGATTATCTCCTGATTAATGTGATCTAGAAAAAGTAGGTCTTTTTATATTATAGTATTTATTACGTTAAGTAAAAACTTTTCAATTTAGTAATGTTTTGATCAAATTTGGTGGAATAACATGCAATTTGGGACATCTAATTAGGGTTTTATAACTTTAGTTGAGATAAATTATTTTAGATTGAAGAGTAGTCACAAAATTGAAATCATTAAGTTTTTGGCTTAGTCCAATTTTGAGGGTTTTGATGATCTGAACACTTTAGTCTCAAAGTATGGGTTCTTATATAAAATTAAGGTACTCGAAGTGCATGTTTGAATTTGTAATTTGGTGAGGTAATCAAAGGATTATGGATTAATTAAATTTTTTATAAGTAATTAAAGAGGCTTTCTCTTAAATTGAGGTTTTTATATATCTAAGCTTTATTTTTGAGAAGGTATTATATATCTAAAAGCTTGATTCTCTAAACTTAATAGTAATTATTATATGGAAAGGAAGGTCCTAGTCGACTTAGGGCATGTTTAGTTATGGCTAGCTAAATTTATTTTAAGTTTAATTTAAGAATCTTAGAGCATCTGCAACGGGCTGGTCAAATGCTAAATGTAAAGGTCATTTGGCATTTAGGCCCAAAATATGCTCAGCAACTGGATGGCTAAACTGGTAAATGCCAAATTTTTTTGGCATAGCGCTACAGTACCATCTCATATGTGAGATGGCACTGTAGCGCTATGCCAAAACAAAATATTTTATTTTAATCGGTTCAAGCCCCTCTCTCTCTTGCTACAGTACCGGGATTTTGCTCTCTTTCTCTCTCTCTCTCTCTCTCTCCATAGCCTTCTTCTTTTATCAGATCAAAAGCAACAAATCAAAAGAACAAAATAGTAACAAC
The DNA here is from genome assembly GCA_030021035.2 of Notholithocarpus densiflorus. Classification (NCBI taxonomy): domain Eukaryota; kingdom Viridiplantae; phylum Streptophyta; class Magnoliopsida; order Fagales; family Fagaceae; genus Notholithocarpus; species Notholithocarpus densiflorus. The sequence continues at coordinate 2,174,416 of JARYZH020000032.1, read as the reverse complement.
AAAACAAAGCTCTCATGAACCAAACCTCTCCGATCAAACACCCAATCTGAATTCCTCTCATTTCCAATGGCCAACGTGTTGGTGGCCGTCGAGTGGCAACTTCTTGGCGATAGTTACTACCGATGCAGTGGAGGCACATCAATCTCAGCCACAACAAAGTCGCCTACACCCCATTCGGCGGTCCGGTCACTCTCAGCCGCGACGATTCCAAGATCGTCTAGCTCTACTCCGAGTCCACACTCTGAAAGCTCCGGCCCTTCAACTCCATTGGCGTTTCTCTCTCCGATGTTGTTTGGAAGAACCTGCGGTCGCTTGATCGGTCTGTCATGGAGTGACGATCATGCTTTGGTCTGTATTGTTCAGAGGGAGGGATTGCTGAGATTTTATTGCTAGCTTTTTTATCTTTGAATTTTTATGGTTGCTGGTTTTTTTTGTTTGGGGTTTATTGCTGAGATTTTATTGCTAGTTTTTTGTTTAGAGTTTATTGATGAGATTTTATTGCGATGGTGGCAAAAAAATTTTTAGCGTTATTTGTGGGTCCGGCGTGTGGGTGGTGGCTAGGTTGCTGGCTAGTGGGTATGGCTGAATTGGGTATGGGTTTGATATGGATGGTGGCTGAATTTTATCTCTGCTCTTTCTTTCTTTGTGAGTATGGTTGAATTGGCATGGGGGAGAAAAAAAAATGAAGGCTTTTTTTCAAGTTTTAGCAAGGCATGTATTGTTGGGTGGTTGTTTTGGGTTTAGGTTGGTGGTGGGTGGATGAGAAAGAGAGAAAAACAGAGTGAGGGAGAACAGAGATGAAGAGAGAAGAGAGAGAGATTTTTTATATATATTATTTTATTCTGTAATTTATATTATTTTAATATATCGTAGGTAAAAATAGAAGTTGGGATGCTGGGTGTATTATAAAATAGTATTGTATAATTGATAAAATAGCTTTTTGAGATGGTAAAATAGGATATGATGAAATTTCCAGCTGTGGATGCTCTTAGTAGTTACTTAGAGAAAAAAAAAATACTAAATTGGGGATCTAAGAGTTAGAGATATTTTTGGGTGCGTAGATGTGAGATTAGACATTCTTTTTGAAAATTCCTATTTTTGCAAATTCTCTTATTGCTTCGTATGTGTACTTTCTTTATGTTTATACATACTTTGCAATGTTACTTATATTTCACTTATAATTATTATGATAAGGCCAAACCATAAGTGGTAAATTGTAAATTTTCCTTTGTTCGTTGATTAAAAAAATAAAAAGGGCGGGAGATGACCAATATGTGAAAAATTATGTTTGGACACGATCATAATAGTACCAACTCAGTAAAGAGTCGATCTTTAAATACATAAAGGTCCTATAAAGGGAATGTAGGAGCTCCTTTTAGGTTGATCATCTAGTGGAAGTCTTGAAAATCAATTTCAATTTTTAAGGATTTGAATTTGGGACGTTGATTCAAACCAAATCACATCAGGTAAACCTATAACTCTTTATTTATTTTCAAAATTCAATCTAATGATCTATTAAACCACCGAAAAAACAAGTAATACCACTATTTTATGTAGTTGCTTATGTAAGAATAAACCTTTCGACAATCTAACCAAACTTTAGACATTTGGCTGGTCCTTGACCGATCATATCTAGGTCCCATCAGTTGTAGTCATTTTATTGGACACCACTCGACTGGCTAGCAAATCATGGGCCACCCACCAAGTGTATAAGTGGCAAGCGCGTTTTTGATCTTGTAACCATACGGAAACGCATAATGTGTCGGATAAGATTCTCTCCCATTGAATTATTCAATTCTCATTAATTTTTACTTAGATAAGAATATGTATGACATTTAAAAATCATATGAATAATACGTGTCACACATTCATCACCAAAAAAAAGAATGAGAATTCGTTCCATAATGGCTATCAATCAACATGCCTATTACGTGTGTCATTTAAAAATAAGATGAATATTACGTGCCGCATTTTTAACCAAAAAATGGAAGAGGATTCTTTCCGACATGGCTATCAGTCAGCATAGACTTAAGGCGCTCTAGATTGACAGGAGAAAGGCAATGGGTCCGGCATTTAACGTAACTTGTGGATCAAGATCACGAGGAAGTAACCATCAATTTTTAGCGTCACGAGTAATTTACTGTTTTAGTAAATTATTTTGCGATTTTTAGTACGTAGTGTATGTTTCAAGAGATTTACAAAATCTTTGACGTATATGCTTTTTTCAGGTTGTTGTTTTTATTGCCAACGTGAAAAATGTTAATTGGGCAATCGCATTATTGTCCCTACAAATTTAATTTGCGTGTGACTTGACAGAGGAGAAAATTGGTTTTTTAAATTTTTAATTATTTTTCTCTTTTAGCTTTTGGTAACAAGACAAATTGTACTTTGGAGTTAGCATGATATTCTTTTGGTAACAAGCTTGAAATGTTGCATAAATTTTATTTTTGGGGAAGGTAAGATTGATGTACTAAGGAAGATTCCTGGAAGTGGGACGAGTTTGATGTGTATCTTTATGATCTATGACCCAGCCATTTTTTAATTCTAACATTTTGGAAAATGACATTCTAAATTTTTTTTTTTTTTAACTATAAAAAAAAAATTGAACTATTTCTTGATAATGTGAATGTGAGAGTATTTAATGAAATAGTGACATGACGATGATGGTGATGGCTCTTATTTCTAATAATTCCAAGTTAGAATCGTAAGAGTCGTGTTGATTGGGAGATGATTTATAGTTTTTCTTCCATGACAATGCTCTTTCACTTTGCCCGTTCTGTTGTTTTTTTCGTTTTTAGTTTTTGGACAAACTATGTCCAATTTTCTTGAAATGTCATATACAATTTTGACTTAAGTGTTGGATGTTGCCAAATCCTAGGGTAGAAATTTATGGCAAGGTAGAAAAGAAAATCCATTTCTAGCGGCTGCTTAGGAGTCACTCAAGGTTGTTAAACTCGTTTAGTACATGAATAAAATGAAGATGAGGAGAATACATAGTGATTCAATTTTATTTATTTATTGAGAGAGTTTTAACTTATGCTGTTTATTCTTGATGACATATCTTTATCATCAGACTAAGACACTAATTGGTTTTTGGTGTAGGTAGAGATTGAAACCCAGATATCTTATTTAACCATCAGATACTTTACCAATTGAGTTAACTGAAACCCACCATTTTTATCTCATTTGATGCAGGATAATTCTTGAAACTTATTACATGCTTGGCCTAAAGGAATTAAAGAAGAAACTATTGCCTATTTTGTTTATTTAGAAATGCTAAAGTTTTTGCCTATTTTACTTCAACAAATTTACAAGTTGACGGTTGAAATGTGATTAGTGTCATGTTAACAACATAATAAATAAGGGAAAAAATTTGACTACAAATATAATTGTATTTAAAAAAAAAAATTAACATTGTTACATATTTTGAAAATTTAATCGTTTGGTTACATGTTCTTTATACTATTAATATACATGTCAAATTTTATGTCAATCAGATGTTATTTATAAACTTATTTTCTTATGCATAATTTTAAACTTTAAAAACTTGCAATTTAAACAATTGATTGGTGACATACCTATTGATTTTTTATCTTTTGAAAATTTCGCAAGTATTGGAGATATAACATATAAGAAGAAAATGTAATTCAGTTGTGGATTTGTCCAAATTCACATCCAATAATGTAATCCTATTGATTTTTTTTTTTTTTGAAAAATGTTAAATTACTTGTGGCAATGAATCTCATTAGTGCCATATCAATAATCGTAATAAATGTTTTTTTTATTATCATGTATTATAAAGATACATAAATTTTTTTAGGTTTATAAGGTAAAGATACATCAGTTTTTTTAGGTTTATACGGTAAAATTTGTCGTATTAATAACATCATTTTTTTTAAACATCAATTTTCAAAACATAAAATCTGTAGTATATTTAAAATCACTCTTTCAAAAAATATGTTTATAACATGTGTTAGGTCAACCTGAAGGAAATAATCTAATGGACTAATTTTTTCTAACCAAAACAACAATAAATAAAAATATCTATAGGCAATTTTATATGAAATTCAATTAAGGAATCTGTATAATATTAATAAAGATTCACGTCTTCAACTACCGTTGAATTTACCTTAATAATAAGCATTAAAGTAACCTAATACTAGTACTATAATACTATTTAAATTATTTGCTTCTCATTAGTCGATCATTCTTAAATTTTCCTCGAACAGACCAAAGAATCTGTGATGTTTTGTCCTATATTTTTTGCTTGAAGTTCCAAAAACAATTGGTTTTCAAATTAAGTCTCCTGTAGTAATATATTTCTCAAAAGAGTCAACTCAAAACACAATCTCTACTCTATAAAAAACAATTTTTAGCTTTTGTGTTACGTAAACTAACCTTGAAAGGAACACAATTTGAACTACATAATAGTGAAAACACATTAGCAAATTACTTTCCGAAACTTAATTGTAAAAGTTTGATTCTGGTATAAACTTGAGCGGCCTGTTCAAGTAATTTCTCTTTCAAGTTAAATTTGGGCCACTCGCTTAGAAAGAGTGGAGGAAAAAAAAAAAAACAAACAAACAAAAAAGAGGTTAAATTTGGGCATATTTAGTGTTGGCTAAATTCTGTGTCAAAATATTTTTGTAATCGTGTTATTTAATTTCCATAAATTTGAAATTCAATTCATTTGTAATTGCATTGCGTCAAAGAAGATCAAGCAAAAATGAAAGTGTACAATATGATAAAGTAGGATTTTCGCTCGAGCAAGAATCTCATGTTAGGCGAGCTATCAAATGATGAGTTTAACAGATTTTGAAAGTGTTATACATAAACATTCGCTTGAAAGTGGCATGAAATTGGCTTGAGCAAGTTTTCACTAGAGACAAAAATTCCAGTCGTCTTTGTTGTTCCTAATTTCCCATAACCCATCAAGTCTCAAATGTGACATATATATTTATTACGAAATTTAACCCTAAAAATCATAAATAAGGCTGAAACTTTCAAATTCTCTTTAGAGAGAAAATCACGGTCGCATTCATACATTTACCCTTTTTCAAATTGACATACCCTTGAGAGGAGAACCCAACCAAACACTCTTGATTTCCTTGTGTGTATTGGATTAATGGTGCTGAAAACGACTAAGCCAATCTCAAACCTTCAGGTGGCTTTGATTCTTTGAAGTATCTAAGAGATTGAATTGGTGGTTGGAGTCTGAAGTTGTGGAACCTGAAACTATTGAAGAGAAGCGGCTGGTACAACATGTTACTGGCAAGAGTAGAGAGCTTGAATACAATAACATCTACATAGGACTAGAGGTTGTAAAATTTATTTTGAATCACAACTATCTTCATGGCATATTGGTTTTCTTGGCTAGGCCCTCGAATAAATTTTCTTCTTGTGGGTTGTCTCTTTGTAAATTGTCATTTTGGTCCCTTTAGTTATGTTTTTGTCAATTTAGTCCTTAAAAGTTTATGTTTGTTGTCAACATTGATCATTCCATCCAATTACTCTGTTACCTATTGATAAAATATTTTTTAATAATGAAAAATGAATAAAATTTCATTTAATTTTTTTAATGAAAAACTTCTAAAATTATTTTAAATACAAAATAAAATCTGAAATAATTAGAAATAAAAGAAAAAAGAACAAATCAAACACTCAACAACAATCAAGTCCACCTACTGTTACGACTCAATAAAAAATGCTAATCACATATATATGTATTACACCCCAAGACTAGTTTAGTTACAATTGAGAATCCTTGTAGATATTCATAAAGTTCAAATGAACCCAAAATATGCATGATGGCTGTGATACATCAAATTGTGCGGATTGGATTGCTTGAGTTTGTAAATAAATGACAATGAATAATATATGAGCTATTATGGATAAACCATTTCATAGTAAAAGTTATATATAATATCCAATAAAACAAACTTGTTGAATCAAAATTTTATAACCAGCACATTATAGTTTAATTAAAATACAAATAAAAAAAAATTCAATTATAATAGTTATTAATCACTTGGGTAGATACATCAAGAGACATGTGAATCTTACTTTTGGTATTTACTTTGAATGATGAGTTAATGAAAAATTATACAATATTTCAAGAGAACAATAATGTTGTACTTTCTTCTTTCACGTGAAGTCTTATTACAAATTTAATTTGTGAGACCTATTACCATGGGAGAGGAAAAATACAATAATATTGACATATGATATTGTACTGGAATACTTATTCAAGAAAAGAAAAAGAAAAACCACGAAACATGAACATGCACTCTAGCTCAATGAATAACTTAAACTTGACTTGTTTTCAAAATTGAATTAAACGAATAAATTATAAACCTTCATACACTTCTATTAGAACAAACTAGTTTGGAGAGGAATCCTTTAAACTCCTCATATATCTTTATATTGAGAGTGAATTTTGAAAATCTAACTATTGAGTTGCATGTTCATATTATATCTTTCATGCTTGCAAAATTTCATAAAAATCAAAGATCAATTGCTATATCATCAAACAAATGTTAAAATTTCAAATTTTTGTAATCTAAAATTATATGTAAAAAATAAGTTTATTGATCAAATAGTAAATAACATCCGATTTGAATGAAATTTGATATACATGTTAAGAACATAAGAAACATAAAATTCAACGGTTAGATTTTCAAAATTTACATCCCAAAAAGAAATTATGGGCTCCTCGGATGTACTGATTTATAGTCTTTAGCTTTTACACAGCATCCTTAGAATCCCACATCGAAGAGAATTTTCCCCCACTTTCTGTCTTATAAGTTGTGAAGCGAATGAGTAGTGTACCATCAGTTATTATTGTGGGTTTCTCGGATGTACTGATTTATATAAATCAGTACATCCGAGGAACCCACAGAAATATATAAAACAATTTAAGCGTGAGTCTTTATAAAATTATTTATTTACGATGTTCAATGTGTAATGAAAGGAAATTATGTATATTCATATCATTTTACGATAAGATCAACTCAATTTGATACTTTTCACACGCAAAAAGTATTTATTTTTTATTAGTCATTTGTCACTTGTTAACAAATTTAAGTCGTTTAAATTGATGTTACATAATCGATGAGGTCGATATATTGTCAACATATTGTGATTGAAATGAAATCATTTTTAATACGCAACGACGAGAATTAGTTCAACGTGATAATAATCGCACAAGAGAAATAAATTGTCTTAGTTGTCGTTGAATTAGTATAAGATTTTGATTCTATTGGCAATTTAAAATGTACAACACAGTCCACACCAACATGTTTTTATTTTTATTTTTTTTGAAACCCACACCAACATGTTTTAAACTGACATGGATATTAGATTATTTTATTGCTTATTTATTATTTAATAAAAGGTAAGACGAAAAAAAAAAAAAAACTGAAATCTAAAAACTTTCCAGTCATTCCAATAAATTTTTAAAACCCAAATAATTTATTATTGAATGAAAGCAGAAGGAACCAAGTTTTTTGTTTATATATATATATATATAAATTAATTTTTAGAATCAATTTATTTATTTATTATTTTATATGGCTGTGAACTTTAAGAGAAAAAAAAAATCCTAGTACATTAATTTCATCTTATTTTGTCTACGAAAGTTCTTATTTCAAACCAACACCTTGTTCTAGTTTTACCTAATTGTATTTGTAACTTGTAAGTGCTATAAAAAATAATAGAAAGAAGGACCAACGACGATTCTGTACTAAAGAAGGAGGAGGAAGAGTAGGAGCAAGCTTTAATTAAAGTAGAAGCATACTACGAAGAAATTCTGAGTTCATGCCATGACGATCTATATGGAAGGGCAGTTTTGTTGATGCATTCCTGTTGAGAATGAAGAAGAAGAGAGATCTTCTATTGAACAGGAAAATTTGGTCACGTAAATCTTCTATTTCGTCGGAATTTGTTAATTACTCCGTACGAATTTACAATGGAAAAACTCATGTTTGTTGTAAGATCACTGAAGGAAAGGTTGGTCATAAATTTGGAGAGTTTGCTTTTACACAGAAACGAAGACTTTCGAGAACTAATATTGGACCGGGAAGAAAAAGGAGGAAAAAAGAAAGTCTAAGCGCATATGGCAACGAAAAGGAAATCTGATTTCAGTACGACTTGGTCTAAATCGTAGTTCAGATTCAAGTCGGTTTTATGCTTTTGAATTCATTGTATTAATTCCACTTTTAATCAATTTCAATTTTTTGAAAGGAAATAAACTCATTTTTTCAAGAGAACTTTGAGCGAAAATTCAAATTTGTACTAATTAATAAATAATTTAATTTTCAATATTTAAACTAATATTACTATTTTAGTGGCTAAACTAATATGATTAAAAAAAACACTAAATACATGATGAGAGGAAAACTTAAAGTATTATAATATTCAACATAAATAAGCAAGTAAATAGATTCGATAAATATGTTTTTTTTTTTTTACGGGAAAATTTATTTATTTATTTTTGTTAAACATCGAATAAGTGCAATCCTTTTTAGAAATTTTATGGTTTATATATTTTATAGAGTAAATTGCAAATTACACCTCTGAAATTTAGAGTTGCTTAAATTTTATACTCTAAAGTTTCAAAACTTTGATTTTACACCCTAAAGTTTGGTTCCATTAGCAATTCACCCACACAGTTAGTTTCTGCTGTTAAGTGACACATGTGCATGTTGACGTATTTTATTTTTGCCTAACCAACCTCTAAATTATGTCGTTTTAACAAAGAATAAAAACTTACCTAGCAGTATCCAAACGGTACCATTTTGGCCAAAGCTAAAACACAAAATATCTAATCCTAAAAATACAACGCTTTAGCCTAATTATACAATACCAAATCACTAGTAGAAAAAAAAAATTACTAGTAGGAAAAAAAAAAAATCACTAGTAGAAAAGGGGTTTTGATAGGGAAACTAAGGGCAATAGAAAAGAGAGGTCAGGTAGAGAGATAATAGCAATAAAAAAAATTAATAATAAAAAGACATGAGCGGTCTACTTCTCCATTAGATCGTCATCACAAGAGCAAGCACAGATCTCAATCACCTCAACCAGCTGCTGATTCCAGAGATCGTGACGAGGTGTCTGGTGATATCCACCCCTAGCCTTCAAATGTCTTTCGTCATTTACTTGTTTTCTTATGATATTTTTCACTTCAGGAAAACCAATGCAGGAAAATTGTTTTGCTTTTCATTGTAAGATGACAAAAGTTATTTTGCAGATGACCCTTGATTCCTGAACATTCGTTTTCATGAGTGATCACAATACTCATTATATTAATATTTATTTGTGTTTTAACTTGGGCAAAACGGTACTGTTTGGACAATGCTAGGTAAGGTTTTATTTTTCATTGAAACAACGCTGATTTGAAAAAAATAAAACAGCTGATAAAAAAATAAACAAATAAATAAAACAGCGTGCACATTTATCACTTAACAGCAGAAATTAACTATGAGGATGAATTACTAATAAAAACAAATTTCAGGGTGTAAAATCAAAGTTTAAAAACTTTAGGGTGTAAAATCTAAATAACTCCAAACTTCAGAAATGTAATTTACAATTTACCCTATTTTTATATTTTCACAATCCTTTTTATAGTCATCTTTTCATCCTTTTCCCAGCTTATTCCCCCCCTCCCCCAAGGCCCCAACCACCTCTTTCTAAAATCAATTTTGTTATATATATATATATATGTATGTATACATGTCAAATTTAAGCAATTAAATTACAAAACTCTTAGTAAACTAAGGGCCTGCTTGGTAAGAGTATTTGAATATAGTTTTTTGTTTTGCAATCCATAAAATGGTAGGTCTCACATGTGAATATATTGTTTGACTGATGTTCTTTAAATGCAGTTTTCAAAAAATTGTGCTGTTTTCAAGATACTAAAAATGTTTTTAATGGTATAGTTGTAAATAAATTGAAAACAGTAGACCTTACAGATTTGTCCAAACTCTTTTATTTTTTAAATTAAAGAGTTTATCTTTATCACAAAAAAATTCTCACACTTCAAATTTGAAACTTATCATTATGAAGAGAAAAAAAAAAGGTACATGAGCTCTATTCCCTTATCATTATATATATATATATATATATATATATATATATATATATATATATAAAGAGTAATCTACATATTCTACAAATTACTTTTTGAATTTTTTTTAAAAAAATCTCAAAAATAGAAATGGTATCCCAAACATTTTTTTGTTTTTAGTATTTTGAAAATTGTTTTTAAAAGTGAGAGCTAAACACATATAATGTAAAAATTATTATTTGAAAACTAGTTTTAATTTCAATTTTTTTAAAATTATTTTTATACTATTTTGAAAACAAAAATAAAAATCTTCCGACCAAACAAACCCTAAGTTGTCATCTATTTTATTTTGGAATCACAAATCATATATATATTTTTTTTAAAATAATATTTTAATACATTTTAATTTTTCAAATAGTCATAATTTACTTGACCAAATAATATTAGTTTAAAATGTGCAATTGCAAATAAAGAAAAAACCCTCAAAACTTTCTAATATGCATTCGACATACCCAAAATATAGAAATTCATTAAGTTCATCTATTTATATTTATATTTATATAAATTATTTATATTTAAATATATATTAGTTAATATTATTGTAATATCTATTTGAATGTTATTTACATTAACGGTAAAGTACACGAAATCCCACTATGTTTTCTTTCTAAATCACAAAGTAGTTTTAAATGTAACACTTAACAATTTGTAATATGTATACTATACTGTCAAACATCCATTTAAATAAATGGTAGTCGCTCATGTGATGACATAAGTTTGTATTTAGAGTTGCATTTTTATATAAAACAATATTATAAAGGGGGTTTAAGTTTGACCTAAATACTGATTAATGCATGAAATATAAATAGAAGCGAAGACAAAACCACTACTAAACTGGGGAGCCCCCTAGAATTAAAAAGAAAATTTTAAAATAGTCAATATTTCTTTTATGAAAAATAAAATTTATTTTCAAAAATATTTACTCATGGCCCCCTTCCAAATTTGAAAACCAGCCCTAAATTTGAAAGTTGGTCTTGACAAACACAAAAATTAAAGTAAGGACCATATTTGTGATTGGTGGCCCCCTTAAAAAAAAAAAAAAAACCAATATTGCTAATAAAACTAAAACAAATCCCTTGAAAAAAGAAGAAGATTTATGTATTTTGACTATTTGTTAATGTTCCATAATTAAAGTTGAAAATTTTTGGATTTAAGTGCCGCCATGTTGTCTAGATTCACTTAAAGAGTTGTTAAGGTGTCTATTTTTTCTTTTTTCACCATTAACCAATGACTTTGTAGTTCTATATCATTATTGATGAAGTATTTTCTATGTTGCACTAAATTCTCAATTCAATAAAAAAAAAAGTTTTGATAGGTAAAAAAAGTCTTCGATGTGGACTTATTGAATTCACGCCACACGACAATAATAGATAAAACCACGTGTACCACCAGAATCTCGACGAGCTTTAATTCAACAATTGAATCATTAGGTACCCACTCGCACACCCTTGTTTGAGAGTGATTAAATATCAACGAGGAATCTTTCAATAAGAAAGTTGCTCCTCGAAGAAGCCTTTTTGTTTAGTGAGGTTATTTCGAAGTGGCTTATTCATGTTTTGGCCCCCCAAGGTAAAATCTTGTTCCATCCTTGGACAAAAGTTGGTGTTACACTCAAAGAGTCAATACCTTATACGGGGGTTTGGTCATTGTTGTTTTAGGCAAGTTAGGTGTATATATTCCCCTCAAAAACTTAACATAAACGGAGTTACTACAAACTCTATAAAAGTACTTACTTCCCGTTACAAACCATACCTAATACCTAACTGGAATCCAATGTTAAACTCACCCATAGACTCTTCAAATGACTATACAATGTTTTTTTTTTTTTTTTTTTGTGATGACTAAGCATTTAGTCATGTTTACACGGCAAAGAGAAAGATAGAGATAACTACGTTTGTACTCAACGAACTCCGCGTTTTTTGAAAGTGGACCCCATAACGCGCTTTCTATGGACCCCACAAAAACACATCATCTTCTCTTCTCTCTGAGAGAGAGAGTTTTTATCTCTCTTACCTCTGTTCTGACTGCAATACCAAAAGAAAAAAAGCTTCACACTATTTGCGTTTTTTTGTGGGTTTTTGAACAAAGTGGCATAAAAGAAAGATGCAACTAGAGAACCTCAGAGCCGAGAAGCATCGCAGACAGAGCCAAATTTCAGACAATTGGATAGAAAGATGACAGAAAAGTACTATAAAGATTTTGGACTTTACTTCTTTATTGTCATTTATTATTCTTGTGTTTTCTGACTTGTATCTCTATCTCTCTATCTCTATATATATTGCTATTTTTCATTGTTCTCATATTTATTATTGCGCCGCATGTTTGGTTATTGTTGTTGTTGTTGTTGTTAGTTATAGTTGTTGTTCATGTTTGGTTCCAATAATATTACACAGCAAATAGTAGTAGTGTTGTGTTGTTGGGGCGTTGCTGGAATTCGATGATGTCGCAGAAGAGACAGCAGGAGGATGTGAAGGCTCGTCCAGAAGGGACTAGTCCTGAGGATAAGCGTAGGAGGATGCCTACTTTCAGGAAGTATGACTGACTCACTGACTGACTTTTTGAACCATTTAATTTATTTTGTTTATTTATTTATGTTTGTTGTTGCAAATGTTATGTTTTAGTGGGGATTTTGTTGATGCTAAGTGAATTATTGAGTTGAGAAAGTAAGTGGGTACTGCTTGTTTGGTGGAAATTGTTGATAAATGTTATGTATTGTTGTGGGATATTTTGAGCAAACTGAACTGGGTTTTGGTTATTTAGTGAAAATTGTTGATGAATGTTATGTATTATTGTGGACTATATTGAGCTAACTGAACTGGGTTTTGGTTGTTTAGTGAAAATTGTTGGTGATTGTGCTTTGCCCATGTGAAATTTGGTTGAAATGTGTTTACTTTTTTGAGTGGATTAATAGCTGAATTGTGTTTACTTTTTTGAGTGGAAATTTCCTCAAATGTGTGTGATCCTAGTGAAATTTGATTGCTGGTGGCTTGAGATTGTGCACAATTGATGCCAGTGGTCTATGGACCAAATGAAATCTCCATCTCTCTAAAACAAAGGGTGGCTATGAGGTCATGGTTCCAATCCTCTATTAGTATGTGAGTTAGAGAATTGATGTTGTTTTTTATTTTCTAGAGAGGGAAATGGGTGTTGTAAACTTTAGGAAAAGGGATATTAGAAAATGGTGTCTGATTGAAGAATAGCCTTTTTGGGTATGCTTATTGCAAATTGTTGATGTTAACCAGCCCCTTGATTGATGCTGTATTAAGGGTTCATTGATACTAGGCTATAAATATTTTTTTGTCCCTAAAATTTAAAAATTTTCTCATCCCTAAATTATTGAAACGTTATACTTTGTCCTTGAACTTTAAAAGATATTTTTGGGTCTTTGAAGTTTGAAATTTTAAAAAATGCCCCCCCTCCCCCCTCCTTATAGCAATAGCTTCATGTCACTTGTTTACCTCATGTGTGTCCTTTAAAAAAAAAATAAAAGAACTTGCAATTGTCCATGTCAGACATGACGAACTCTCTAATGCTAAAAATAGTGCCATCTACTTAGTAGCTAGATACGTAAGATAAAAGTTAACAAGGATTGATGGAAGGACAATTGTCACATTTCAATAGTTTAGGTTCAAAAAACGAACATCATATAAACTTTAAAGATATAAACAATATTTTTTCCTTGATACTGTTACATATATTTAGGCTTAAGTTTAGGCATAATTTTATTTTCATTGAAGGCATATTCCTTATATAAATCCTTTATGCAGTCAAGAGTCTTGTAGCTCAACCAGCACCTTCTCGTGTTTTCAATGGAGACATCCTGAGTTCAAATCTCCTCTCCCCCAGTTGTAACTACCGAATTATCAACAAAAAAGAAAAAAAGATCAATGTATTGTGTATTTATACCCAATCAAAGATCAATGAAATACACACAAAGTTCACATTTTTACATGGTATCAAAGCATGCAGTCTTAAGTTCGAACTATGTCACCATTCCTCTGATTTTTAAAAGTTAAAAACCCCATGTGTTGGGCTCAATTTATTAAGGACTATGTACCCACACAAGAGGGAAAGTGTTAGAATAATGGTTCAATGATTAAATTCATTATTACCTAACAAATTTAAGCTTTTGGTTTTAGGGGTAATTATCATATTATTCGAGCTTAGCTTCCAACTTGGTCTTCCATGCTTGCACTAAGCACAATAATTTTGATTATCACTTCATTCGTGAGTTTGTCCTATCAGTTAGCCATTGTATATAGTTTGTTCCTTTCACTAATCAGACTGCAGATCTCTTTACTAAGGGGCTTCACAAGCAATCGATATGAACTTCGGACTACAAACTTGTCCTCCCTAGAAAGTTGAGTTTGCGGGGGAGCATTAGGTAGCCCCTTGATTGATGCTATATTTGATGCGATTACATATATTAAGGCTCAAGTTTAGGCATAGTTTCATTCACATTGAATGTATATTCTTGTGTTGATCATCTTCTAGGCTACTTTGTGTTTATTGTTGGGTGCATGAAGCTCTCTATTATCTTAATAAACACTTATAAAGAAAAAGTATATTTCTTACTGCTATTACTCAAATAAACATGAAACATATGCTTGTGTATTCATTCATAGGTCAAGTTGGATATGTAATTATTGGAGTAATTGTTGGAGACTCAAATGGTGGATATGCAAGCATGATAACTTATATGCTGTTCTATATCTCCATGAATCTATTCCTTATATGGATATACTACCCTATCAAAGATCAATGCAATACCCACAGAAGTAACATTCTTAGAGTTGAGGACTATGCTTTTCCTTGTAAACGTGAGTGCACTTGGCTCAATGTCATGAAAAAATGATTTTAGAATTGTTGTTTATAGGTAGACAATGGGTTCTTGGACCGTTTTTTGACGAGCAGAAACAGAGAAATGAGGGAGAAGATTATGCATACTATGGATGAATATGTGGGTGTACTTTTGATATAAAGAAACTTTGCTTGTAACATTGTGAATTTAATGATGTATATTGGACCATGTTGGATGACATCACCAACAAAAAATATTGATTTCTAATGATTTTGTTAACTATGTTCAGTGTGGTGTCAGAGGTTATGAAAATGCAATCAGTCCATCATTTGCTGGAGCCAATTCTAGAGCCCTTGATTCGTAGAGTGGTAAGTTTATATTATTGGATAAACTTACTTGTGATAATCAGTTTGATATTTATATGTTAGACTTAAAGATTATTTATTATAAATAATGATTTGTTCTGTCTATTGCTAATTCGTTGAAATATAATACTCACATATTAGTGAGTTTTTTTTTTTTTTTTTTTTTTTTTTGTATTTATGAACTTGATAAACACATCAATAATTTAATATTGATATATGTCATCAATATAGACTGTTTTTAAGAATTGGAGATGTCAGATATTACCAAGGCCTTGCAAGCTGCAGATAACATTCATACCAGCCCACTCTATTATGCAACGTACTATGGCCTGACACCTGGTATCCTTCCACTGCATGATGGCTGACTTTGTGAGTAACGATTGAAACCATATAATGGTTGCTCATTGGTACATGTTCTCCTAGTCAAAGTTGGCACTTTCTAGTGATGGACTTACTATATATTGTAGGACATCATAAGTGTGTAACTCACACTTAATTTGCTAGAAGCTCTAGGACCAGTGAGTGCATAAATTTTTGGGATTCTAATGTGCTACCATAGCCTTGCAAGCTGCAGATAACAAGCATCCAGTCCACTCTATTGTGGCATGTACTATGGCCTGACACCTAGTATCCTTCCACTGCATGATGACTATGCCCTCCTTGAGTAACGATTTTAACCATGTCACGGTTGCACATTGGTCCACGTCCTCCTTGTCAAAGTTGCCACTTTCTAGTGATGGGCATATAGTATATCATAAAACACCTTATATGTGTATTATAACTCAAACTTACTTTGCTAGAGGCTCTAGGATCAATGTATTGCATAAATTTTTGGGATTCTAACATATATCTAGATTCTCTGTTAAGAGTAGGCATGAACTTCATGTACTAACAAATTTAAAAGTGGATTTTCCCCCTAAAGACTGGTGAAGCTTATGATAATGCTATTAACCCATTAATCCAAATGCACCTAACTTGAAACTTCGTTAACTACTTAGGATATCTGAACATGTCAGAGTAAAGTGCGCAGAGAGTCTATTTTCCTCAGTGATTGGACTTCTAAATTCTAACAAGTCAATTCCTGGAGTTCATTTTTGCGAAAGGTTGAGGATATTTTTAGCATGGGAATGTTATTTACTGACTCGACCAACAGTAGCCCTAAGGAAATATGGGGTTGTATGTATTAAAGAGATTGTAACTAACTGCTGCAGAATTGTGTTTAAATTCTTCTTTATACCTGTAGTGGTTTTGAAATAGTTGCAATTTGCCAATGGTGTATCCTTCCTAAGTTATGGGCTATAGATGTGACTGGAAATTAGTGTCTGTGAATTAAAACACTAATTTGTCACTTTTAGCAGCTGTTAGTTCCATCTTGCAGTTGTTTTTATTCTGTAAATATATGTCACAGTTCTAATTGATTGTTGTATAATTGCTTGATATGGATTAATGTTATATATTTACAGGTCAAAGAGGAAGTTGAATTGGCCTTAAAAAAGCATTTGAACAGCATGAAACAGTAAGAAATGATACTGTGGTCATTAAGATTATTTTTCATAAGGTTATCATATTAACTGTCCTGTGGAATTAGATTACATAGATGATGCATCTTGTGCATTTCTGTTCAGGAATTGTGGGAAAGAGGTACATACTTCTGTGTCAAGAAGCCTACAGCTAAAGTTTGTAAACAACCTTTCTCTTCCAGTATTTACTGGAGCTCGAATTGAAGGAGAAGATTGTTCAAACATACAAGTAGCTTTGATTGATGCTATTACCGGGCAAACTGTAATATCTGGGCCAGAGTCCTCGGCCAAGGTGGAAATTGTTGTTCTTGAGGGTGATTTTGATGGTGATGAGAATGACAATTGGACAGTCGAAGAGTTTAAAAACAACATTGTGAGAGAGAGGGAAGGAAAGAAGCCCCTGCTTACAGGAGATGCATTTGTAAATCTTAAAGAGGGCACTGGTTTTGTGAGTGAGATTTCCTTTACGGATAATTCTAGCTGGACAAGAAGCCGTAGGTTCAGGCTAGGGGCAAGAGTTGTGGATAAAATTGATGGAACTAGCATTAGAGAAGCAAAGACAGAATCCTTTATTGTCAGGGATCATCGTGGAGAATGTGAGCACTTATCTTTAATAACCTTTGATTTGATTTTTTAAGATTGAAGTTTAAAATTCTAATGCTTGTTTCTTTAGTGTTTGGTTTCATATATGGTTATCATGATTACAACAAAAACAGCAACAACAAAGTTTTAGCCCCAAAACTTTGGGGTTGGCTGTGTGTCTTCGTTAGACTAACCAAGGTCTACCACATGTATTTTTCTCCACCATTCTATCCTATCCAAAATTGTATTTTTTTGTCACCTCCTTAACTAATATATTCATTTTTACTATTTCTACCAATGTAATTTTAGGCCTTTCTTTACCTCTTTTCATCCCTATCGACTTGAATCAAATCACTTTACTTCACTGATGCATGAATGGATCCTTTGCACATGGCCATACTATGTCAAGTGATTCTCCCACATTTTTTCATCAACAGGAGGCATCCCTATATTTAAAAAATTTCTTCATTCCACACTATCTTTCCTTGTATTTTCAGTCATCCATCTTAGTAAATTTCATTTCAGCTCATTTTATGAACATGTTTTTTAATGGCCCAACATTTAGTGCTAAAAAGCATAGCTAGTCTTATAGCAGTATTGTAAAACTTTCCCTTTAATGTATTTTATGATCATAGAATATTCTTGATGCATTTTTCCACTTCATACACCCTAATCTCATCCTATATTTCATATCCTCTTCAATATTTCTATCCTTGTGAATTATTGATTGAAGATAAAAAAAAAAAAATTTACTCAGTGGTATCTCTTGACCATCAAGTTTTACAAACCCTTCATCTTTGTTTTTCCATCTCTTACTTTGTGCTCACTCCTTGTTACTACTATGGAGTACTTGTATCAAATAGCTACCCAATATTGTTATGGATATAGTCTATTTGGCTTGTTCAACACTTTATGTAATGTGTTCTTATTATGCGAACAACTTGTTATCTTGTCTGTCATGACTTTCTGCATAGCTTGAAGCCTATACATTTGGACTGAGTTGACAAAAGTACCTACCAGGCTACATATGTTAGGTTTCTAAAGTAACTAATGGGAAATAAATCAAATGAAACGCCATTCTAATTACTGATTCTTTTTGCAGTGTACAAGAAGCATCACCCTCCTTCTTTGCTTGATGAAGTCTGGAGATTAGAAAAGATTGGCAAAGACGGAGCTTTTCATAAGCGTTTGAGTCGGGAAAGCATCAATACTGTGAAGGATTTTTTGACCCTACTCTTCATAGACCCTACAAGGCTCCGAAATGTAAATAAAACTGCACTTACCTTAATTACTTTTACTTTTTAGTACTCCTTACTAATTTTTCTCTAGAATTCTGAATTTGAAGTACTACTCTTTAAAGAGTGATGTATTGTTGCATTCATACACTTGTCAGCATTTGTTAAAAATCTGAAAATGAGAAGAGTCTAGTGATTTAACAGCCGTTATGTTTAGATTAATCAGGATGTCTGCTAATTATTGAGGACAATACCCTTGGGTGTTTTTCTCTTTGGATAGAAGCATTCACAAGGGAAAATTTTGCTGGTGCACCAGTGGGATACAGACATTTTGATGTTAGACTGTGTTCTTGAATCAGGCACAGTGTGTCTCTGTTAAACATGTATTGACATGGCTCTAGTTAGATCTTCAGGTTCCTTTGAGATTGTGGTATGGTGGTTAGCTATAGAAATATCTCAATTCAACTTCTGTTGAAACTGATAAATCCCTCTTGACCATGTCAGACACCAGAATCTGTTTGTCTATTTCCTTAGTATTGCAGTCCGGAGCTAGGGTTATGTTCTGTTTCTTATAATTTAGGGTCCAAATCAGTGTTCTGAGCACAATCTGCACATACTACTAAAATTTATGTCCCATATATGCCCATACATTGAACTCCTATGTGATCTTCTGTGAACAAAATGAAGTGTTCCAAGTCTAGAAAAATATGGTTTAATTCAGCTCTCTTTGAATGGAGTAATAACAGTAATTGCTTTGGATGTGCAGATACTCGGCACAGGTATGTCAGCTAAGATGTGGGAAGTCACTGTGGAACATGCTCGGACATGTGTATTTGAGAAGAGGATGTTCTTGTATAGCCCTCCAAGTTCTCAACAAAAAACTGGTGTGGTCTTTAATGTCGTGGGACAAGTGATGGGACTACTTTTGGAATGCCAGTATGTTCCTATTGATAAGCTGTCTGAAACTGAGAAGGCACTCCTCTTATTACCTCAAATCTGCTTTCTTTTCATTTTTTTTTCTCCCTTAGTCATGTCTGACTTCTTATGATCAACCTTTTCCATTAGGCTGATGCCCACAACTTGGTGATTTCTGCATTCGAACACTGGGGGGAAGTCATTTCTTTTGATGATGAAGCCTCTATTGTGGGCAGCTCTTCACACTTAACCAACATTCTTTACACTTCAAGCTCGCCTAGGACGGAGAGTTCTAATGGGTGCAAGTTTTTGGCTTCTCACAAGATTGCTGGTTTCGATTATGCACAGCAAAGTGCCTCTTCTCCAGATATCATTTCATCCATCTATTCTGTTGGGGGCAGTAGTGGTTTGGAAGATTTTGCCCTGCACGGTATTGACAGTATGGGTCTCAGATATGAACAGGCTTTGAGTTTCCCAGAGTCCATGAACCATTCATTTGATGACGATCATCTGAACTTTTTTGATACTGATCTTCTAACTCAGAGTGTCAATTTAGAATCGCAATCAGATCTTCAGAGTGCTGTTGACACTTTCATTTCTGCACGTGCTGCCATTGGGAAAGCTCAGACAAGATGGACAAAGCTATTCAGTGTGCTAAAATGGTTTTCAATACGTGTGGCTGTAAGAAAACGAGTTCGAGAAATTCCAAGATACAAGAGTGGGTTATGAAAAAAAAAAAAGGTGAAGAGAAAACAAATGGTTTGATAACATTTGCAAATATAGTGTTAGTGAGTGCTGCCGCTAAGATTTTGCGTGCTGTTTTGGTGAGACAAGTTGGAGGTCTTGGTAGACGTAAATACAACGGTAGTTAAGTACTTCGCCTTCTGGTGAAAGATCATAGAACTATCTTCCTGCTTACATCAAGTTGTAAATATGTAGATGTTTTTTTGACAGTATCAGGGCAAGTTTCTGCCTTTCTGGTATTGGTTTTTGCTCAAATATGTGAAGCAGTAATACCAGGGTGCATAACATCCTGTAGCTGTAGCTTTCATGTTGGGTTATAGTTCTGTATGAGATTGCTTGTTCAATAAAAGTTATTTTTATGTCTTAATTCATAATTCGACTCTGCTTGGCAAATGGGTGGATTATTCGGGTTGATCTGTCATTGTCGTGGGTCCCTCCCTTTCATTACATCAATGTGGATTGCCTAACCTAGATTCAGAAGCTGAAATTTCACCTCGACCATCAATAGGTTTCGCTAGGGCATTTGTAAAAGGACCTAAATAAGCCTCATTTACGGGTATCTGAGCAATTCTTCCAGTTGCTTTCACAGAAATTCCTTTTTGGATCATCATAATGCCAAGTATCTTGTAATTCAGTGACATAATCCTTGTCTCTTTTGTTAAGAGCCTTATAAGTTATAACTACTCAATTACAGGAAATTTTCAGATTTGCTTCACGAGTTAGTTTGGTGCCAAATTACAGTCCAAAGACCCCAAACCCTATTTCCATCTAAATCCCACATCAACCCTAATCAAAAGAAAAAAATCATTGTAATGAGACTAGAAGAAAAAGGGGCACCGGAACCAAAAGAAAATCATGTTAATCTTATTTGTCTTCCAATCCTCTCTAAATTGATAAACTATTGAGATGAGACTTTAGCCTCCCAAAAACACTAGATAACCCGTTCGTGTTTATTGGAGTGTTATATTGAAACCACAAAGACTACAAATTTTCAAGTGGCCTTGAAGTAACTAGAGGGTGTTTGGTAGTGTATTTTAAATAACAATTTTCAGTGCTTAAACAACATTACACGTATTTTTACACACTTTTTCACCCACACGTATTTTCAAAAAATACAAACAACGTTATTAGAATAATATTACAAAATCATTGGCAGTTGGTGTCATGACTTGCGGCAACAAATCATTGTGAAGACAGAGGCTTGGTGAAGCATTTGTAGCAATAGCTGGGAGCTTAGGTATAAGTCAAGTTACATCTATTGGAGATCTTCTAAATTTTGATCATATCGCAATCTTTTTTCATACTGAATTTGACAAAAATTGGGCTAGACCCAAGAGTATTTGGACAATTCCTTATCTCTTGTGTGGTTGTTCTTCTTGTGATTTATTTTGCAGTTTATCCATAATTCCATATTACTCAATCCGGTTAATTAATTACTTGGACCTGACTTGCAATTTAGTAATGTAATTTCATTTTGAACTAATGTATTATTTTTATTAAATGAATAAGAGGGTTTTTCAATAATTTTTTTTTCTTCTTCTAGTTTTACTAATTGTGCAAGTTGCTTATAAGAACCGATTGGTAGTTGTAGAAGAGGACCTTTCTCTTTATTGGCCTCTACCGGGTGCTAAGAAAAGCAGGTCAGTGCTCTTTGGCTAGTTTGTTAATAACATTTTTACAATATTTTTACAATAAATTTTAAGTAGCAGATTATTAAGAGTTGTTATTGGCGGATAAAAAGATAATTTCAGTGGTATGTTCAAATTAAAACTAATAACAATTTATTATTTATAATTTGTTGTGAAAATGTTGTAGACGGTACCACTTCTTTTTTCTAATTGGTTTGCTGCTCACATTATCAGAGAAGCATTTACTGCTGTGTAAAGATCTTCTACTCTTTTTGTTGGATTCATTTCCATATCTATTGCTCACAAAGTTTTGGCTGATGTAGATGGGGATTGGGGAGTGATCCTGTTGCAATTGTGGGGCTTTCTTTCAATAAAATCTTCTTTACTAAGAAAATAGAAAAAAGAAATAACGTCATCCCCTAAAAGCACCTTAACCTTACCAGAAGATATTGGGAAATGGGAATCAACATCTTGATAAGTTTGATACATAATTTCATTAGTCAGCATCTAGAATAATTATAAAATATTCGTACAAGACTTACTTTTGGAACACGACAGTTTGAATTTCTATGACACATGGGATTGCAATAATTCAATGTATCTTTCCACAGGGGAAGTATAATAGGGAAAAGTTAATTTGATGCTTATAGTATTGATTTAAAAAATATATATTTTAAAATTTTTATAAAAAAAAGAAGTAGTTGATTTTTTTTTTTACAGTTTTTTTTTTATAAATATTTTTCATGAAAGTGATACTAAAACTTTTTAGAAATAATTTATTAATAAATGTTCCAAGAGTACCTGTTAATTTTTTAATATACTTATAAATTATTGAAGTTAGTATATATGTTACTTTGATATCATGATAAGTTATTATTGTTCCAAAAGATTAAAAAATTGTGAATTTAACTATTGAACCATAATTCTAATATATACTATTAATCCAACTTGGTTAGATTATCTAGTGGACTTTATTGAAACTAAAAATTAGCAAGTGTTTTAAACTGGGTTTATAATACATTATATAACCAGAGTACAACTACAAAAGGGTCTAATCTTTGTAGTTGTAGATTGAGATTATAAATAACGGACACTAGACACACACAACCAATGTGGGATAAACATCTCTATTTTTTTGAGTAAACAGTAATACTTACGAGAATAATAATAGTGTTTTAAATCGGGTATGCTTGGTTTCTATGATTGGATTAAATTGACTAACATAAGCATAACATATATTATGCAAAAATCTAAAAGCCTTAAGCTCATTTATATAGCATATTCTCCTTTATTAATAAGAGAACTACAATTTGAATTCCGTTTCTTCCACTATTATAAGTATTAAATTATTTATTAAAAAAACATATATCATGTAAACCTATGGAGTTGTGGGTCCAAATCCAGTTTATTTTAAAACCAATAACTTGAAAAATTCAATACCTTTTTTATATTTGCTGATACAAAAAATTCAATACCTAATCTGCAGAATTTAAAAAATTATTCACCAAATTTGATTACTAAAGTAAAAAGGGTGAACAACTTTTCTAATATTCAGCCAAAATTTTCCATGGTAAATAAGTTCAAGGCACCTCAAGTAAGGCCTATAAGTATGTCTTCTATTCATCAAATCAAGGCCAATCCCTGAAAGCAAAAAAAAAAAAAAAATGAGCAACCAAAAAGGTCATGTTGTTGTGCTCACTTATCCTGCCCAAGGCCACATAAACCCACTCCTCCAGTTTGCCAAACGTTTGGCCTCCAAAGGTCTCAAGGCCACTCTAGCCACAACCCACTACACTGTCAAGTCCATTCATGCGGCCACTGTTGGTGTTGAGCCCATCTCAGATGGCTATGATGAAGGTGGATATAAGCAAGCTCCTAGTACAGAAGCCTACTTAGAGTCCTTTAAATCAGTTGGTTCAAGAACTTTATCAGATCTCATATCAAAGTTCAAAGACTCAGCCTTACCAGTAAACTGTGTTGTATATGACTCTTTGCTTCCATGGGCTCTTGATGTGGCCAGGCAATTATGCATTTATGCAGCAGTATTCTTGACAAACTCAGCTTCTGTGTGCTCCATGTACTGGCATATCGATCATGGTCGCCTGGCTTTGCCAGAGAAGCAAGCAACTGAGCCTGTGTTGTTGCCTGGACTACCTTCACTTGGCCCTGCTGACTTGCCTAGTTTTCTTGCGCAGCCTTCAAGTAATTCTGCTTATTTGGCAGTGATCATGGAAAAATTTAGCTGTTTGGATAAAAATGACTGGGTATTCTGTAACAGTTCTAAAGAGTTGGAAAGTGAGGTAACTTTCTTTTAACTAACTATGATAGGTGTGTGTGTGTGTGTGTGTGTGTGTGTGTGTGTGTGTTTTTTTTTTTTTTGGCATGGGTAGTTCTATTACTTTATATTGCTAAGAATAGATGCCAGGAAGGAAGCATATTTTGGAAACATTGATTTATATGAACATGGTTAAATAAATCAGGGTCATAGCATTACTAAATAATTTGCCAGAAATAAATTGAAACCGAAAGACAATCATGGGAATTGAGAAATCAAATGATGTTAAGTGGGAAAAAGTAGAAGATGGAATATGTGAATTCCTATTTTTTAATTTTTGATGAGATGAGATCAGAAGACCAAGGAATTTCCAAATAATTTAGCGCTTCTCAATATATTCATTATAATCTTGGACAATGGTAAGTATGAAATATATAACTATAGATTTTTATTTACAGCTTCTCAATATGTTCATGATAATCTTGGACAATGGATAAGTATGAAATATATAACTGTACTTTTTAAATTTGGAAATCATGTGTTTTATTTATGCCTTTATTGAAATTAGAAATGATCAAAGATTAGGAGTCTCTCCTATCAAAAAAAAAAAAAAAAGAAAAAAGATTAGGAGTCTTCTTCTTCTTCTTGTTCTTCTTACTTTTTTTTTTTTTTTTTTTTTTTTTTTTTTTGAGAATTAAAGATTAGGAGCCAAATCTATCAAATTCTACATTATAGTTTTATATGCCAAGTAGTAAGACCTGTATTTGTATAATTGTATATCTTTCTCATTTTGTTCATTGATTGTTGAAAAGCTAGTGAAGGCCATGTCAGGACTCTGGCCCTTGGTGATGGTTGGTCCAATGGTGCCATCAGCCTACCTAGATCAGCAGATCAGTGGAGACATAGCTTATGGCGCCAGTCTCTGGGAGCTTAGTAGTGACCAGTGCTTGAGCTGGCTAGAGATGAAGCCACCAAAGTCAGTGATATATGTATCATTTGGAAGCATGGCAGACATAACAGCTAAACAGGCTGAAGAAATTGCATGTGGTTTGATAGCAAGCAATATGCATTTCCTATTGGTTGCAAAAGATTCCATAAACAAGTTTCCAATCGAATTTATTAATTCAGCACAAGAAAGAGGGTTGGTTGTACCATGGTGCAATCAACTACAGGTGCTGGCACATCAGGCTGTGGCTTGCTTTGTGACACATTGTGGCTGGAACTCAACATTGGAGGCCTTGAGCCTAGGGGTGCCAATGGTAGCAATGCCACAATGGAGTGATCAGCCTACTAATGCTAAGTTTGTGGAGGAGTTGTGGCAGGTGGGAGTAAAGGCTAAGAAGAACAAGGAGGGGATCGTGACAAGGGATGAGCTAGAGATGTGTATAAAAGGAGTTACAGCAGGAGAAAGAAGTGAAGAGATTATAAAGAAGGCAACTAATTGGAGAAAGCTTGTAATAAGAGCTGTTAGTTTAGGTGGAAGCTCAGATAATAACATTAATGAATTTGTAGGTAAGTTGGTGAAAGGAGAGGGGAAGAAAGCTTGACTTTGGATGGCACTTGATCAAAAAAATTTAAGTCCTTTTGATGATAATATGTGTGACTCAATGGCAGGAAAGAAACTTGAAAAAGCTAGGCTGAGTACAATACATACCCTTTTCAGGATGTTTTTTTTTTTAATCTTTCAATGTTTATAAGAATAATAGCAAGTATTCAATATGAACATGGCTATGCAATATGTATTGCAGCTTAATCTATACATGTTTTCTGGCACATCACTTTAGCTTTGCTTAATAAGACAGCATTTTTTTTAAAGGCTTTGTTTTCTCAATAGATATAGAGGCAAATCACAATTTGCCCATGCGACACAATTTGAATTGATATAAACTTTGTGTAATTAATGGACTAACGAGTATAGTTGCCAATAACTTTTACTGAGGCCATGTTGGATTTGTTTTGACGACATTTGTCACCTTAAACAGGTTCCAACATATTTGTTTTCTTAGCTGATATAGAGACAACTTCAGCTTGTTAGGTGATCAATACTGACTTGAATTGAATATTTCATAACGAATTTAAGTTTGTAGTTACCAAAAGAGTTCTCTAAGGCAGTAATTTAAGTTGTAGTGGCAGCTTATGTCACTGTAACAAGTTTCAAAATCATTTTAAAGGCCATAACCAAGAAATGTCCTAACAAAACTCTTAACTACACTGTAAATTTGTGTCCAAAACAATGACTCCAAAGAGCCTGTATTACATTCCACCAACACATTGATGTCCAAAGCTCAGCAAAAAAAAACTAATTCTTGATGGGTTCTCAGTCCCTATAACCCAACACAATGATGTACAAAGCTAAGCTAAAGAAAAGTAATTCTTATGAGTTCTCAATCCCTTAACATCACAAGGGGCTTAAAAATCTTCAACCAGCTCTCTAGTATCTAATAATCCACAGGCATCTAGACAACTTACAAATTTGGAACAGAACCATATATCTCAATTGTTCCATCTACTATCATTTCAGGAATGCATCCTCTAAT
Organism: Notholithocarpus densiflorus; assembly: GCA_030021035.2. Classification (NCBI taxonomy): domain Eukaryota; kingdom Viridiplantae; phylum Streptophyta; class Magnoliopsida; order Fagales; family Fagaceae; genus Notholithocarpus; species Notholithocarpus densiflorus. Next base: position 2,147,691 of record JARYZH020000032.1, on the reverse strand, counting down.
CAAGTTTTATCAAAGGTCCTATGATTAACTAACCTTCTATTGTTGACATATTGGGTTGTACTGTATATGTATCTTCAAATCAACAGCTTATTCAATTTCTTTTATTTCTCAAATTAATTTTCCTTTTGAAATGGATAATCAGATTCCAAGCACACATCCAAACGGTAGAAGATGAAATGAAGTTTTGTATGAAGTCTGACCATAATATCGCTGGTAATACAAGAGTAATTTTGCTGATAGCAGATAAATCTGATATACAAACAGAAACTCATTTCCATGAACATCTAGACCTTCTCCAGGCTTATTTTTTTTACATATAGTCCAGATAAAGTTTTGGAATTTAAAAGTGGAAAGTGGGTTAGAAAAATAAGCAAAAGCTTTAATTTACTGATTCTAAAGTGAGGCTTCTTGATTATTTCCCTTTTCTTGTCCAACAAAAGTGAATTATCACATCATTATACACTATAAGAGCATTGACTTACTGGATTATTTAATTATTCAAATTAATTGAAAAATGTATGTGAAGCTAAAATTGAAACATGTATTGCTGTACAAATGAAATAGTTGCGAGATTGAAAAAGGGCTACAGATTTATATTCTTTATTGAGACATATATAGAGACTTATTATTTGACAAGAACGGCCACACCTCTTTATCTTGTTACAAATTCTGGATTAGCTCCAATACAACTCATTTTAGAAGATGCTATTTGCAAGCAAATGAAGAGTGAGACTTTGAAAACTCTGACTCTGGGCAATTTTGAGGAAGTTCACATATTATATAAGCACTGCTGGCCTGTCGTTACATCACCCTGCAATGAAAACAGAATGCCTAATATATAAATATGTATCAACACCGAAAACCTCAAATGTATTACAAGGTTTTATGGGGGCAGAACCATGTGTGAGAAAAACTGCTTGAGCTAGTATTGTCATTTCTACTAGTTAATATATTTATTAAATTTATACTTAGATATTAGATACTCCTGTTCATCCGATTTATTAGCATTCAAGCTTTGTGCTATCAAGGTTCATTTCATTGGGTTTCATGCAAATTAAATAAAGAGTTCAATAAGGTAAGGACCTCATAAATTAGGCATACAGAAATCCAAATTAGAAAATGCAAGCCTTCTGTAAGGGGAGAGAGAGAAAGAGAGGAATTGCGTCAACTTGTAACTTTATATGGGAAATATAAGAGAAAAGACTCGGTTACTAGATTTGTTCATCAGCTAGAGGTTTTTTTATTAAAAAAAAAAAAAATCTAAATATGACTCAATTTTCTTTGAAAATTCAGGTCCTTAGATTTTTTTTTTTTTTTTAGAGAGATTCTGTCTCAAAACTGTATGAAATCCACCACTGTCAGTAGCGTATGCCGACCAAACAGTGTAAGCTTTTCTCATTTAGGAGAAACTGGTGATATGAAGCTAATCTTGCTTGATATTCTACAGTCAGCTGTACACAAGATTCGGTTAAAGTTATGATGCATGCAGTCAAGGTATCCCTCCAGATTCAGCATGCCAACCTTGTTCTTCTTTCATGATTCCAAAATCTCTTCTAAAGGTGGTCAATCTCGACAAAACAGACTATAAATATCATATAATTATAAGTTTTATATTAATTCAGCAGAGTAGAATCACATTAGACTATTAGTCTTCAACTAGGAAGCATAGACACGGGTACGGGCACGAGCACGACATGGTAACACAAGCAATTTTTGAAAAATTATGACATGAAATGACTAATATAACACCGTTATGACATGGATACTACACGGATACCACACGAGTACAATATCCTAAATGAAGTGTCTGTGCTTCCTAGGTCATCAACTTGGTTAGTTTACATGAGCTTCTTCTTCTGAAGTATGTTGCGGGCTAGTTGTTTGATTTTGAAATGTACATAAAGAGAAATTAAAAACATATGAAAGAGAACTTTTCATAGTTCAACTCAACCAAATGACAGGGCTTTCAGTTCATGGAAAATTTAAAGGTTATTAAAAGAAGTAATTGCTTATCATAACACTTAAAAGAGTCACTGATTTGGATGTGTGGATCATAAGCCTGGTGCTGCACTGTCACTTATTATGTAATAACCAGGCATTGAAAAATATTTCAGCTATAGCTTCATTTGGCCACCCAAGCAAAGAAGACATAATAACTTAGAAGCACTTTCCACACAAAATTCTTTATGCAATATGAATATTGATTTGAATATGATGTCTAGCACAAACACCATATATACAGAATCACCTATTGTTTCAATCTGTTAAAACTTAAAATGCATATTGTTAATAATGACAGAAGGGCAGGGAGCTTTATTCAAACGCCATGTGTCTACAGGATGGTAGTGTTAGAATTATGTGCCCTAAAAAACATGCATTTTTATTTGATAATAAATTATATTTTCACATACATAATTATTTTGGGTATATTTCATTGTTTAAATGTGGTATGTGATGTTGCCTATGTTGAAAAATCATGTTAATGGTTAAGGAACCAAAGATAGGGAGTAATGATTTTTTATAGATTATTAAATTGTTCTAGGCTGTGAATATTAATTGAATATCACCACTGAAGCTTTTACTTGTTGTGTTACCATATGATAAGATGATTACTCCATCATTGAGGTAGTGACTTTTAGCATACAAGTGGGTGTAATGTAACAAGTACATACACTGAATCGGATCCGATTAAGAACACCTTATGAAGTGATCACTGCTAGTTAAAAGGTTATTCTATCACAATTTTCCTATTTTCCTCAAACATGAGAGGCTTGTGTATATTTATTACGCATATAACTTTGATAATGTCAATTGTCAATTGTCAATTGGTGATGCTCTTTTTTTTAAAGGCTATATACAGACACGTTGGGTTATGTGTGTAATGAGTAAAATATGTAAATGCTCAACAATGAATCCACTAATCTCTAAAGAAGATAGTATATTCAGTTGCTTTTCATATTGAAGTTGGACTCAAAACAAAACTGGCAAGTGACTCTCTTTTTTAAAGTGTTTTTCACATATATATATAATATTGTGTGTGTGTATATATATATTTAAAAAGTTTTTCAAAGATATTTTGGAATCCAATAGAAATTATAAAATCAAGAAATTAAGGATTACATAAGCTAGGGACATGACAATGATATTATTCCAGTTCTAGTGGCTTGTGGGAATATAATGTGGTGGAATGACATGGATATAAGTAATGGGACCTCATATGTAATTTTCTAATCTTTAGGGGTTAATTGCAATGTGTTGTGGACATTATTGCAATATGTAGAAGTTCAAATATTTTCTTGATATAGTTAAGAAGATTAAGGAATAATTTTGAAAAAATTACAAGATAAGTCAATATCATTAAAAAAAAGTTATTGATTGATCCTACAGTGAAGATTAGGATCCCTAAGGATCCCATGTCCAATCTCTCTCTTAGGTTTTACAAGTCTTAAATAAAAATAAGATTTTAAATTATCACTCAGGAGTTGACTATCAGAATTACTGAGTGATATAGTAGTCATCTAAAAAGCCAAAAAAAAAAAACAGAGAGATAGAGACGTGAATACCTTGGGAGGCAACATGCTTGAGTTGCTAAGAAAGATATGCAATTTTGTTTTATTCAAAATCTATGGTTATGTGGTATAACGATTTTTGAATGTAAATATAAATTTTTATTTTATATTGTTTTTGCAAAACTTTCAGAACGAAAATATAAATTTTTATTTTATATTGTTTACGCAAAACTTTCAGGTAGAGCGTACCATCAATTGACCTAAAGGTAACCTTAGGAAAGAACAAAAAAAATGGCACAAAACACCATTTTCTTATTCGATATCTCATAGACCCGTCCAAGACCAACTTGTTCACATGATCTTCTAAAAGATTCCAATTGTGTCCCACACTCTGACAAAACTGTCATCATTTCAAAGGAGACAGAAGGACATTGGCCGGTGCGAGGGCCTTAATAGTGGAGCTTCAAAAGTTTAAAGGTCCCCACATTTTTCTTCTAACTTTTTAGTGCGGTTTGGTAACTAAGTTCGAATAAGGTATTTTGGGTGTTTTTGATATATGTGTGAATGAAAAAGAGTATTGAAATATGTATAAGTGTGTTTAAAATGTGAAATAGTGAGTTAAAACTCACAAAACAAACGGGCCCTTAATATTCTAAACTTAGATGTCCACAATTTGAACGGCTGAAACACAAATTGGTGATAAATACAAAATAGAGAAGTTATACTCTGAAAATTTAGAAAGTAAAATACGTGATGAGAACATCAAGTGCAGTAATGTACAATTAACTCGTGTCGGCTTAGGGGGTCTAAAACTCTTAGAATTAAGAATACAAATGTTAGAGCATTAGCATCTGGGGATGCAAAAAAGTGCCTATTATACATCCTCAAAACCTACTTTATTTTATTTACCATTCCATTTCGCAATTCACCCAACATTCCAGTTTCTATTTTTACATACAACTCATTAAAATAATATAAACTATACTAACAAATAATATAAATAAATCAATTCTCTCTCTTTTCTCTCATCTCTTTCTCCCCACTTTTCCTCTCTCTCCATTAAAATATTAATTTTTATTTTTACGACTCATGAATAGTAGGGTTGTATATATACAACCTTACTATTCACAGATGGTATAAATTTTTAGATACCCACCCTCGGATGTAGCATGTTTTTAAAGATCTAGGTTAAAAAATAGAAAATGGGGGGTTTTTACACCCCCCAATGCTAGTATTCTTAAGGTTCTAACGTCACAATTAATTTCAAAAACAAGAAGGTAATCCAAAGTGAGAAAATTGGACAAGTAAAATCAAAGTCTAAATGAGTATTTTACTGATTAAACAAAACAAATACACCCTTGCCGAGGTAATGGGCAAGATTACTCAGACACACACTCTCAAATCACTTATACACTTTCTCTCTAATTTTTCGTATCCCCTACTAAGTATGGGGGAAGACCCTATTTATGCACTCAGCTCATCTCTTCCATCATTGAGCTTCCAAGGTGGATGTCAGTAGATGCTTGTCCCTTCAGGTGTCTGACTCTTCTCTCTCATTTTGCTTATGAAAATAGACTTTCGGGGTGTAAAACACTGTTCAGGTTGGTTATTTAGCATTAAATGCAACATCATTAGGTAGGAACACTTAATTAATGCGGACGCGGCTATTACTTGGATTGCGTGCCACTTTTCTTAGCTCCTTGATTTGACTTCTAGGTAAAGGTCTCCTTCCTCGGCTGCTTTATCAGTTTATAGTCCTTGAACAAGATCTTTCCTCGGCACAGAGAGTTTTGTTTTCTCTCATCGGCAATAGAGGATCCTAAGCCGTTTGGCCTTTCTCCCTTATTTTCGTTAAGGATCTCTCCAACAGGGTATGGCTAGTTCTAATTCCACGAGCCATCTTTCTAGCCCAACATCTTCGGGCCATTTAAACTTCTTGGGGAGTCATCCCCTTACAATATATGCGTGCGTGTGTGTCGAATAAAAATCTTGGAAGTATAGATACTTCATTTTTACTCAAGTACAAGAGAACTACTAGGATTTGAGTCTAAGGGGAGCCAAGCTTAATGTAAGCTCATCAAATTAGATCACGTTTATTGACATCGTAATCCCATATTTGCAGATACAATCCAAGATCACACTACAATGAACTAATACCAATTTCATTGGTGGTGGTTTTTTATAATTTTGTTTGCGAATCTTCAAATCATCAATGATTTACAAATCAAACATTATAGTAAACTTTCACATGATTTACAAATCAAATAAAAGTCATATTAATTTTAAGAATTTAAATATATTTTTGACTTCTACAATCACAGGACTTTATCATATACAAAAGTTAATGTTTTAATTCTTCATTTCATTAAAATTTAAGATTACTTACTATTTCCTATATTATAAATCAATCGTACCAAAATTAAGTCCCAAATAAAAAGCCAAATAAACATGCTCCACAAACCACAACAAAGTCACAGTAATATTTATGCTAATAATTCACAATTTTGTATCTTAATGCTAATATTGACATAACAAAGTCACAATAATATATTATTGCCAATAATTACAATTTTTTGCTCATTGAATTATTAAGGTTCTGTTTGAAAACAACTTATTTGGCTGTATTGTAGATAAAGCTAAAAACAAGTTAAAATAGTGCTGTAAGATCTATGAATAATACTAAAAAGTGTAATGTGATTCATAAATAATGAGATTCATAAAAATAAGTTAAATAATAGCCAAAAAAAAATTAAATAGTAATTTTTTTTTAAAGTAATACCAGACGCAACCTAATACACCGATTTCAATTTTGTTTTTTTCCACTGTTCCCCACCTCCCATTAGTCCATTATCCGCGTGATTCAAAAGTCTTTTGTGGTTTAAAGTCAGGCGTTATAATGTGAGAGGTGGGACCAGTGGAAAAAAGCTATTTTTTTTAGACTTGTCATTTAATACTAGCTGTCACACAAATACTAATTCGGAAAAAAAAAAAAAAAAATTTATCGCAGTAGATCTGAGATCTGAGATCTGAGATTTGAGAGGAGAGATATCAGATTTGAGAAGGGAGATCCTTGACCATATCTCAGGCCGATTTGACTCGTTTACAGTGGATCGGACCGAGAGTTGGAGACGCCAACGGACTAGTTTGTGGAGCGGTCGGCGCGGTGTCGGTATCAGTGGAGTAGAGCCGTGCACAGAAGACTGAGTTGGGGCTCTTCACTAGCCTTGCTACTGGGTAAAAAGCCGGCGCCGGTGATCGAGTGGAGGCTGTTAGAGTCCGGCTACGGATCGGGCTGCAATAACGTGACCATCCCTTACCATTTACCGATTGATACATAGCTATCGGTCAGGGCATCTGAGGCTGATTCGATTGCTTCTACCTGCAGTCTACATCTAGCGGGGGTACTGTTAAAAAATTTACCTTTACGGGTTTAGACTTACCTATGCTACTACCTCTTCTACTCCTCTAAGTAGCCGAGTTAAGCCAAATTCTTTACCGTTTAACGGGAGGAATGTGCAAAATAGGCAAGTAAAAAAGATGTATATAGTTAATTAGGCAACGTTTGAAATAATAATGGAAAGTAGCATTTCGAGTTTTAGAAACTCGAGATCCATATTACTGAAAATACCACATAAATCTCGAGTCTTTAAGACTCGAGTTCCATGCAAAAAAAATTTCCTCTATAGTGGCGTTTTTAAGCCTTACAGTGACGTTTTAAAGCCCTATAGCGGCGTTTTTCTGCAAAAAATTTTTATAAGTGATCACCCCATACCAGGTTTAAGGAGCCCTATAGTGGCGTTTTTAAACCCTATAGTAACGTTTTAAAGCCCTATAGCGGCGTTTTTCTGCAATTTATGGTACTCGAGTCTTTAAAACTCGATTTTCATGTGGATTTTTTTCCAAATCAACCCATTCTCTTACAAATCAAGACTTAAAAACTCGATTTTTATCTTGGAACTCGAGTTTTAGACACTCGAGATGCTAGTTTTTAATATTGTTTTGATCCGTGACAATTAACTAAATTTTTTTATATTTGTTGTTATTTGGAAATGGAGTTCCCGTTTAACACCTCAAAAACCTATTCTTACTTTACTCTTTCTTCACCGTAAGCAAAAAAATCATATCCGGCACAGTCAATTTTTTTAAAGAGATTAAATATTTTATACTAAATTAATTCTAATACTTATTTAAAAAATAACTTAACTGTTAGTTTATTAAAATATTATTACGTATGGTAGTATGTATTAAATTTTAAATAAAAAGTTAGTTATTTTTGTGTAAAATATGAGTATTATATTCCCTCTTTACCAAATTCAAATTCATATCTCATCTTTACTAAATTTAGACTTATTTTTAAATACGTAACTTTGTATTTCTATTTTTTTGTGTGGATATTCTTGATTTATTTTAACTTTTTGTTTTTTGTGTGGAGATTCCTGATTTATTTAGCTAAATATTTAAATCGGTATATTGCTGATTTGGGTATTTGTTAAATCGGTATATTCCTGATTTATCTTTTTGGGGGAGTTTTGGACTAAGAATTGCTAGATGTTTTCTTTTTTCTTTTTTGCATTGAGTATTTTTGGGCTTTCTGAATTAATTCTGACATTTATGGAGGTCCAAATAAATTTTAAGAGGATTAACAAAACGCTTAGCAGTATACAAAAAACTTTAAATAAAAATATGGGTAAATTGCAAATTTAGTTTAGGATTATCTGAAAGTTTTAGAAATTTAATTTTATATTTATGGTTAGTTTTTGCTGTTAAGAGTATTAGTATTGGTGGGGTTAAAAAGTTAAATTACTACTCTTAGCATCACCAATTAGGAGCATATTGGTGGAGTTAAAAGGTATATATTTTAGCTTCTAGTCTTCGGCTCATAGGTAAAAAATAAAAAAACTAAAAATTTATTTTTGCATTCACATTGATAAAGATTATTTAAATAATTTTTTTTCCTTTTCACTTTTATTCCCATTGCAACTCACTTGAGTCACTCCTCTCTTCCTCAACCTAATATTTTTTTTCTCAGATTTCTCTCTTCGCCAACCTCACCTGCCAAGCTGTTTAAGCAGATTGTTTACAGTCGTCTCTTTGCTCGGCTCACAGTCCTCTTTCCGCTGCCCTACTCGCTTCGCTTACTTCCGCTGCTCCGCTCGCTACTCGTCTGGCCTGTACTCTTCTCCCTTTAATTTTTTCTTTTTTTATTTTTATTTATTTTTTGTTTATGTTATTTTATTATATTAAAAATTAAAATAAAACTGCAATTTTCACCCAAGTGACGGATTACTAATATATGCCTTAGAGCACTCACAGTAAACAAAAATCCATACTACAGTAGTGGAGCTAAATGTAAAATTTTCACTTTCATTGTTACTGTGCACAGCTATATATGGCGGTACACTGTAGCCGAGAGCTAATTTTTTTTTTTTTTTTTTTTAATTCTCAGCCAGATTAAAATAATATATGTTTGTTTATTTTTTTATATTCTTTTATTCTCCCAACCGTGTGAGAAATTATACGGTCCTTATGGTGGATCACGTTATTTGTCCACTATTCCAATAAAAGACTCCCACCTATTTAAAATTGCTGAGTCAGTATTTAGTTTTTATTTAAAACTCCACAATTTTAAACAAGTGTGAGTCTTTTACTGGAATAGTGAATCACATCACTTGTCCACCATAAGAACCTTATAATTTCTCCAACCGTGCCTCTCTTAGACTCACTCTCTCAAACTCTCACCTCTGATAGTGGTGGTTGTCTGAGTTTGATCTGGGTTTTTAGTTGGATTGATCACTGTGGCTTTTGTCAACTGTGGATGATCTAGTGAGCTTTTGATTGGGTTGATCATAGTGGGTTTTTTATTTTTGATTGGTTGTCGGTGGTGGATCATGGTGGTTTTGGGTTTTGATGGTGCTGTGGGTGATGTGAACTAGTGGGTGATCATGGTGGTTCTTATGGTTGCTATGGGTTGTGGATGATCATCATTGTCCTGTGGGTGGTTACAAGGAAATTAATTTTTATTGGGTTTGATATATTATTTTATTGTGATATTTATATTATTTTATTGTGATGTTTATATTATTTTATTGTGTTAAAAGTTAAAATAGATCCACAACTGCAACATATTTTGTAAAGTGAATAGATAAAATAGATAAATCCACAACTGCAACATATTTTGTAAAGTGAATAGGTAAAATAGATAAAATAATTTTTTATATTATCAAATATTTAAATTTTTAGTTCTACGGCTGTAGATGCACTTAAGGGCATGTTAGTATATCCCTATTATTATTATTTTACCATCAAAGCTATTTGCAATCGTCGAATTCAAGAAACTGTCACCATCAAAGCTATCCAGTCATAGAATTCAGAATACCGTCAAGAAAACTTATAAAATCACATACCTTTCTGTCAAGACGTTAAGTTATGTACGTCATGTAGGACTAAACATAGCTCCTGTCCAACTTGGAACAAAAGTCTCTTATGCTGCAGCCAAGCCTTTGGTTTGATGGCACGCCCTTGTGTGACTACTGGCTACTCAGCTGTGAGAGAGAGAGAGAGAGAGAGAGAGAGGACTCATTTACGCGTAACAGGTATATGTTTTTTCCTTCATTTACGTGTAACACGCCCTTGTGTGACTACTGTCATTTACACATAGCGGCCGTTTGGTATAAGAGTTTAAATATATGTTTTTAATTTTTAAACAATATTACATATATTTTTATACATTTTTTTATTTACACGTATTTTAAAAAAAATACAAACAACGTTATTCTAAATACAAACAATGTTACTAGAACAATATTAACAAACAGCTTCTTAGGGTTCGTTTGGATGGGAGAATGAAAAATTAGGAGGATAGAAAATTGTGGGAGGATAGAAAAGATTTAGTTTTCCCTTATTTGTGTTTGGTTGGAGGGGTGGAAAAGTGGAGGGATGAAAAACTTTTTTGTTTGGTTGAGATAAAAAATGAGAGGATGAAAAATAAAGTTGATATAAATTTACCATTATGTCCTTACTAAATATATAAACAAAAAGTAACACATTTATTATTAAAAAAAATTTGTATGGACACTTTAATTTTTTTATTTATTTATAAAATAAGCAAATGCTAAAAGGATATTAAAAAAAAAAAGATAAAAAATAACAAAAATAACCAACGTGTACTGTGCAAAATTTTATCCACAAAAAAAAAAAAAAAAAAAAAAACTAAAACCAAAAACAAACCAACGTGAACATACTGTGCAAACTAGAATAAATTTTATCCAAAAAAAAAAAAAAAAAACAAAAAACAAAACGCGGAAAGACAAAAGTAGAAAAAGACAAAAAGTTGGCTATTATGGTGAAGGGCAATTTTGTCCAACAACACTCTTCCTCTTTTCCTCTCTCATTTTCTCTCCATTTTGAAGAGATTGAATTTTGGTGGGCCTAGATGGAAAACAGCTGGGCCCTACCACTTTTCTCTCCCCCTCCTCCTCTCAACCAAACACCCTTCCCACTCATTTTCTCTCCTATTTTCCATCCTCCCTAAAATCCACCCATCCAAACATAGTGTTAAGAGTCCATTTCATAGAGGATAGAAAATGAAAAGAGAATAGAAAAGTGGGAAGATAGAAAAGATTTTAGTTTCCTTCATTTGTGTGTGGTTGAAATGGTAGAAAAGTTGAGGGATAGAAAACTTTTTTTTTTTTTGTTTTTTTTTTATGAGGGATGAAAAACCTTTTTGTTTAGTTGAAATGAGAAATGAGATGATAGAGATGAAGGATTTAAACCCTAAATGTCTTAATTGAAAACACTAGAAAATGCAAACCAGTTGAGTTACAAGGCTTTTGGAAGTTTATTGATAATATAAAAAATCTATTTGTAGTAAAAAAATTTATAGATTTGCAAAGGAGAAAAAAATTTTAATCTTAATTTTACTATATATGGGAAAGAACAAGTAAATCAAGTAGCGAACAAGTATAAACTTTAACTTAGCTAGTTTACAACTCTAGTCTCTAAGCTAAAACATTGCTATATAAGGGCATAAAAGTTAAAAGCATTACAGAAACCCTCTAAGGTCATTTACATCCAGTTGAAGAATTTGTTTAAGCACTCTGCACACTTTATATGAGTTGGGGAAAATTGCTATGCCTAAGCATTCAACTCTTTGAGTTTTCTCTAAAATGACTCTTAAGAGCATTTGCATCAGGAAATTATATCCTATTCTATTTTATCATCTCAAAAAGTCACTTTATCAATTATACAATACCATTTTTACAATACTCCAACATCCCAACTTTTATTTTACAATACAACACATTAAAATAATATTTTTACACAATAAAATAATATATCCAATACCCAAATAAAAACAAAAACCCAAAACCCAAATCACCTCTGCAACCACCTGCTACCACCACCAAGTACATACCCAAAATGATTTTTATCTCCAAAACTCAGTACCCAAACTGATTTTTATCAGTTGAAAACCAAAGTCTTCTTCAAGTACAAAAAAAATCAAAATCACGGCAACCCACAAAATCAAAATAAAAAACAACCACGGCAACCCACAAAATCAAAATCAAAATCAAACCAAACCCACCTCTTCCTTTAAGCACCGGTCACAGCCAAAAAAAAAAAAACCCACAGAACCCAAAACTCCAAACCTGCTAATCCACCATGATCCTCAGCCCCAAAGCCACCACAACCCACCACGACCCACTATGATCCATACCGATTCAAAACCCAACCAACGCAACCGATTAAAGACCCGTCGATCCACCACGATCCACACCGATTCAAGACCCACAACCCACGACCCATACCAGACTAGAGAGAGCCACGACCCACGCCGGACCAATCTCCATCGAGAAACCCATAAACCACACCCACATTGGAGCAAACCCATCAGAGCAAAACATCGAAGCCACATCGGAGCAAAACATCGAGACGCGCCTTGGGCTTGGCATTGCTGGGCGATGGTGGCCAACGGTAGCCTGATGGAGAGTAAAGGGAGAGGGAGAAATCACTGAGAGAGAGCAAAGGGAGAGGGAGAAATCTGAAAGAGAGAGAGAGAGAGAGACGTGGGAGACAGAGTCTAGAGAGTGGGAGAGTCAGGAGGAATAAATTTATTTATTTATTTATTTATTTTTTTACAATTGAGCTACAGTGCAATTCTACATGTAGAATTGCACTGTAGCACAATTCCAAAATTTTTTTACAATAGTAGCCGTTTAGAAGTCCGAATGCTGAGCTCTTTTGGGCTTGAAGTGCCAAATTTTCCTTACATTTGGCATTTGCAATCCCCAGTGCGAATGCTCTAAGGGATATCACTGCTAAAAATTAAACTAAATATATAAAAAAAACACAAACTCAGAGTTTTCTCTAGAGTTCTTTAAAAAAAAAATGTTTTAAAGGGAGTTTTCTTTATACTTTTAAATATCCAAGCAAGAGAAAGAGGTATCCATTCCCCTCCCCCTTAGTTTTAAAAACATTTAAACATGGGGAGGGAGAACTATATTCTCCTCCCCTATCCTTCCATCTACTCCTCTCCCTCCAAACTTTCAAACATAGTGTTAAGTTTTCTCTAGACTTGAATGATGCTAAGGGAATTTCTTCTCAAAATCTCACAGAAAGTTATGAAATTCTCTAAAGGACATTTGCAACTTGTTGATGCATGGTCTTAATAACCAGGGCACCTTAAAATTGAAAATTCTAAGATAAAATTAAAAAATTAAAAAAAGTTTTAGGCAAAATTGCACCATTTCTTCGACAAAACAAGGTTGTGTTAGTCTAGAGAACACGACACCATTTGGTCTCACCTCTCAAGTTCTCAACCTTTCTTTTCTCTCTCCCCCATTAAAATCTCTCATCTTTTGGCCGTCACAATGGTCAACTCTGACCAATGTAGGCTTTCCCAAACAAAATCAATGAATTTGTGCAAACGAACAAAACCACAATCTCACTATGAGAGTTAAGATATGCTCAGTTGCTGTGAATTTGTTATGGTTTTGAGTCATGACCATGGTTTTAAAAACTAGAAAGGTAAAATAACCGAAAATGGATTTGGTTCCTAGTTTCTGTTGGTTGAACCAGAGGTTTTCTCAGTTTTAACTAGGCTGTTCCCATGTCCGGTTCACAATTGAACCGTTTCAACCACCAATGCACCGAATATTTCACACAAGCTACTGACATAGTACACCCACCATTGCACACAATCTCATCTTATATATTATGGTTTATACAAAAAAAATAAAAAGCAAATTCCACCTTTTAAGTTTGATCAAAATTCATTTCAGTTTTCTAAATTTGCTTTTGTTTAATTGAGTCATCTAAGTTTCAAATTTATTCAATTAAGACATCTTTGTTGACGTAAGATTTTGAAACTATTTTTCAATAATTAATTAAAATTTTTTAATCTAAAAATTTTGAAGGAAAAAAAAACTGGACACTTAACCATAACATTTAACTAAATTTGATGTGGAGATCTAATGAAACTTAGAGAGAAGTCAATTGCATTTTTGCCTATGGTTTATGGATATATCTGGTGACATTGACAGACTTAAATAAAATTTAACTTCAAGCAAGAAAAAACTATAAACGGTTTAAATTTGGAGTTATTAAATTTACCTACTATTATTATTATTATTATTTATTTTTATTTTTTATAAATCTCCAAAGTCCAAACCGCTAGCCAAATGTCCTGATTTAACTCATAACAACGGTCCTGTCCGTACCACTACCCAAATCAAAATCTCTCTCTTGAGTAATTCTAGAACCACACATGTAAGTTGTTTTATAATACTTCCTTACGTATGGGGATAGAAGAATTTCTGCAAAAATATAATATACACGTGTTAACTTTGCCCAAAAATTATTTTGGTCATTAAATTTGAAGTTTGTCATTTTAGTCAAGTAACTTTAACCAAAAATCACTCAAAACAACTAGCTGAATGAACGAAAATGATTTTTGAATAAGATTATTGGACTAAAATGACCATTATTAAACTTAAAAAAACTAAAATGATTTTGGAATAAACTTATAGGACTAAAATGACCAACTTCAAACTTAAAAAACTAAAAATAATTTTTTTTGGGTAAAGTTAGCGGGTGTGAATTGCATTTGTGCCTATAATTTTTATCTTGGCAGTCTCTTTGGAGATATTTGATAATTTTTTACAAATTAAAAAAGAAAAAGAAAAAATGAAACTATAACTTCAAATGCTGAAAAGGAAAACGCATACGCTGTATGATTATTGGCCTACCATGCAATATTTCATGTAATATCTTGAAATAAGTATTTGAACTCATGAAACAATAAAATTCGAAGTTCATATTTTTCTTTTGTCGTGGTATATTCTATAACTTGGTGATTTTGTTGATTTGATTTATAAATTTATTCAGTAAAGGTTTGGTCTTTTAATATGCGGTAAAGACCAAATGTTATTTTGATGAGTTAACTTTCATGTAGCAATGTGCGGGGTTTCTAAACAGATTTTCTTCTTAGAAATGTTAATCATGATTATACTCATAACTGCCTTCTGATAATTGCTATATGCATTAATTCTGCACTTGCCTAAGGTTGAGTTTTCTAGGGCCTCCAATCCATTCTCCAGTGTGTATGATTCTCTTAGTGTTGTCTTGCAGGGAAAACAGGCCTGCTCAATATAAGTTGGGACCTAGGGAATAAATTTAAGTGTAGCGTTTTATATATAAATATTAATTAAATAAATTTATTTAATACTAACCAAATAAAAGTTAATTTTCTTCTAAAAAAAATAAAGGTTAATTTGATGTATTAAATACATAATTTGATGAAATAATATTACTAACAAATCTAAGGTTATAATTTCATATAGAGAATTTATTATCATAGTTGAAGCATAAAATTTAATAATAAGAAATGATTTTTTTAAAATCATTTCTTTTTATCTTGAATATAAGGCATTGTAATTGTGCGTGCCTTTGAGGTGTAGTAAGCCCAACCTCAACGAAGCCCACAACCTATTTGTAATCTGGGTATAGGATTTCCTACTTTGGGTCGTTCTCGGCATAGAGACTCTGCCAAACTGCTCTCTCCCTCCTTCCCTTTCTTGCTCCCAAAGTCTCCCCCAGAATCCCTCCCCTCTCACCCCCTCACCCAAAAGCCCCTTCCTCCATACCCAACTTGTTGTATTTATAGCCACAGATAAGTGGAAGGATCATGATTACTGCCACAATTAGTGCAATTGGGGGTCCAATATTGTTAATTGTAAGTGGGTTTAGGTGGGAGTGGCTTTGGAAATGGCTCCCACTTCGTGATATACGCTCGGCAGCGACGTTTTCCGGGCCCCGCCGGGCGAGTGAATACGGCTGGTGACGATATGCTGAGTAAAAATATGCGGCATGGTTAAAAGTGGACCGGCGTCAGTTTCCCGTCCGTTAGCCTTTCTCGGGAGACTCCGAGCATGGTCACGTGGCTTTCACGAGTGGGGGCTGGGATTCTGGGCCCGGTAAAAGTCGAGGCACTGGCCCATACCTTTAACCTATGCCCTAAGGCCCAAACGGGCCTGGGTACCAGGGGGCCGTACAGTAATCTAATTTTATTTTTATATCTTGGTATTAAGATAGAGATAGATATTGTTTGGTGTGTGTGGCTATGTAAGAGATTAAATGACTAATGTTGATGATCTATTATGTAGAATATTGATTTACAAAAATTAAAGTTTCAAACAACTATTAGGGTAGAATATTCATCATTAATGATCTAACACATTTACAACATTGTTTTTTCAAATGGTTTAGGGTTTCAATTGTGTTAGGTATCTATTGGTTTCATATTTTAGAGACCTTGTTAGAGATGGGAAAAAAAAAAAAAAAAAACTAAATCTAGTACGAATTACACTACATAATCTTCGCAAATTGAAGTGGCAAAGACTATTATTGATAAATTTCAACAACCTAATTAATAAATGTTTGAATTACTTTTTGTGATACGTAAATTATAAGCCTATAGTATAACATGTAGTATCATTAGCATTACTCATGAAAAAAAATGCATAACCATTTAAAAAAAAATAATATTACCATAAAATTTTGAGTCTTTTTATAATGGGTGATAATGTCTTTTTTGTGAAGGGGTGGAAACTTTTTGTAATAGGGGCCTTAGGCTAGCCTGAGGAAAAACTAATGGATGCACAAAGGAATATACAAACGTTTCAAAAGACAAATATAGTGATAAGGGTTATGATATCATCAGGGTTTGCAGAAGAAGAAGAGCCTGAAGAGGAGGATGGATCTGTGATAGGATATACACATAGAGGTGGAGGAATAATTGTGGTGTTTAAAACTGGAGGTTTTCTGGAAAGGTAATCAGTGACAAGGTTATCTTTTCCTTTAATGTGCTTGACTTGGAAAGACCATTGTGAAAACCAATTTGACCATCTGAGTAACGGAGGATGTGGGAGCATTTTCCTTTTGAACTGGAGCATTTTGGGAAAGGAGGACATGTCCATTTCTACTAGAAAATTATGCCTAAGGAGATGGAACTGGAATTTTTCAATCCCATGTTTGACTGCAAAAAATTCTTTGAAAGTGGAATGGTAGTGAAGTTTTGAAAGCTTGAATACACCACTTTTAAGGAGGAATTCCCCAAGAGAGACAGCTATATAAGGCTGCAAAGTATACATTCCATCTGAAATGTTTACTCCCAAAAAGTCTATAGAAGACTATCCTATGGCCATTTTCTTTTCTGAAAGCATTATCTCTTGAGATTTCACTAAATTATAAAATTCAGTGAACAACTTTTCATGGGATTCTTCATCTTTTGAGAATAGGAGGATGCCATCCACATAGATTAATGCATTGGTCAAGAGTGGCTGGAACAATGTTACCATTGCTTTTTGAAATTGGGATGGAGCATTTTTGAGACCAAAAGGCATGACAGTCCATTGGTATTGGTGGTCTAGAATGCAAAACGCCGTCTTGTATCTTTCTTCTGGATGGATTCCTAATTGCCAAAATCTTGCTTTAAGATCAAACTTTGAGAATACTTTTGCATTTGAAAGATGCTAGAAGAGAGCACTTTTGTTTGGCAAGGGGAATTTATCATCTACAAGAAAATGATTAAGATCCTGGTAATTGATTACCAATCTGAGTTTTCCTTGCACTTGCTCAACATGTTTGTTGACATAGAAAGCTTCACATGCCCAGGGAGAGGTTGTAGGTTCAATGAGGCCTTCTGAAAGGAAGGTAGATAATTCTTGCTTGGCCAAGGTTAAATGTTCTAGATTCATTCCTCTGTGACTGGCTTTTGTGTGGTTGACATCTTCATTCCTCTGTGTATGAAAAAGTGTGGGTTTTTCCATAAAGGTTTTGGATTTTTAAGGAGGAATTCAAAGGGGCTGTTTGCACAACAGTCATTGATAATCTGAAGTCTCAAAGAGTCAAAGGGGTCTACTGTAAATAAATGAGGTACTTAAGTCCAGGTGAGAAGGTGTTGTTTGTGCAAAAGTCCTTTTGAAGACCATCTGAGGCTAGGTATCTAATGAAGGAGATCAAATCCTATAAGAAGGTCTCTGCCTATAAGAGGGGATCCAAGGACATGGTGTTTGATGGTAAGGGTTGGAAAGATTATGATGAAGATAAGCTTACTTTTCAAGGTGATCAAGAATGTTTCTCCATTTGCCACTCGGAACATCTGATTATGAGGCAACCAAAATTCTGCAGGTAAAATTTTGGGATGAAGGATTGTTGCTGTCGCTCCAGTATCAAATAAGGCTATCACTGGGATGGGTCTGGAGTAGATGTCCAGAAGGATATGTACTTGGGCTATAGGAGTAGGGTTGGTTAGAGGGGCTATAATAGGCTGGAATGTATAGATGGTTTGGATTTCTGGGTCTGAATCATCTTCATTGTCTGGATTTGAATCTTCTTCTGAAGTAGAATAGGCCATGACTGCCAATGCTTGAGGGGAGTAGTCATCATCAAGTGAAAAGAGTAATTCTACATCCGAGAAAGGAGTATCATCTGCATGGATTTGTGCTTGCTCAAAAGTTTTGCTGCTTTCTCCTTTTTTGGACAATTTTTTGCAAAGTGACCTAGTCTTCTGCATACAAAACATACTTTTGAAGTTTTTCCTTTAAACTGCTTTCTTCTAAGAAACTTCCATTTTTTCTTCCTGAAGGATTTTTTCTTTTGAATTGTATAGTGTCTTTTCTTCCAAGAATATTTCTTGAAATGATCTCTTCTCTTTGTTGGACAGGCACAATTTTTCTCAGAGCACTTTATCTGCAAGTCTTTCCTTTTGCAATTGTCTTTAAGTTTACTATGAACTTTGTCAATTTCTGAAAGAAATTTTCTCTGAATGAGCACATGCTGATAAATTTCTCCTAAGGATGCTTGCTGCAGAGTTATTTTTTGGATATTCATCATGCAAAGAGTTTCATCTCCCAATAGTTCTAGGAGGGAGTTGAGAAAGGTATGCTTGGAATTAACATCATCCATGCCATTAAAAGAGTAATATCTCCTTGACATTCTGTCAAAATGTTTCTCCAAATCTTTTCTTTCAAATGAGCAACACTTCATGAGTAAGAATTCTTCTCGTGCCACTTTTGTATAATGAGTCACCGAGCCAAGAAATTCATTATGGATGATCGTGAAAAAGTCTTCTAATGTGTTGCATTGGACTGCCTGTCTTTGCCTGTATTCTCCTAGGTTGATCCACCATTCTCTTAATCTTCCTGTAACTCTTGCAACAAATTTAGGAATGATCTGGGCAACAGTCGCATTTGGGGCTTGGAGTTCAGCTATGCACCATGAATACATGTTAAAAATCTCATCATGCCATCTGGAAGGAGGAGCATTATCAATGGTGAACAGGTGTTTTGAAAATGTGGTTGATGAATAGGTTAACCTTGTTTGATTGTCAGGGATAAAGGGTGGGGGAGGAAAAATTGGTGGTGGAGGTGAAGGCTATTTAGGGCGAAGAACATCATCCTCTTCTACCTTTAGTTCGTTATCTACCATAAATACTTCCTTTAGACCAAGATCAGACAAGTTTAGGTCTGTGTCATCAATTACTGGAAGCACAAAAGGGTCTCTTGGATCTTCAAGGGTGAGGGTTTTGAGAAATGATGAAATTGGGTTTGGGGGGTTAGGATCTACAGCCAACATATTCATGTCTGGAGGTCTTGAAGATGCACTAACAGTTGGATCTGGGGGTTGGTATAATGATTCTTTGTCTTTTTTCTTAGAAGAAGGTTCATCTTATGGCCTAGATTGGGGTTCTAATTGAGGTGGAGTTGAATATGTTATGCCAGGGAGAATTCCACTTGGTTTAAAAGGGTTATGATCAGGATGTGTTATGACTAATAGTTGGAGATTTTGGTAAGGAGAAGTTGGTGAAAATGGAGAGGTTAAAGGTATAGACAAGTCTTTATATAGTGATTGTCGGGGTTGGTAGGGCTTATGGACATGCATTAGAAGAATCTGAGTGGCTTCCTTCTGTGATCCTTCCATGGATTGGAGTTGTAGTAACAACTATTTTCTTTCTTTTTCTTTTTGCCCAATAAGAGGAAAAGAGACAGACAAGTCTTTAATTGTGAAGTCTATTGTTGCCAATTCTTGTTCAGCAGCTTTGATTTTCTTCTTTAAGTCTTCTATAAGAGAATTGGAGGATGAGAAAGTATGAGTGACTACCTCGGCCATCTTTTGTTGATTATCAAGAATCCTCGAAAGGACTTGGTTTTATGCCACAGCATTTTCTGCTTGCCAATTTAAAGTTGCTTTTGCTGAAGAAACTTGTCTCTTGGTTCCATCTGAATTGGTTCTAACAGGATTTTTGATTTTCCAAACATGTTTTGTGTTAGTTTGTGATGGTCAAAACTTTCAAGAAGAGGAAAATTCTGTGAGTAAGAAGTTGAAGTGTGGTCAAACATATAACAAGGTAAAGGCTTTCGTGTTTGGTTTTGACTGGTAACAAAGGATTGGTATTTTGGTATTTGGGGAAGGATTTTCTGGTAGTATGGGATCAATGGAGGTTTCAAATTTTGATCATGATTTTCCTTGCAAGGAGGAGAAGTAGGGGTTTTTTTTTTTTTTTTTTTTTTTTGTTTTTTTTGTTTTTTTGTTTTTCTGGTTCTAAAATAGAGGACTTAATAATCAAATCTTCCAAAGGGTTCTCCAAGGAAGTCAACTTCTGGATCTCCTGCTTCATATCTCTCTTTAAGTTTTTGTTGGGAAGATTTTTTCTTTCTTCTTGGATGATCTTCTTCAAAAGCTTCTTCTTCTTGACAATCAACACAATCACAAATATCCCACCATATATGACCAGAAGGTGATTTACCTTCATAACAAGGCTTTCCATCTTCTCGAAACCCCTTGATTTTAAGACCATTTTCACAAACATATGACACCGACTGGAGCATAGCAATTTGAGTTGGAAAGACCGTTACATCTTTCATCTCTGGGGGGCCGTCAAGAATCTTGTCTCCACCTCACCATTTGCTTTTCTAATAAAGAAAGGAGCATTTGACTGGATTGGTTTAGTTGCCTGATGAAGCATCTCATACTTAATCCATGATTCTGGAAAGAGAGTAGTCATCTGGTCTCTATTAAGTTGTCTCGGAACAAACATACACATAGGTGTTATTCCTGGATCAGCTTGAATCAACAAAGCATCATTGGATTGAGCTATGTCTGGTACTGCCATGTCAAAAGCATGATTCTGAAGTTTATAAGCAAGCTGGTAATGAAGTGTAGCAGCAAGTAAGGCTGGCACTAACTTTCCACGGAAGAAAGGGACTCCTTGTAGCCTCTAGAATTTCACTTCTTGATTCCAGATTCTTGGAATATCAAAATGTTGTTATAGGAACAGCATTTTGATATTATGAAAGTTATGTTATAAAAAAATACTATCTATATTTGTTTTGAATTATTTTAGTCAAATTTTCAATTTTTACTAATTTAATATACTTATTTATAATTTAAATAATTATTAAATTAATTATGATGTCATTACGGTTCGACCTCGGTTTAACTTCAATCTAACTTTAAAAACCTTAAACCTCTTCCTTTTATGGATCATTGAATGGTCCGGGTTTCAAAATCATGTTTTTGAGCCCCATGATCCTGGAAAGGAAAATGAATTTTTTTTTTTTTTTTGACACCCATATATCTATTCTATTCTCTTACAAGTTTTTCAACTAACAGATAAATACGTTTAAAATAAATAAACAGCTCAATTCCACTTTTCATGTTTTACTCCTAAAAAAGTGCTTTTAATATGCCAATGTTTTCCACTTTTTTAATTACCAAATTCATTTTTTTTCTTTTTATATTTAAATTTCACTTCCCATGTTTTACTCCTAAAAAATTCTTTTAATTTATTCCGATTTTTTTTTTTTTTTTTTTTTTTTTTACAACCGTTTAAAATAAATGAAAATTTATGAAACTTAAAAAAAAAAAAAAAAAAAAAAAAAAAAAAAAGGGCCTTATCGGTGTGTCGAGGCTAGTAGTTGATTATTCATTTGTCTTAGTAGCTAAAAAGTTGCTATTCAGATTCGGATGTGCTATATCCAGTACCTTTACAGCTTAAGAGACTTAAAAAAAGAAAAAAGAAAAAAAAAATTTATCATGGTTAGAAATATACCTAAGGATATGTTTGGTTGGAGTGATTTTAGGGAGATGGAAAATGAAGGAGAGAAAAGTGAAGAAAAAATGATGTTTTTTGTTGTTTGGTTGAGGGTGGAAAATGGGAGAGATTTTGGTAGGGCTCACAAGTTTTCTCTCCTCTCCCTCTAAAACACAATCTCTCCAAATTGGAGAGAAAATAAGAGTAAAAAGTGAGCAAAAATATTTGGACAAAATTGCCCACATTTTTCTTTTTATTTATTTATTTATTTTTGGATACCTTAACCTGGCGGTAATAAATGTGGCCTGCCTACCATTTTTTTTTCTCCATATATATTAATATATATATATATATATTTTTTTTTGGGTTTAACTGGATGCTAATTTTTCTTTAAGATGATGATGTGCGTGGATCCGTGATACACCATAGTACCATACAGTGCTTTTTTTCTTTTTCTTTTTTACATTTTTTCTTTTTAATTTTTTTAATTTATTTCTTATTTTTTATTGGACATGAATTTTCCTTTTTAATAGTCTTTGGGTGATTGCATTTTTTTTTGGTTGGTTGTTTGCCTTTTTTTTTTTTTTTTTTAATTAAGTATTATTTTTAATAAGGACATATAAATAAATTTATACAAATTTCATTTCCCAACAATCAAATTATTAAAAAATATTATCAATAAGTTAAAAATAATAATTTAAAATTATATGAACTTATACAATCCAATCTCTGTATACATATAAAAATATGTATAGTTAAATTAAGCCTAATGTTCATGAGCTTGTTCACGAATATATTTTTATTTTTGAGTTTGGCTTGCTTAGTAATCGAGCCTAAATTTGGACTAAACTTGGTTTGTTTACAAATGAATATAAACAAGCATTTTCTTGAACATAATTTATAGATAATTTGATTCATTTACAGCTTGACTTGGGCATTGCAATTTTCCAAACTTTATATAATTAAAGTCTGTACTGTGCAGAGTGCTTAAGCAAATCACATCAAGCCAAAGAATGATAGGCATGGCTGGAAGACGCAGGGACTCAAACTCGGAGAGAAATCGCGAATGTGATGCCAATCTTAACACTGGAAGGTTGGTCCACTTTCTTATTCATTTTCTTCTATACTCTGTATATACTGTCTTCAATATTATCTGGCCGGATCAGTACCAAATTATTTGGTCCATTTCTATATATCATTAAAGCCAACTTCTTCCTAGTTAAACATTATTGGTAGCTTTGAACCACCCAATGAGCCACTCAAATCTCATTTCCCAAGACTTGTGTGCCACATAACATGAAAGCCTCACCGTGTCGTCTTATTCCTGAGATAGCTAGCGTATCTTCCCGGTCCTCCAGGCTCCATCCCAGTTGCAATTCACTTGCTACTTTCACCATGCACGACTCTTACCTCCATGAACTTAGCATGGAACTTTTTTTTTTTTTTTTTGAGTTGGATTTTGATTCTCACACATCCACCATTTCACATCTACTTTTATGTGTAAAAATGTAAACATTCTTACATATATGTGTGTGAAATGAGAATACATTTAATATGGACTTGATACATACCCTCACTAATTACACCCTCTAATAGCAATATGCCACACCAGTATTTTACTAATACATGATATAGACATGCCACCCACAATCATTCCTTTCTTATTACACCGTCAATTTTTGGGTCCGTTTTGGACTTGATGTTTGGGATATATATTTGTCACTTTTTATCATTAGGGTATTCTATACCATTGTACTGTAGCCATCTCTGCATTTTTCTCCTTGACATGGTGAAAATTGCTGTGACTTCGTAGACATATGCATATTGTTGAACCACATAAATTTTTGTCCATTGTAATTGCGCTTTGCACATTTTTTTCTTCTTCTCTATTTTTGTTTCTTCTAAGCTCTGGAATTTGTTTAAATTCCTAACACCAACTGGTACCCAACGCTCTTGCCAAACTTCAATATTTTCTCCATTAATTTCCCACCCTCCAAATACAACTTTTCTTTATTACCTCCCTTGCCTCAGCAATGCTTCTCCAAGTGTAAGAAAAGGTAGGCCTGATTGGTGCATTCATAAAATTCCCTTGAGAAAAATATTTTGCTTTAAGAATCCTACACACCAGAGAGTGTTCCATTGTCATTATTCTCCAACGTTGCTTCGCCAACAAAGCCATGTTGAAAGTCTCCAAATCCCTAAAACCCAATCCCATTTCTTAGACTTCTACCTTTGGTTCAACAAGTTTATCACACCGAATCCAATGCATTCCTTGGCTTGTTGTTCCTTTTCCCCACCAAAAGCTCTAAATCATTTACTGAAGATCATTGCATAATGTGGTAGGTAATTTGAACACATTTGTTGTATAGGTTGGGATTGCTAGTGCTACCGCCTTGATCAACACTTCTTTGCCCACTTTCTTGTAACTTCTTAGTTCTTCCACACCTTTTCCGCTTTTCGTATACTTCTGAGTGCTTGTTTTTTTGACTTCCCTATAAGAGAGGGTAGCCCCAAGAACTTCTCATGTTGCTAAATTTGTTTTACTCCACACATTTGCCTTTATGGCTTCTTTGCATCGGTGCTTATGTTCCTACTAAAAAAAAAAGAAAAAAAAAAGTTAATAGGTGTCCTAAGGGTATTGGTTTAGATACTATTTTTAGAAAGTTTTTATTAGAAAAGAAAGAAATAATTGACTTTTAGACAGTTTTTTATATTTTTCATAAAAGTTGTATTAAAATTTTCTTAAAATAGTATATTAACAATTGCTCTAAGGGCATTCATTATCATAATCCAAAAAATAATATTGTTTTTCCCCTGATAATATGTTGTCCTGAAGCCCCTTCACATTTTCCAAGGATTTCTTGAATTTTTTGACATGCTTGCACCGAAGCTTGAGTGAATTAACAATAGACTATCATCTGCACAAAAGGAAAAGGTGTATTAGTTCCGGTGCCCTTCTAGCTATCCTTACTCCTGGAGAGATTGCTTTGATTGTTCTTTTCGAAATATGGCTGAAAGAAAGAGTCCTCTAGTTGGAATAATTATTTCTCTTGGTATGCCATTTACTAGAACTGAATATGGAACGGTGGTAATGCATTCCATCATGAGATGTACCCATCTCTAGTGAAACCCCAAATTTAACATAATCATCTTTACAAATAATCACTCTACCCTCTCATAGCAAGCTTTACTCATCTCTAGCCATATTCACAACCCTACCTTTTCTTTTTGTTTTTCATATGATGTAAAGTTCCAAAGGCTAGTAGGACATTGTCTGTTATGAGTCCACCAGGTACAAATGCACATTGAAAGTTAGAAATGATTTCAGGAAAAATATTTTTTGATAATTTCACTAGAACTTCAGACACTTAAAAAAAATCACAATACACAGACTAATTGGTTTGTAATCTATGATTCTTTTAGGATTTTTTTGTTTGGGATAATTACACTTTATTACCTTAAATTATACTCCGATTACGCTTTGCATTCTAAATTTTTTAAATGTACAATTAGCATATTAAACTATAACCCGTGTTACACTTTGCAACTTGATATCAATTCTACCGTTATCTTGGACAAAAAACCCAAACACATGTGAATCACATGACTCATTTGGGTCTTTTTGACATTGTGCCACTTAAGCAAGAGTAATGTGATTCACACGTGATTGAGTTTTCTGTTCAAGATAAGAGCAAAATTAACAGCAATTTGCAAAGTATAATACGGGTTATAGTTTAGAGTGCTAACCGTGCATTTTGAAATTTTAGGGTGTAAAGTATAAATTGAGGTATAATTTAAAGTAGTAAAATGTAATTTTCTCATTTTGTTTTGGGGATAAGGACAATGTGAATATAGTTTATGGCAGGTAAAATTTGACTAGTGTTCAGTGTGTGTAAAAAGGCAGTAATTACATCCTGGCCTACAATATGCCAATACTGTTGGTAGGAAAACACAGGCATACCGTTTGGTCCTAAGGATTTGAGTGGATGCATTAGGTGCAACACTGTGTACACCTTCTCTGTTCTGAATTCTTGGAGCAACCTTTTGTTCATGTCCTCACTCCTCAGTGACTCGTCTCTCCGCAGCTTCCAAGATGTTGTCCATATTATTATTCGTTTAAATTTTTCCTCTTCCTCTTGCCATTGACCATCCTCATCTCGTAATCCCACTATGGTATTTTTCTTTTTCCTTCGACTAGCCTTGTGATGGAAAAACTGTGCTTCTCTCACCTTTTGCAAGCCACTGAACTCGGGATCTTTGCCTCGAATAAAGTTCCTCCCTCTCTAAAAGTTCATCTATTTCCTCCCTCAACTTCTTTACACTGCCTTATTTCCCCAACTACTGCCATGTCATCTCTGTGATTCCTTGAGTTGCTCTTGTTTCTCTTTTAAGTTATTTTTTTCTCTACCAAAGGCATCACCACTCCAAGCTTGCAATCAGCCCGTGCAAGTTTTACACATCATTTGGGAGGAGGAAAAGGAATGGAATGAAAGAAATAATTTTGAAATATTCCTTCTATTCCTTTATTTTGGAGTATTAATCAAGGGACCAATCTCTTGTTTTGAAGTTAAAGAGAGAATGACTGACATTAGTGGGAGAAAAAATGCATTAATCATTACTCTATATTTCCTAAAAATCTCTAATTTTCATTTTCTCCAAAATCGGGAGAAATTGGAGGGATTGGAAAGAGGTTTAATGAAATTTTTACTAAAATTTCTAAAATCCCCTTATATATTCAGTCCTATATTAAAAAATAGAGATCTCATAGTAATATTGTTATAAAATAATTCTATTAATTTCCCTATGTTACACCGAAATAAAATTACTTACCTTTTATTCATTTTCATTTATCTATTAAACTCCTTTTTATTATTTTATGATTTAGTAATTCCATTTCTTTAACTCCTAAATTCCTAATCAAAGTGTTAATTTTTTCTTCAACCCAAGCATGTCCCCTTCCTCCACTGTTGTCAGCCAAGCATTCTCCATTCTGGTGGCACATGATTCCTCACAAGCCCATGCATGTTCAATTCGTCGCTGCCAAAGAAATCCAACCAACTTATATTTGTTACCACTCTGTCAAGGCAAAGTTGAGTATAGGCTTCTTCTCGATGACAATTACCTTAAGGTTGCATTTGGATTTGGATTTGAATTTTAAATTAATAAGTTTGAAATGTCTTGATTTTAAATCCATTAATTTTAAGTGTTATTTCAAATCTAAAGAGTTTAAATCTTTCAAATCCTTGGATTTGTGAAAATCTAAATTCTTGCCCTTTTTTAAACTGTCTAAACAAAATATTTGAATTTGAATTACCCAAACCAAATCCAAATGCCTAAATCATGCTGTCCAAATGCAGTACAAGTGAATTTTGGGCCTCTACATCCAATATCTTAAGAAAATCTGTGCTCAGAGTATTCCAAAAGTATGCTATTTGTCCTTGCATGTGTTTGCGTTAACCCATTTTTTCATGCAACTCTAGGACTTCATTGAGGGCGTGGCTTTTGTCCGGTGTCTCCAGTACACTAGACCCACTGCGATCATGATATGTGTCCGAAAATAGACACATGTCATGATCGCAACAGATCCAATGTTACAGTACACTGGATAGAAGCCACTCCCTTTCATTGAAATCCCCCGTTATTGCCTACGGTAGTTGACTCTGATGTCCCAATCTTTTCAATAGCTCCCAAATCCCTTTTTATGCTGCATGAGAAGACAAACATCTAGTGAATTCAAATAACATCATTCGTCGAGCCGCAGAGGTCGGTGATTTAGAAATTAGTGCGCCATTTGGATCCCCTGCAATAATTGCATGATGTAATTACTACCATGTAATTGTGAGATGTAAAATTTTGAAAAATAAAAAAAGTAAAAATCTGAAAAATAAAAAAAGTAAAAATTTGAAAGGTTAAAAATTATCTAATCTACGGGTTGAGATTAAAATTGAATTTTAAAATTTTAATCTCATCCATTAATTTACTAATGCATTTGAATCTATAAAACTTAATCCTGACATAAATTTTTGCTATCATACACCCATATTCTCAGCAAGTTTTAATCCCTCTATTTCTTTGTCATTAAATTTACAAATTTGATTGTTTCTTGGATTTATTTTTGTTTACTAATTGGTTTTCTTTTTACTTTTTTATCAGCTTTGACTCAAATGCGTTTGTGAGATTAACGATCCGACTAGTTCCAATTTTGAAAGCTTTTTATGGCCTAAGGTATGGGTTCTAGGTTTATTATCTCTATTGCTTTGTTTTCAATTTTTCAAATTTAACTGTTACTTGGATAATTGGATCAATTTTTTTTTAATAATTAATTTTTTGCCTGAGGTTCAATCTCCGCCTATACCAAAAATTGATTGGTGTCTTGGTCTGATAATAAAAAACTATCATCAAGAGCGGACATTATAGGTTAAAACTCTCTCCAAAAAAAAATATATATATTTATATATATGATGATACATAGTTAAGTAAATTTGTAATCTAATTTTTAAGAGAAAGAGCTAGATATTATTTGGTGTGTGGCTTTGTAGGAGATTAGTTTACCCAAAAAAAAAAAAAAGTTTCAAACTATTAGGGTAGATTAATCATCATTGATGATTTAACACATATGCAACTTTAAAAAAAAAAAAAGTATTTTAGAGTTTCAATTGGTTTAGGTTTTTATTAGTCTCATACTTTGAAAGTCTTGTTGGAAAAAAAAAGTGCTAAAAGTAATACAAAATATTCACAACATGATGTGACAGTAAATGTGTTTGATGAATTCCAATAACGTAATTAATAAATGTTTGAATTACCTTTTTTGTTTTTTACCCCAAAAAAATTACATTTTTGTAATTGGTGATATGTCAATTTGTAAGCCTATTAAAAAAGGCAGTTTCCCTAGCATCAATAATATAAAAATAAATAAAATAAAATAAAAAAGTGCACAACCATTTAAAAAAAATTCATATTAATTTTTTATAAAATTTTGGATCTTTCACAATGGAGACGGGCCTTTTTTTTTAGAGGTAAAAAAATATTGTGGTGGAGGTCTTAAGCCAAGTCCTAAATTTTTGTTGTAAGCATCAACTTTCTCAAAAAACAAAAGTGACTTACTGAATTTTATAATGTTTCATTCATGAGAAACATAAGAGAATGTGTAATCATTATTGCACAATGACCCAATTATCGCCCATTTGTTTATAAGGAGCAAGCATAATTAATTGAAAGGTGTGTGGCTGTGTCACTGTGTGCTTGTGTATGTGTGAAAAGTTCTGAAGCACTTTTGGTGGTTGCTATGCTTATGAGAATGGTAGACTCGTAGTACCCTAGTAGCAATCTTGGATATTGAAAATTAATCATAATACCCTAGTAGCGGAAACTATGATACCTTTATGTTATGTGTATGCAAACTATGATAACTATATTTCTAACAAAGTTTTGATATCAGCGAAGAAAAAAAAAATGGAAATCCCAATTAAATATGCTAGGAAGTCGAGAAATGTTTACGTAGGTACAAGTACAATATCCTCGTCTCACCAGACTCTATACATAATACATGATGTTGGCAAGCGACCAGTTATATATATTTATCTTATCATTGAATAATGTGCTACTGATAATTATGGAATAATTGGCTATAACAAATTAATCATAAAAAAAAAATGGCTATAACAAGGGGTTACCTTTATAATGTAAATACTGTTTAAGTTTTCTTAGTTTTGGTCAACTACTTGTATTTTGGATTTTTAGGTAGGTTAGGAGTAGGGGTTATCCACCAGTAGGATGAAAATTTTCCCTAAGCATTAGAGAAGTGTGTAAATCACTAACTCCATGATGGAGTTACATGGTGATTCTTATATTATTGGTTGGTCTTTTCATAGATGGAGTCTCCATCTATGAAAAGACCAACCAATAATATAAGAATCAGAATAGTATCCTAAATATGGAGCAGTTACATGGTGATAAACAGGGATGTTCACCAAACCGTATAAACCGCACAAACCGCAAAAATCGTACCAAAATCGCCCGCAAAATAGCATAACCGTACCGCACCGCAAGTAATAGTGCATCGCACCGCACCACACCGCATGGTGCAGTGCAGTTTGCGGTTTTATAATAAAAAAAACCGCACAAACCGCACCCTCTCTATATATTAATATATTTAATTATTTTTAATATTAAATATATTATTAATAGTTTAATAACCCTAGTTTTCAAAAAAAAAAAAAAGTTTGATAACCCTAACAAGTGTTGATTAAGAAAGCTAACCCAAAATAAAGAAAAACTAGCTCAATAGTTTAAAACTTGGACCAAAATAAAAGGAAAAATTAGTTTTTGGGCTGGGTAGAAAAAGCACAAAATTTGAAATATATACTAATTTCAAATCATTCAAACCGCATCTTATACACCGCACCGCATATGTGACTGCAAAAATGAGGTGCGGTGCGGTTATGGTTTTGGCTAAACTTTAAACCGCACCGCACCATACCGCACCGCACATGTGACCGCAAAAATAAAGTGCGGTGCAGTTATGGTTTTAGCTAAACCGCACCGCAAAGTGCGGTGCTAAAAATGACCCAAAACCGGACCGCACCGCGAACACCCCACTGATAAACCAAATGTACCTTTTAACATCAAGCATATTAATATTAAGCCAAAACTTATTATACACAACTGTAGTTACCATACACACACAATTTGAATTTAAATCATGACAAATTGTGGGTTTCAATTAACTCAACTGCTAAAGTCTTTAATGGTTGAATAAGAGATTTGGAGTTCAATCCTAGCTTACACTAAAAACCGATTGATATCTTAATCTGATAATAAAGAGCTATTATTAAGAGCAAACGCCATAGGTTAAAAAAATCTCTAAAAAAAAATCATGGCAGATTACGTATGTGTTTGGTTGTGTGAAACAGAATGTGTAATAAACACTACTCTTAATATTAACAATAAATCATCATTGTGTATAACAACCCATAATGTAATATTAACATATTCAACATGATTATGTTACAAATCATATTATAATGTCTCATTCTCACAAACAAACAAAAAAATTGGTCATAGGTAGTCCAAGCCTTCAAAATGTTGGGTCATAAGAAAAATCAATCAATAAATATTTTAATCAATCCCCAAACAATATTATCACTAAAATTACTAAGCCAAGGTATAAATTAGAACGTACACAAAAATTAATTTACATATAACACTTTTCCATCAAAGAGAAAGAACTACCTGATATATTCTCTCAGGGAATTTAATGTAAAAACCTTCATTCACTCTGAATATAGATGTGTCCTTCTTAGGAGATGTGGGCTGGACCATAAAAAAAAAATCTAATGTGGGAATTTTAAAAGTGGTTCTTATCATAAAATATGGAAAAAAAATTTAGGTAAGTTGATGCCATTAATGAAGTTTGTGATTCTTTTTTTTTAGTAGAAGAGTCATAATTGTCTATAAGTTAAATTGATTGCAGTATCCTTTTGTGTCACATTCCCAAGAGTGGCATCCAGGTAATACTTTATTGCCTGATCTGTCTTAATTTGCACACATAAGCAGTTGCCCTCCATTTGATTCTGTAGGATCCTGCTCCATCTAGCATCAAAATGACTTCTCACTGCAGCATTGAAGTTGAGTCAAAAAATATGTACTACAGAAATTTGATCTGCTACTCTATAGATTCCACTACATCATCCACCATTCCTAGTTCTTAGAAATGGCAAAATTGAATTTGGACCCGATAACCTGACTTGAACCTGAAGAAAAATACCAAATCTGAACCCGAATTTTTTGACCCTAAATAAAAACGAGTTGGTCGATGCCCGACTCGTTTTTTAGAATTATTTTTTTAACTTCAAATTCAGACCTGGCTGGCTGGTTGTTTGCTGTTTCTGCTTTACACTGCTTAATTTAAGGGCGTCCTTCCTTCTTGATCAGTGGGTCTTTTTATTTGTTGAGCTTTGGTAAGTTTTTCACTTCTATTATTAATACAGTAATGTTTCTATCACTATGCAGAAACAATGCCTTCGCCATTAACCAAAAATGATGCGAGAAGCCAACCAAAACCTGCAGAAAATGGGAATGTAAAATCTGGCAGTGAAACGGAAAGTCACAAGGAGGCTTATGGTAATGGCAGTATAAAATCTTCTATTTCGACAAATGCTGAACTGTCTTCAAGACCCTGTGCAGTCATTTCTGGAACTTTATTAAGGTTTTTCCCAATTTACAGGTCAGTGTCAATTGTAATGTCTCATTATGAGGCCTGGGCCGGTTCCCATCTCCACCTTGTCGCCCATGCTGAGTCAGGTTTCGGCTAGAGATGGCCCCAGGCTCAGCCCTTCTTGTTGTATTTTTGAGTTGTTCTTGGTTGATGAGTAAAATTTATATCCAGCCAAAAAAAAAAAAAAAGTCTCGCCTGCTAGTATACAATGCATTGTATTATATAGCAGTTCAAAACATTGAATAACAAATAAATTTCACTTTTCATCGAATGAGGATTACGACAGAAACTGTAATCTTTATTATTATAAATAAAATATGTTATAATGGAAAAATTAAATATATTCATAAGTTTGATTGTGAGTTGTAACACTAAAATAAAATTTAAGATTTATTTTAAGAAATATCTTACTCATACAATTATATTTCTTTAAAATTAATATTCTTTTTTAATTTGAGAGAGAGATGAATTATTTTTTATGATTTTTTATTTTTATATTTGTTATATGTATATGAAAAGTTTGTTTATTTAGAAATATATTAATTTTAGAAATTATTAAGCTTACTAAAGAATAACTATTAAAACCTTTTTAGAGATGAATAATTATTCTTTATTTTAAAGAATAGTTATTTATAAGGAATGACTATTCTCTGTAATAAAAATATAAACAAACTAAAGAATAACTAAATCTCTCATCAAAAAAAAAAAAAAAAAAACTAAATCATAAAAATAACTATTATATTAAAGTGTCTATTACAGTTTACTAAACATGCCCTAACTCATTGAATTTATTGGGCATAGTTGAATGAAACTATTTTTTTTTTAGGTCCTCATGAAATAAGTTTTCAACATTGTAATTTTTTTATTAAAAAAAAATTCTTTATCAAATTAGCTATATCCAATAGGTTATTTGTAATTTTTCTCTATTTTAGGATGTTAATATTGTATGAAAAAGGAACCTGTGTAATTTTTTTTAATTAAATTTTCAAATGGTAAACTAGACTCCTTAGTGTTTGTGTGTGTGTGTGTGTTTTTTTTTTTTTTTTTTTTTTAATTTTAATTAGCAATGCTGAGATTTATTTAATTTTATTAGTAATGAACAAGTATCAATTTGTTGATTTGAACTCTTTCTTGACATAGTTGAATTCAAATTAATGTATTTTATATCAAGTAGTTTGTTGCATGACTTACCAAGTGGCAAATACATGTTTTCAAAAAAAAAAAAAAAAAAAATCATGTGAAAAAACATGGGTTAACTTGCAACCCCATTGACCCGACTGGACCACCCATTTGCCATGTCTACTTGTTGTTCTGGTTGTATACTGTTCATAGGAAATTACAACTTAAAGTCATAACTACACCCATATCTCCCCCCACCCCCACAAAAAAAAAAAACACCCCCTAAAAAAAGATGAAGAAATGGAGGAATATGTCAATATGGCAACAAGTCAACAGCTGTTGCCCTGATCCATAATAAATAAATGTTTTCTTCTCTATTATTGTTTGAATACAACAGAAAACTTTGAATCTACATTAATGCGTATTTCTCCTTATATATCCTAGACATAAAAGAAGAAACACTCAACACTTGGGGTAATTATTGGGTATTCCCGGAGTACCATAAATGCATACTCTCTCCTCTTACATAATTGTGGGTCCTACTAATTAAATTTATGGTAAGACCCACAATTCATGTGAGAGGAGGAAGTATGCATTTATGTTACTCTTGGAGTATTCAATAATTTTTCCAACACTTGGTAGACATCAGATTAATCTACTTCCTTTTCCCCAATAAGATTAGTTAAAAGCACAACTGTCAAAAGCCTTCAAGTTCTGCATTCATTCAACAATAAAGCTTCATGAAAAAAAAGGAAAATTCTAGACATTTCCAAGAATTACAAATCCTTCCATTTTTACCTGTAATATTTGTTGGCCCAAATGTCTAAACAGGAATTTGGATACAAGAAAAAACAGTAAAATTTTTTGATACATCGATAATTGGGGGTGGGGGAATTCGAAACCTAGACGTCTTTGTTGGAAAAAAAAAAACTGTAAACTTTGTGATATTGTAGAAGCTTGAAGAAAGCACACATGATACTCTATTTGATAGATAAAAACTAAACTGTTAGTTTCTGGATAGTAAACCTCAAATCCACGAGGGGTTCTTCGAATCTACAAGGTAATAAACTGGAATACACCAGAGAAAAAATTTGACAAAAAGTTTGTATTTTATTAATAATAATTTGATTTACCTTTGACAGCTACAAAACATATAAATACTGAGAAAGTAAAACCTTAGGACGATTAGGAAATGTTTGAAACCCTAATTTGCACTAATTACGCAATTAGGTGACAAAATACCAAAATTTACCAAAAGTGGCAAAATTAAGTTAAATGTAAAATCATAAACTACTGACCTTAAGGGTCGTCCCAAAACAAGCGGAACCTTATTTTGACTTTTGAGCAAAAAGTTATTAAGGAAACAAAAATTACTATAAATGACAAAATCACAGTTTTCGGGGCTAAACGGAGGAATTTGCAAATTTCAGGGGGTACCTCGGGGCGAAGCAATGACTATTGCTCATAAGGCCATTTGCTGTAGCTTGCCAAATTTCATGTGATTCCAACTCCGAGGTCCATGATTTCTACTAGTGCCTTTTTGCCTTGTGCGATAATTTCAGGCACGCGTGAAAGTCCAGAAAGGCCATGATGGTGTGCTCTACATCACTTTGCAATAAACTAACATCATCACAAAATGACAGTGAACATATAAATTTCCTTTCTTGAAAGCCAAGAGAAGCTTCTTGTGTCAAGGTGTGTGCATGTTTGTGTTTGCCTGTGTATATCATTTGCACCTTTGAAATAAAAAGAAAGAAAACAATATACAATTTGGTATGACTTCATTCATGAACAAAGTGATAAAAAATCTGATATTATTAATTTTGGGAGTGGGACAAGCCCTAGCTCACATCTAGTGACGTTGCATCCTCTGCCTATTTCAGATTGCTCCTTGTTATTATTATTTGGAAAATGCTATATAAACTTTTTTACAAAAACTTTTACAAACTGCTAATGTGGTGAGTGATTATTCGTAAATAAAAAAGTGATGTTATTGGCGGGTTCAGATAAGAACAAGTAAGAAGTTGACCACAACAACAGTTTGTAAAAATGTTGTAAAATAGTTTGTGCCTGTAGTATTACTCTTATTATTTTGATATAAGTAGGACATCAATAGACATGGTAAACTTACGGGTCGGTTCGAGTCAGGTTGACTCGTATTTTTTCACATGAAATTTTTTTAAAGACAAAAATATGTATTTGCCTTGGAAAGTCATGCAACAAATTACTTGATGTAAAATACATTACTTTGAATTCACCACTCATATAAAAAATGAGCTCAGCTAAACAAATTAATATACTTATTCAATAATTTTAAAATTATAAAAATCCCATCATTACTAATCAAAACAAAATAGCACAAAGGATAATTAAAACAAACATACAAGTTTCATTTTTACACAATATCAACATCCCAAATTATTTATAAAAAAAAAATTACAAATGTCTTATTGGATAACTAATTTGACAATGAATAAAAAATGAAGTATAAGAAATTTACAATCTTGAAAAATAATTTTATAATCTAATATCAATTGTAATTGATACTCTGTACACACAAAATTCGTAAAGGATAAATCACACAATCACAAAATGGTGTAACAAATTATCAATTTATATTGATTTGTATATATGTGAGTACAATCCTTTGTGTGACTCTTTACAATGAAAGAATACAATAAACTCCTCTAATTCAATCTCCAAGAAACTTTATGATCCGAAGCTGTGAAGCTTGATCTTGAATCGTGCCTTAATGTCTCCAAGTTGAATGAGTAGTTGAACGTACTTGATTTGATACAAGAGCTGTTGGCTTGATCTCGATTTAAATTGAAGGGAAATCACTACTTTGATTTGAAAAAGTAGGAATGAGCTTGATTTTTGAGGGAGCAAGGGTGCTCTTTTGGACTTAGAGACGACTCTCTATTTTAACAGAATGTCAGTAGGGTTTTTCTCTTTAAATTTTTGTCCCCTTTTCTCATATGAAAAGCCTCTATTTATAGGAAACTCAATGGTCTTTAATTTGGAATTTTTCTCTTAGCATTTATTGAGAGTTAATTACAAATTTTGAATTTAAATTCAAATTTGACTTTACTTTTGGACTTGCATTTAATAAGAACATTCCATGTGAGTCTTTTCTTCTAATGTTGCCACGTGGTTTTCTTCATTTAATGCTACCACGTGGCTTGGACACGTGTCATTTTTTATGTGAGTGGTGGTGACTCAAAGACTTGACATGTGGCTTGATTTTATTTGTTAATTGTCCATGGTTGACACATCATCAATTGGAAATTAATTTGATTATAAATATTTGATCATGATTAATCAGATGGTTGTGAATGCATCATAAAATTTTGATGTCTACATACTTTATTTCAATTTAAGAATATACATTAAAGTTTGATTTTTTACTTATTTATACATGGTCTCTTTTATGAATATCACATCATTGTTAAGCAACACACACTTTAGAAAGTATTATAATTTATTTTGAAAATCCGTTTATTTTGAACATGAATTGTTAAAAAATATGCCTAAGCATCCATAATTTATGTTAATTTCATTAATATACTTTGGTTTCACTCTTTTTACACTTATTAATGTTTCTCATACGTGCCTATAATTTTAAATATATGTTTTTAACTCTGCTGTAATTAAATTTTCTTGGCATGGACTTTATTATTTGGTATCTAAAAATTTTTACTCATTACAAAATACCCCAGTCATTCATCTTTCAATTCATTTGCATGGAGTTATGTACATGTTTCAATTGTTTCCTTAAAGTCATTGTATCTAAATGATATTAAATATATATTTATACATATATATATTTATACATATATATATTTAAATAGAGTTATCCAACAAATGTTAAAAATTTGATAATAATAATAATAATAATGTCCATTATATATTGCCAATTGAGTTGATTTGTGTACTATAAAGTTCACAACAAACAATTAAACCAATGATGTCTTAATTTTATTTACCAAAAAAAAAAGTTTTAAAAATGGGTCGGGTCATGGTTTAACCTGTTTTTGCTTTGGGTCAAAAAATTTGGGTTCGTGTATTTTTGGGTCGGTTGGGTTAGTAAATTTTGACCTGTGTTGCCATGTTTAGACATCATACAAATGCATTTAAATTTTATGATAAATTTTCAATCAAATGACCAATTGATCCCTTTCTTGTGACTTGAGAGAAATTTGTTTAAGTTTCTTGCAAGCTTTTTCATCCTATCTTGGAAAATAATGGAGTTTTAAGTTTTAACTAGTCTATTCTTGTAAACTTTGTCAATTTTAACAAGTGAACCATGATGTTCAGTCTGAAGGGAATTATTTTCCCAATGCTATGATACAATGAACTCAAGTAGCGTCACTGTCACTATATCCCATTGAGTATGAAGAGGTCTGTTACTTGATGCAGGAAAAAGGTATTTTCAAACTTGCAAAATTTCAAAAAGATCAAATATCAATTGCTATATTATCAATCAAATGTTTAATTTTTTTTTTTTGTCTAAAATTATGAATAAAAAATAAGTTTATTAATCGAATAGTAAATAACATCTGATTTGAACGAAATTTGACATTTATATTAAGAACATAAAGAACATATAATTCAATAGATGAGTTCAAGTTACACCTGTTATAACTCTTGTAAAGTTACACATTTTTTACACTGTAGATTTGTAATAGATCTAAGGGCTAAAAAAATATCATTAAATGTTATTAGTTTCCACCTCATTCATAATTAATACTAACATTTTATCTCTCCTTATTTATTTATTTTCACTTTATTAAAGGGCACACTGCCATTTTTAACAACTTACATTTCTATACTTGAAAAAAAAAAAAAAAAAAAAAACCTATACGATTAATGATATTAACTGGCGCTTGACATGGCTGGCTTGAGGGCCAAGATCCTTAGTCTTTTCAGTTTCCCCCCTGATGCTGAACCTACCTTGACATTTATTGATGAAGATGGTGATGTAGTAACACTTGTTGGTGATGATGATCTGCATGATGTGATGAAGCAGAACCTGAAATTCTTGAGGATTGACGTACAACTGATCAATGACAAAGGTGGTAAATCATATGCCAGATCAAGTGGTAGTTCTACCCCGTTAAGATCTCCTCAAGTCCAGCATCCCTTACCAAACATCAACACTGCTGTATGCTGAAGTCTTCAAGTCTGTGCCAGAGCCATTACGTGAAGCACTTTCAAAGCTTTCTTTTGACTTTGCTTCTAAATTAAAGCTGCAATCTCTAGCCCAGTGCTTGCTGAACTTGTTGACCGTTTCGCAAAGGGGGGACGTACAGTCCTCAAATCTGGATTCCCAGTCTCAAGTTGGTGCAGATTCAAGCACACAGAATAATACTGGTGGTTCAAATGCTTCAAACGGAGGAGACACAGTGAAGTTGACAGTTGACTCGGCTTTAAAGAACAGTTCTGATGTGGGCACTGGAAATGTGTACAGAGGTGTGGGCGCTCCAGCTAACAACTTACATTGGATAGCTTTTCTGAACTAAAATGAATATGGTTGTAATTGATCTCACGGGAGAAAAAAGTAATCAAGCACAAGGAGAAAATTCAATGGATTCACAACCAATTAGTTCCAGTCAGCTCTTCAAAAAAAAAAAAAAAAAAAGAGTTAGTTCTAGTTTAATTGAAAATGAACTTGTTCTTCTCAATCGGTCAAATAAAAAATGAACTACTATTTCCAAACACTTAGTTGAAGTAACTTGACCATTCTATTTCTCACCGATTATCTACTTCAGATATTTTCTTGTATATTTTGTTTTTTTTCAAGTATGCAAATTGTTAAAAATGGCAGTGTGCCCTTTAATCAAGAAAAAAACAATAAATAAGGAAAGAGAGAGAATACTAGTATTAATTATGAATGAGATGGAAAGTAATAACATTTAATGATATTTTTTTAGCATTAGATTACTTATAAATCTACAGTGTAAAAAATGTGTAACCTTACAAGAGTTACACCAAGTGTAATTTGAACCCATCTCATATATATATATATATCCATCAAGGAAGTTAATTAATTATTCACAAGGGCAGAGCCAGAAATTTTTGTTTGGGGTTAAGTTGCGACACTAATATATTTATTAAGACAACCCCTACACACACACACATATATATATACAAGCTTTTTTATTATATACACACTTTTTTATTTGATAAGTTATATATATACACACACCCAACAAAAAAAACAAAAAAAAAGCTTAGTATTTTTAATCAAAATTATGTTTGATGGCAATTTTTCATAAAATAAAATAAAAAAATTATCGATACAATTTATCAAATTTTATATTAAAGTAAGTAAAAAATCTTTCAATTGAATTAATGAAATTTTCAAAAACTATCTTAGGCTCCAAACATAAGTTAGGCTTCAAACAGATTTGAAGTTATCTTACTCTAACCCATTATGTGACAATTAAAGAGACATTTCATGTGTAATTTTAGTAACAAAATTTTTTTAATGAGTCAATGACTTGTTAATCACCACATAACAAGTTGAAAAAGATAGATTCAAACATGTTTGGTGCCAAACTCTATTAAATATTTAACAGATATAGGAGCACGTTTTACAATAAAAAATAGAATTGTGAAAAATAAAGTTATGTCTCTATAACTATTAGACCAATTATTTTTTTTAAGAGCATCGTTGGACTAATTTAAATATTTGGGGGAATTCTTATTTTTGTAAACTAAAATTTGAAAACATTAAAATAATTATATACATATATTTTTTTCAAAATTTAGGGGGGGCCATGGCCCCCACCCTTGTACATAACTGTGCCCCTTATTTATTCGTATGTTTCTGCAACATTATTTTAGCTTAACTATTTGTATTGTTGGCTAATAATGATCACTTATTGTAACAATGCATGTTTTGTTGAATAATAATAATAAGAGCATCCACAGCAGTGGAGCTAAAAATTTAGCTATTTAGCTCCACCAAAAGTTACTTTATTTATTTTACCTAGACACATGCTGCAGCAGTGGATCTATTTTAGCTTTCAACACAATAAAATAATATAAATATCACAATAAAATAATATATTTACTACAATAAAATAATCCATCTCACTACAATAAAATAATATATTCACTACATACAACTATCACAGCCACACACACAACCACAACTACCAGTACTACCACCACCACCATAGCCCACAACAAAGAAAAAAAAAAAATCAACCAAGCCCACACCCACCAGGCAACACCCACACCCACCACCACGAAACCCACCTGAGCCCACCACCACGAACATACCGATCTACCCACAAACCCACCCACAGCCCAGCCACCCACCGATGCCGATCTACCCACACAACCACAACCACCGACGCCGATCTACTCCATTCCTCACTAGGTAATACATCCACTGATGCCGACGAACCCAGCCACCCACCGACGCCGATCTACCCACACAACCACCACCACCACCACACCATAGCCCATAGCAACAAAAAAAAAAAAAGCAACCAAGTAAGGGCGAAATGGGTTGGTGGCGTGGATCGGCGGCGTGGGGGTGGGCTAGCAGCGGTGAAGCAGATCGGCGAAGCAGAGAGTAGATGAGGGAGAGGAAAAAAAATGAGAAGGAAAAAGGAAGAAAGAAGAGAAGCCGAAGAAAGAAAAAAAGAAAGAAAGGGAAAATATTTTTTAAATGAAAGAGGAGAGAGAAATTTAATAAATTTTTTTTTTTTTTTAGCTCTCAGCTACAGTGCACATCTATTTATAGATGTGCACTGTAGCAATGAATCTAAAAAAAATAGCTATAGCTCCACTGCTGGATGGTAGTCTTTTGTGTTTTGGTGGAGCTAAAATAGTTATATAGCTATTTAGCTCCACTGCTGTGAGTGCTCTAAGGCTCGCTCTTTTCTAACAATCTTGAAATATTGTTGAATAACGCTCACTTCAATTCTTTGTAACAAACATTTATTGTTGAATAATAATGCTCATTATTTTGTGACAATCGTGTATTGTTAAATAATGCCCACTTTTTGTAAACATTCACATTGTAACAAAAGGTATCATCAAAAAATTAGGGGTGGCAAAATTTGACACGACCTGCGAACTCGATATAACTAACCCGCTTATAATCAAGTCATGAGTTTAGGCTAAACGGATTTAGATCATATTAGGGTTGACACGACTAACTCATTTAATAAATAGGTCGTGTTTGTATTCAACATGCGAACCCGTCTGACCCGTTTAGTTTATAAAGTTATTAGTTATTTTGATATTATTGCCTAATTTATGGTTGTTTTTATATATTTATTACTATATTTATGGTTGTAATTGTATTATAATTTTAAACAAAGGAAAAATAATAAAAATTATATAGGTTAAGTATGACATATTAATCAAATAGATTATTAAATGGATTATTTGTATTAACATTTACGTGACTTGTTAATTAAACGAGTTAACATACCCATAGTTAAATACCACATGGTCACATCTTAGTACTCATCGTTAAATATCTTATGGGTTTTACTAATGTATGCCCTAAGAGTACACATTAGTAAACTATTTTAGAAATTTTTTTATTGAAAAATAAAAAAATTATTAACTTTTTTAACAATTTTTTCAATTTTCCATAAAATATTTCTAAAAATAGATGATTAATGTGTGCCTTAAGGACAGATATTAACCGAACTCATCTTATTACCAGAAAAGAGTATAACCATTGAAAAGAACAATTACTGATAAGAACAGAAAAAGTACCAGGTCCATATATCATCATCAAGGACCATTAACCATCATCATATCATCATTATTATTTCTTATTATGTAGGTAACATATCATTCATTCTTCAAACCTTGTCAAGGAAAAAATATAAATAAATAATCTGTCAGCATCAAAGAGTTTAGACCAATTTGAACTTTGAAATCAAAAGGTTAAAAAAATTAACTTTTTGATATCAACCATAAGATCAAGAAAGTTTCAAAAGAAAAATAGTTGAGAGTGAAGAAATTGAAATGCTGTGCGAAGGATTGTACAGTAAACTATTGCACTAATATTGCACTGTTTTTTCCACTGTTGTACAATTCAGAAAACGTCTCCCAACTTCTTTACATAGTTTTTTTGTTTTTTTTTGTTTTTTTTGTTTTTTTTTGTTTTTTTTTGTTTTTTTTAAAACTAATCTAAAAGCTTCCATTAGAAATATGTATTTCATTAGTCCTCGCCCCCACGAGTAAACTTCTTCGCTCCATTCCCATTCCCATTCACATTCCCGAGGGCCCGCAAAGTCCTGCTCTGCCCTTGTTAAATTCTATTTCATGTCAATTTGTCCTGTTGCACACCTGTTATAATATAATTTTTTTTTTTATAAAACTCATTTCATTAATATAAATATACTTGAAATTACAAAAAAAAAATTTATATATATATATATATATATACACACTCCATATAAGGACTAAATAATGTTATCCAAAGTATTTAGTAAAATAATATCACAATAAAAACAAAAAAATATTAATATTTATGTATTTAACTATTTAGTAATACAAACAAAGTCTTTAATATTCATAGTTTAATACATTAACAATATAATCCAAACTCCTAATACATAACAAAACATACATTGCCTAGTTCTTCAAAAATAATTTCCACTTTCTTTCATTGTAGTGCAGGGTGGGGCTAAATAGCCTAAACCCATCCCCACGTTATCCTAGGGACAAAAATCTTACCCTAATGGGAAGCATTAATTGATAAGTTTTAGAGGGCTTATTTGATGAAAGTAAATTTAGAGGTTTGAAATAATTTTGGTCAAATTTAAAATATGTAATTTATAAGTACAAAATGGGCGCGGATCCTCTTGGTATATTTCTTCCGTTATCTCTTGTTTTTTAAACAGATATGGCAGCTACAAAATCTAAAATTCTTTGATAGACATGTCAAATAAAAAAATTTTGCAAAAGTCTTTGTGTCCATTTGACATTGG
Organism: Notholithocarpus densiflorus; assembly: GCA_030021035.2. Lineage (NCBI taxonomy): Eukaryota > Viridiplantae > Streptophyta > Magnoliopsida > Fagales > Fagaceae > Notholithocarpus > Notholithocarpus densiflorus. The sequence continues at coordinate 2,104,284 of JARYZH020000032.1, read as the reverse complement.
ATTATAAATTAGTATTTTTTCTTTTAGCTTTTATATATAGTTTTTTAAAATCTTAATTTTATTTTTAATTTTTCTCACTTTTTTAAGGTTTAAGTATATTTTAGCACATTCTCAGTAAAAGCTTAAATAAGCTACTCCCCCACACACATTGTCTATCACTTTTTTTTTGTTGGCTATAAGAATAGGACACTTTTATTGATAAGTAAAAGTGAAAGTAGCAACCATGGACGTAATTAAGTGCTCTCGTCATTGTCGTCAATGTTCAACACATTTTCACACGTTATTGTATATTACGTGGAGACTTGAGAGACGAATTTAATCAATATATCAATACCTAAGCACTCAAGTGATCAGAATGTTTTTTTTTTTTTTTTTAAAAAAAACGTCATCAGAATGTTTATAATAAAAAAATTTCATGTTTATACGTTTTTGTCCAAAAATTACCAGTATCACACAGGCCAAAATTGTGTAAATTATGCATTGTTGCTCCTTTAATTGTGTAAATTTACACGGTCACTATTTATTTTGCATTTAGTTTTTTATTTTTTCTTTGAGTATCTTAGAATGAAAGAAGAGCGTGGATAGTTGTTAGTGTGTGTAAAAAAAAAAAATTTTAAATCAAGAAAAAGAATATTTTAATAAAATATAATGTAAAATAGATAATCTAATGTGAAATGTTTTGAAAAATGAGTATGTAAAATAGAAAAATTAGATTTTTATGCACAAACAATTTTTGCACTCTATACAAATGCTCTTCATAATACAGCAACAAACAAAATTTCTCTCAATAGTTTGAAGAGAATTCCTTCAAACTGCTAATCGGGAATGGAGCTATTTGATGGCTGGGGGCCTATGGCAAAATAACCTAGTAATATATATATTTTTAAAAGATATCTGAATTTGTACCTAATAAAAATCTCCTCTGCTCCCCAAACATGATCCTTCGCTCCCTTTAAAAAAATAAATGATCCAAACAGCAGTAGAAAAATTTCGCATAATCTACCAAAACAATTTGGATAAAGCCCAAACATTAAAAAAAAAATAAAAAAATAAAATCAATAAAAAAATTTCTAGGTTTGATACAGATATGTACTATCTCAGCCTATTAGTTTCTAAATTTTTTTTATAAATTTCTACTATCACAACCCCATCTAGTTCATCCGCTCCACTCATTCTTGGAACCCACCTTTCAATGAAACAGATGTCTCATGCGCCTATACCTCAAGTCAGGTGTTTGTCACTTTGTCTCCTCTGCCCAAGCACGCCTCAAACTTTTTCACCCACAAGTGTTTCTACAAAACAACAACAACATTACTAAAAATATCTTACCAAACAGGCTTCTAGTTTTCAGTTTTCACTAGAGAAATGCGTTTACTCTCTCCAGTAGCTGCTGCCGCTTTTTCTTATCTTATATTCAAAATGTGTGGCTGTGATGTGTTGCTAAATTTCAAGTCATGAATTCTGACAAAATGCACTTGAAGACTAGGTGGGATGTTTTGCCTATTTTTTGACTTGTGTGGGTTTTTATTTTCTTTTTTAACATCTAGTTGGGCCATTCACTACAAACAACATGACCTGTTTCGATCCTTTTTTTTCAAGGGTTACTAAAATTTGTCCAAATAAACACTAAAGTATGACTATTACTAGATTTATTAAGGACCTTCAAAATAATTAAGACAACCCTTGAAATAAATATATAAAAAAGTGGTTAGTTTTGTCACTAAAATGTAAATCCTCTTAAATTCACAACCGCTAATAAAAATACCCAAAAAAAATTTCAACCCTTGAAAAAATTTCAAAAAAATATTTAAAAAAAAAAAATGCTATACGATAGCTTGAAGCTAAAAAACTAAATGTAATACCCAACCTTCCTATAAAAATAAAAAATAAAAAAAATTCACACTCTCTCTCAACTCTCAATCTCTTCCCTCCAAAAAAAAAAAAACTCTCAGTCTCTCATATATCACAAGCTCTCTCTCTCTGAGATCTCATTTTCCCCAAATACAAATCTAAGCTCGGCAATCATGGAAATCACATAGCATTCAAGCTCAAGTTCGTGATTTCTTTGTCAATGTCTCTTTGTCTCTCTCAATCTAAGCTCGGTGTTATCTTCGTGACTACGTCTCTCTCGGTCACGGTGTGTTCTTCGTCTCTCAATCACATTGATAAGAATTGGTATTGCCTAATCACAAACCCTAATTTCTTCTTTGAATTTTTGTGTTTCTTTGTTTTCTCCCACTTTCTCGTCGATTTTCACCGCATTTCTTTGATTTTCCTTTCACACATTTCTCAGAAAACTCAAAAATCAAAGGTCTCCTCTCATCTCGACTCCAACACCACTGATTCCACTAGTTTGATTACAGGTTCTACTCTCTCTTATGAAATGTTCATTGTTGATTATTGATTGTTGATTTTGAAATTGGAAAATTCTCTATACCTATTGATTGTTGATTTGTATGGTTGAATTTGTGCTCTATTCTGAAGTAATTATTTAATTTGCTCCTTCAAGCTTCATTTTCTTTGATTTTTGGGAGATTTTGTTGTGTTTGATTATCAATTTGATTTTTCAAGAATTTCCCACGCTTTTGGATGATTACCTATAACTTTTGCTCCATTTTTTTTAATTAAATACGAAATTCAAATAATTATTTAAGGGAAGGCTCCCCTCCCGTTTATAACTCTCCCGTTTACTCCCATTTTAATTTAGATGGTTGACACGTAGTACACAAAAAATTCAAGGGTTTAAAAATGTCCACCTCATATTAAGCTTTTTCTCTCACTTTTTTTTTTTTTTTTTTTTTTTTAATTTTCGTTGCCTCTTTCTCTAACCAAGATCATCATCCTCAACCAGTGGCGACTCCAAGAATTTTGTCTAGGGTGTTCCTATTCCACTTTGTAAAAATTTCGGGTCATTTCGGTCTATTTCGGGTGTTTTGGGATGTTTCGGTAAATACCGGCCGAAATTCAAGATTTGGCTGGCATGAAGTTTGTGCTTAAAAAAAAAATTATGAACTATAATTTGTTGTTTAGTTGTTTCATTAATAAAATTATAAGTTCATTTGAAATATTAATAAAATTATTAATTATTTTTATTTAGTTGTTTCATTAATTTGTTTGTCTTTTATAAACTATAATTTGTTGTATTGTTGTTTCATTAATTATTAAATTATTAATTATTGTTTAGCCTAAAATAATTTAATTTGTTTGTCTTTTATAATGTATTAGTTAATTAAATTATTAATTATTGGTATTTAGTTGCTTCATTAATTTTTTTTTACTAACTACTAGCCGTCTAGCACACAATCTATTGTGCATTAGCACACACTAGCACACACCTCATGTGTGCACACACCCACAAATAAAGTAAAAAAAAAAAACAGGGGCAAATAAATTGGTGTTTCTTAACAGCAAGTGATCATGTGTGCATACACCCACAGATAAAGTCAAAAAAAAAAAAAAAAAAAAAAAACAAGGGCAAATAAATTGGTGTTTCTTAACAGCAAGTCACAAATCACAATACACTAAAAGACAAACTCACCAACACCAACTGACCAACACAATAACACACCAACGGATAGAGTAAAAAAAAACAGGGTCAAATAAATTGAATAATTATAAAGACTTAAAGAGAGAGAATCAGTTCAAAAGAAAGAGAGCTTTCTCTCTCTCAGTCTTAGACCACAGTCCACACCACACTCCACAGCAAAACTCAAAGATTAAGAGAGAAAAAGAGAGAGAACAGAGAAGTAAAGTGTAAAATACCTTGAGGCGTCGCAAGCTTTGATCCGATCGGCGTTGCATACACTGAGCTCTCTCTCTCAGTCGGCGTCGCAAGCTCTAATCCGATCGGACTGATCTCTGATCTCCGATGCCGATCCAAGCTCTGTTGCTCGAGTTTCAGGCGGAGGCGCCATCGCCGCCTCGCGCCTATGTGCTTGATGATGAGGTTTCAGGCGGAGGCGTAAGGCGTTGTCCTTGATGAGGTTTTTTTCTTTAGGGTTTCTGATTTTAGGTTTTGCTTTAGCATTACCATTTGATGATTGAGGTGGACGCGTATTCGTATTGGGTTTTGGTTGGTTTTTTTTTTTTAAGAATACGTTTGGGTTGGGCCTTTGGGTATTTGTTTAGGATTGATGTTGGGTTTTTTTTTTTTGGGCTTGCTCTATAAAATCCAAAAAAATTTGTTCTGTAAAATCATAAGGTTTTACAATTTTTTTTTTTTTGGGCCTGAAAGCTATACGTTTGGATCTGGCCGGCATACGATTTTTTTTTTTTTTTAGATTTTAGTTCAAAATTTTTTTGGCATAAAAATTTTTGAGAGTGTTCCTGATTTTGGTTAAGGGTGTTCCTATTTTATTTTTTAAGGGTAAACAAATAAAAAAAATATAAATTATTATATATAAATTTTTTTTTTTTTTTTTCAGGTCAGGGTGTTCCTAGGAACACCTTGACTTCAACGTGGCATCGCCACTGTCCTCAACATTTCTTGCTTGCTCTCTCATTTTCCAAACCTCTTATTATCAGAAAGAGATTTCTTAGAGATCATCATCCTCAACATTTGGTGGACTTTTGGACGGTGGCAATTTGGATTGAAGCGAGATTCACTTCCTTCCCTCAAAAAATAGAACATGAATTTTATATTTTATCTCATCAATTTTTGATGTCTTGAGTTACCATTGTTATGACTTCTCATTTTCCCAAAAAATAAAAAAGATCAATTAGCCTATGATAGTGTTTGCAATGAAATAAAAAATTGTTAACAGATAAATCCAAATATGCCTCTTTCTCCGACCAACATCATTAATCATTATTGACACCTGCGTCTAGATCAGAGCAAATCACTTGTAAGACTCTAACTTACAATCTCAACACAGTTTCTCTCTTTGTATCACTGTGCCACAACAATAGCAAATTAGCAATGGCCTAACCCCAGCTCATACCAAACTCGCAACCCATCGAAAGTCCCATTCCAAAAATCCATATCACATCCGATCTAATTTTCTGCAACTACTGGCTGAAGAAAAAAAAAAGTCACATGTAAGCCATTAATCACACATAGCGCCCAACCCATATTCATTCAATCAGTATCTGCAAATCCCAAAGAAACCAACTCATACCCATCTACCCTGCTGGAGGACCTCCCTGTTTAGTTTCGCATCGCCACCAAACCGAGTCTTGATGCTCTCAGCCATTAATCTCACCATCGCTTCAGTCCAAACTGCCACCGTCCACCAAAGGATGAGGGCGATGTTGCTGATCGGAGAAAGAGGCAGACGAGAGAGAGAGAGAGAGAAAAAAAAAAAAAAAAACAAAAAACAAAACAAAACAAACAAAGGGAGAGAGAAAACTTAAGCCCGTTTAGTAGAGGAGTTTGAGTAATGTTGTTTGCATTTTTTTGAAATACGTATAGGTGAAAAAGTGTGTGAAAATGCGTGTAATATTGTTTAAAAACTGAAAATATGTGTTTAAGATACTCTACCAAACGGGGCCTAATATGTCATGGAAGATTTTTAACTCTTGGATTTTATGTGTGCTACGTGTCAGTCATCTAAATTAAAATGGGAGAAAAGGGGAGAGTTATAAACGGGGGGGGAGCCTGTCCCATTATTTAATTACATCATCCAAACTTTGTTTAAATCTAGGAGATTTTGCTATATTTGTTTATACGATTTAACATTTCACGAATTTTCTACGTTTTTTGAAGTACTACCTATAAGTACTTATACCGCTGCGGCTGTGATTGCGATTGCGATTGTGGTTTTTTTTTTTTTGTTAATTACAACCATAATTAACAAAAATAGAAAGAAGTTCTGTAACTTCTCATGGTTTAGCAAAAGAGTACTTCAGCAGATAGGAATGAGTTTCAGCTAAGGCAATTGCAGGCATGTTAAAGATTGCTTGGCAATGCAGCCTTTGAGGCAAACCATTTGTGGTGCACACAAAAGGAAAACATCATAAAATCCTCTGCAATTCCTGTCATCCAATTTTTTATATTGTAATTGTGAAAGACACTGATGTAGAATCCATATATTTTAATTGTGAAATGGGGAATGAGTATACAGGACCACGATTGTTCTGTTTACATGGGAAATTTGTTGAAATTATTTTACATGGGAGAGTAGGCTATTTGGTTTTTTCTTTGTTATACCCAGATAGGTTTGATTAGAATAGAGTAACCAATCAGAGTTGCCAAATAATTAGAGTTTGTGAGTGTTATTTTTATTGGAAGTACTGCGTGGCCTATAATGTTAGTATTCAGCAAGTTACAAATCAAATAGTGCTACATTATGTAACGTGGTTAGTGCAAATGTGTTGACATTCTCTTAGTTTACTTGTTTTATAGCTATCTGTTATAGTTATTGTTTTGTTTATTTTCAAATTGAAATCTAATATAATATTCCAAAGTGATCATTTTGGTTTGGGGTCTTTAAGCGTGCGCATAACATATGAATTTGTTGTGATTAAATGCAAGGTTGTTCTTGTAAAATGGTGTGAATAGGTTCATCAGGTGAATGTAATCTTTGTCTGGATAATGGATGGTTTTGGGGCTTTACTGTCTTGACTGTATCACTAGAGCATTATGTTTCTTGTTTGCATCCTTGAATCAAGAATGTTTGGTTGGTTTTTATTTTAAGAAGCAAGGTATCACAAGTATGTGCTTTTATGGTTCTTGTCCCTCTCAGGTTTCCAAATGCACTTGGGGCTTTTATGTATCCAATTTACGGTCACGGGGAACTACCACAGGCTTTTTGCCGTCGTGCTGCTGTCAAAGGTTGCATTCATGTAAGTTCTAGTCAAGGGATTCACAGTTTAGTTTTCTAAGAGCATCATCATTTGATAATTCCTTACCATTTTTACATCCTGCTGAATACTTGTCAATGTCTTGTGTATTTTGTTTATGAGGAAATAGGTATATGCATGTTCATACTTGTCTAATCTTATTTCAAATGTACTTAACTTTTTGTATTATGCATTTTATATTAGAGAACTTGGCCTATTTGCATGATGCCTTTAAGAATTGGGAGTGATTCAATTATTATAAGAGAGAACTTGTCTAATCTTCTTGTTCTTGTCAATATGGACTTTATTGTATGACAATTTTTCAATCAAACACCTCAACCATTTAACAAGTGCATGATTAATTGGTTTGTCTATTTTCTTGCAGTTCTTAATGCAAGGGAAGGTTGGTGGCTATGCATCAATCTTTGAGAAGTACCAGGAGAAGGCAGAATCCTTTATGTGAGACCCTTTAAACATTAGTACATTAAGTTGTTTTGCATTGAAATAGAATAATATTAAGATTAGAATTTTGATCATGCATGGTTCTTGTACTGATTCATTTCTCTTCTTCTTCTTCCTTTTTTTTCTCCTTTATCTAGTTAAAATAGTAAGTTCATTTATGTTAATATGAAAATGTCTACATAAACTTCAAGAATGAAGAATTTAGTACACTACACCAAAATAAGTCTATTACATCAAGTGTTAATACAACAAAATTAGTATAGTGGTATTAGACATAATATCACATCTAAAAATTAAAAGTCGTTGCAATAATAACTTAAAAATAGTAAATTATTACATTAATAATAATTAGTTGTAATTGTGCGGCCCCGTGCTGTCCAAACCCATTGGGCCTTGGACTTTAGTCATTAGCACGACTCAAGGGCCCAACTTCTGCCCTACTCGGAATTCCGGCCAAAACCCATAAAAGCCGCGAGCCCGAGCTGGATGTTACTCAGAGGTCCGAGGAACAGGTAACTGGCGCAAGGTCGCGCCTTGTCTTGCCACGTTGACCCTGTTCTTCCCGAGCGATGTTTGCAGTTGTCCAGCAACACCACGCCTGACTGCCCGGCAGTTCCTTAAGAAACATCGCCGCCGAGCACATTTGCTGGAGTGGGAACCATTTCCAAAGCCACTTCCACCTAAACGCCCACTTACAATCAACGACATTGGACCACCCGTTGCACTAGTTTTGAAAGTAATCATGATCCTCCCACTAATAATTGGCTATAAATAAGAGAAATTGGAGTAAAGAAGGGAGGTTTTTTGGGGGGGAGCTAGGGAGTAGAAAGAAAGCAAGAGAGGGAAGAAAGAATGAAATGGGGGAGAGCATCACAAAAACAGAGAAAAGTGATCTCATTGAGTCTCTGTGTGGAACGACCCAAAGTAGGAAATCCAAGTCCACCATACAAGTAAGTTGTGAGCCCAAGCGAGGTCCAGCCTATTTGCCTCACTTTTGGCGCGCACAGTAATAATTTATAATTTTCAGTTGCAATGGAGATTTTAATACTAAATTGAATTTAGAAATTTTTTTGCAATAACTTAAATTGAAGAAATCAATTTTTTTTAATAACTTAAATTGAAGAAACCATTGTAATAACTTGATACCAATTATATATTTTGCGATATATTATAATAGAAATTTCAAAGTGATGGCTTATTGCAACAAATTTAACATTGCAATAACTAAAATATCAATTATTTTACAATCTATTGCAATAACAAACATGAAGCTGCAATTAATATATTATTACAATGATCTAATTCCAATTATTTTTCAATCTATTGTAAGAAAAAATATGAAAAATTTAACTATTACAATAAATATACCATTGCAATAATTTGAACCCAAATAATTTTTGTCAATTCTTTACAATCTATTGTAATAAAATTCATGAAATAATAGCCTATTGCTACAAGATATTCGAAGTAATAAATTGTTTATTGCAATAGCAAATATATTATTACATCAAAATTTTCATTAAAATATTTAAGGTTTATTGCAACAAAAATTTTTTGTAGAAACTTATTACCTCAAATTTTATTGCAACACTTCGCATAAACTATTGCAATGACTTCGATGTTATTGCAATGATTTTTTTTGTTGTAATAAACATTTTTTATTGTAGTGGTAACTTGGAAAGTTAATTGAATTTTGTTTTGATATTTGTGTTTTGGTATTATATAGATTTTTTAATATGTGGTTCTTTAAAGTCTATGTGCATGGCTGTGGGTTTTTATTTTTTTAATTTTTTTAAAAGAGAAAAACCTTATTTTGAGAGTTGGGAGACCCTCAAAAAAAGGTTATTATTCTTTTATCCCTTTTAAATTTTTCAAAGGTTGCCCATCCTTGATAAAGATAAAACATTTGTTTCGAGGGTCATGTAGGCTGTTAAAATTTCGGTTTCAAGGGTTACGAAGGCCGTAGAAATTTTCGTTCCGAGGGAATTTGTTTCAAAGGTCATCAAGGGTCAATTAAACCCTCAAAATAATATCTTTTGAGGGCTTTTAATATTTTTTTCGAGGGTTTTGACCCTTGTAAAAAATCAACTTTGTTGTAGTGATTCTAAGGATAACAATGGTGGTGAATTGGGAAATTAAATTGGGTCAAAGACATGAATTTGTGTGACCAAGAGAAAGAAAAGGAAGTGTCAATATAAGATTTAAATTGTAAATTAAAAACATGTGTATAATATTGTATACTTTTTATAAATGTGTTTAATTTTGTACAAATTTATTTAGTCTATAATGTAAATCTTACATGGATATATAGTTTAATGTAAACCAATAATTTTTCGAAAGACAAAGATATATATCATTTATAAAAATAGCAATAATACTTAAATGGTATAATACCGCTATTGACCGATATCAAATTATTTAATTTCCTTGACCAAACCAAAATAGTCAAGTCCTATTTTGATAGATTATATTGCAATATATTAAGAAACATCTATTTTGCGTTTTTTCATTTGTTGACAATATTTTTTATTAAATATTATTGATACTAATATACTATATGGATACTAGTTTGGATTTTCAAGAAAATTTTTTTTGCACTACTTGTCCCCCCCCCTTCTATTGAGATCCTGACTCCGTCCTTGCTTCTCATATTTATTTTTATTTGGTGTAAATTTTGAAAATCTAACTATTGAATTATAAGATGGGTTCAAGTTACACCTGGTGTAATTCTTGTAAAATTACATATTTTTTATACCGTAGATTTGTAAGTAATCTAACGGCTAAAAAAATATCATTAAATATTATTACTTTCCATCTCATTCATAATTAATACTAGTATTCTCTCTCTCTCTCTCCTTATTTATTGTTTTTTTTTTTGCTTGATTAAAGGGCATACTGCCATTTTTAACAACTTACATACTTTAAAAAAAATAAAATATACAAGAAAAATATCTTCTTTTTTTTATTGAAAATACTAAATACTTTTAACACATACACACGGAGAGAGGGGAGAAGGTCTTAAAGAAACTTACAGTTGTGTATATCTAAAAGGGCATAACTCTTAAATATACAGTACAGGTTTTAAATTTCTTTAACTCACACTCATAAATTAAGCAATGTTAGTTCTTTTGCTAACTATGATTAGCGTTGTTGCCTATATAGCTAATAGAATAATGATGTGGCATGTGGCAACTTAGATGTCAAATGACACGTCACCTATTTAATTATAAGATTGCCACGTAATCTTTAATTGATTATTATTTATTATAATAATTAAAAAAAAAAAAAAAAAAAACTGCTTGGCTTTAGGATTTTGGCCTCCCTTCCTCCCCTATTCTTCCTTTCTCCACTTCGTCGTCTTCTGGTCCTCCAATGGAGTCACCAAAGCACCTCAAAAAGCCAATAAAATTATGCTGGCAAAGTGAGTAGATCTACCCTCTCTCTCAAATCTGGATCATTGACCACAAATCCTTTCTGTTAATAAGAGTAGTCTGAGATTGGGTGTAAAAAACCCAACAAATATTTTTGCAAAAAAAAAAAAAACTGATGATCCCACAGAGATTGATTTTGGGCTTTGCAAAAACTTTTAAAAAATAGATATAAGTATAATACCTAAAATCATTCAAATATTTGAAGACTAATAATAGATACAAATATTTTTATGTCATTTGTAGATCCTTGGAAATAAAGCTTAAGAACAAAGAAATATAGAAAACTTTAGAGATTAGCAACTGACGGAAATTGGTGAAGGACATAGAGATGCTTGTGCTGGCTAATACAGTAACAACAATTGTTTGGAACAAGAGGAAAGAGTGGCTAACAATGGTGGTGGCAATGGCAGCAACACCTGTTGGGAAAAGATAAGAGAAGAGGAAGATGAAGGGTTGGCTGGGTCCCAATGAGTCACATGCTAAGTTGGCAAATTCACAAACTTACACGTCAGATTGTAAAAGTCAAAATATGACACATCATTATTTCATTAGCTACGTAAGAATAAAATTAATGGAAGTTATCAAAAGGACTAACATAGCTCATTTTTTAAACTTAAGAGACCAATAATGTTCATTTGAAATTTCAGGGACTAATTATGCTCACAAGGTAAATTTCAGAGACTAATAGTGTAGTTCCGCAAAATAAAATAAAAAACTATGCGATTAATGATATTAACTGGCGCTTGACATGGCTGGCTTGAGGGCCAAGATCCTTAGTCTTTTCAGTTTCCCCCCTGATGCTGAACCTACCTTGACATGTGATTAGTTCAAATTAGAATCAGTAATTACCACCTATTGTTTATTGTAAAAATATTGTTGATGTAGCTTCTTATACTATGGACCTTATGGAAACATGGGAACAACGGGATGTTAAGTACAAAATCAGGAGGCGGAAAGCATAATAAAAAGAAAGGCCACAATGAACATTTCATTTAGCCATTGTAACCCATGGTAGATCCTAATTATTGTTGGTGACAGTCGTGCAAGACGATCCATGTGGAAAGGAAGGGCTTTGTCATCAAAGACAAGATATGCTAATTCATCAAGACGGGTGCTTTTCCTGTCATGCCAAAAGGAAGACATCATAGTTCTATTGATGGTTCGAGAGTGACTAAATTTTACGCTAATTGTTAACCTACCGTAATCTCCTCTTTTTCCCAGGTTTAGGATTGACTATGAACAATTATATGACACTAAGCACAAACACGCATATGTGCACAATAAAACAACTCTACTTGCATCTCAGGAGCATAAGGTAAACCTACCTTACTTGCATCTCAAAATTACGGATATGAGTTATCTATGTTGCCACAATTGTGCCCACTACAGCCTTGAGAAAGGCAAAAGAGTTACTATTCTAATTCCATAATTTCATGAAATATCTCCATAAACTACCCAGAGCACCATCACTTGCTAAGCTCTTCTTAGATCTTTCATAAAATTGCATTGTCTTCTGGCTAATGCAAATATGAGGAATAATGACACAAACATGGACGGAACCACCACCATTGGACTAGGAGGGGCAGTGGTTCCCCCTAAATTTTTTTTTAAAAAAATATTATTATATATCTGTGTACTAATTTTAGCAATTTTATTTTATAAAATTACATTTTGTTTCTCTTTAATAATATCATTGATTATTTTAAGATAAATGCTATACTCACAAATTTTTTTATAACATTTTTACAAACTGTTTTGGTAGCAAATTCTTATTGGTTCACCTATAAGCCCACCACTCACATCATTTTTTTACTTACTAATAATCACTTATCACATTAGTAATTTATAAAAACCTTGTAGCTAGCATTTTCCTCATTTTAGTGACCACAAAAAAATTTATAGATCTAAAATTTAAAACAAAATATACAAGCCAAAAAAAGCTCAACAACAAAAATTACCAGTAAAACTTTAAAAAAAATTAAGCTCAATTAACTAATTTTATCTAAAATAAATAACTCTACCCTTTAAAAAATTCTAAACAAAAATAATTTTGTTCTTACCCACACAGGAAAAAAAAATTCTCAACAGCTAAGTAGCAGAGCCAAAGGTTGAAACCGCCGCACTCAACCAATAGTAAAGCCGCCCTTCTTAACTCAAAGTTCTGGCTCCGTTCCTGGACACAAACACAAATATTTGATGTGGTTAAGGATATTATCCATCTGGAAACCCTAGACAAAAGAAAGGTCTAAAATGACATTTAAGTAATAATTCCTGGATCGAAAAAATATTTGGGTGATTCCATTAGTGGAACTCATTAAGTCACAAGCATAAAATTTTGTACACAGATTTTCCCCAAACCACTAGTAGTAAATTATTTGTAGCTTACTCAACAAATTAATTATGACTTCAATAACCCTTTCTTTAGTCGATAAAAAATTCAAGGGGAAAATACAAAAGTTAATTAGTTAGTTTTCAGGAGCTATCTGCAAGCTAATTTTTGAGATACACATACAACTGCTACATCTAATTGCAGGAGTAAATTGAACCATTTGATTAAATCGATGGTCTCATGCTGAGTTATTCATCACCATCTTGGTTTTACCATTTCTTCCTTGCGCTTTAGTTCATGGAAAACCACATATATTGTTGATAAATTTTCACAACTTAAAGAACAGTTTAATCAAGCAACAAGAACCTAAAATCAACTGTCACAATAAGGTAAACAGAGAAAGGGAATCAGGTTTTTTGTAACCAAAGGATTTTAAGCCTTAAAATCCATGAGAATGACATCTTGAAGCTTTTCCTAAAAATGATTGTTTTTTTTTTGAAATATCCAAAAGAAGGTATTACATTTGGTGGAACTCCAGATTGAGGAATATGCTCTGAATCCTGCCAAGATGTCAGTTTCTTTGGTTTCGTGTGAGGACTGAGGAGTGCCATAAGTCAATTTATATTCTTGCCTTCTTTTTCTTCCCAAAAAATAAAAAAAGAATAAACAATATCCTAGTGGAAGCCCCCTTGTGTTCTCGGAGTTCTTCTTTGATTCATAATCTACTTTTGAAATAATAAGCAATACTAATCTCCAAGACCAAGAGTCTTGTAGTTGTAACTCAATTAGCACCTCTTGGTATTTTCAATTGAGGCATCCAGGTTTCAAATACCCCAAAAAAAAAAAAAAAAAAAAAACAGTACTAATCAAGGACAACTTTGTACTATTTCCAAATTGTATATACACACTAACCACAATTAACAAATAACTATAAAAGGTAGTAATGAAAACATGTTACATGAGAAAATTCAATGAGGAGCTCTTCAAACAGATAACCAGAAATGTCACAGGAGCTAGTGCCTAGTGCTATAAAATGCAGATAGCTTTTTATCTTACACGAGTTGTTTGTTTCTGCCACAGCCCTTATTTTGTACAAGCTCTTTCTTAAGAGCCCTGAATTTAGCTTCTATATCATCACAGTTAGGCAATTTGGGATGAACATGATTGGGATGTTGGAAAGGGCAAGAATTGGACCTTAGTATAGTTTCATTGTGAGCTTCTTTAAGCCGTTCTGGGGGCATTGTCTCAGCTCTGGAGTAAGGGGGCAGAGTTTCTTTTCTTGTAAAAGCACTAGTCACCCTTTGACTGGAAATGTTGGAAGAAACACAGCTGCTTGGTGAATAAGATCTGTCTGCTTTGCCTTTCATTTCCTCATTCTGCTTATTAGGCTGGAAATCTGGGTAGGTGAAAACATCATACACAGCAGCACCACTGTCATAACTTCTTCTTCTCCTAGGTTTCTTGGTGAAGGTATTCCATTCCATTTCCTTATCTAACTCTCTATTCCAGGACCAGTGGTGATGGTAACATTCATTACACGCAAGCTCTTGTTCAGGACCATGAGTTGGGAGGCTTACCAAAGTTGTACTCCCTCTCTTTTGCTTCCACGGCAAAACTCCCCCGTTCTCTTCATCATCATAGGTACAAAAATAAAAAATTGGGTGTCTCAGGCTGCAGTTACACGACTCGAAGTTACTTCCTAAATCCAAACAACAAGGTTTCTTGAATCTCTTCTGAGAATAATATGATTGTTGCCTTCCTACTCCAGGATTCTGCTTATGATGCTTCATGTGGTGATGAGTTGGAGAACTCTTGCGCAGATTGTCATAATATAAGAGACATTCAATATCTTTAACACTTTGACTTTCCCAAGACATTGATCTCCTCCTCAATCTTTTCCCTGATGCCTTCCCTCTCTTTCTAGAGCTCCTTGAGCCAGACTTCTCACTCCATGATTCATAATGATTCATATTACTTTGATCACCACTGCCCTCAATTTTTTCACTCTTAGGCAGGACAGATGATTTGAACTTAAATATTCTTTGGTCTGGGAAAGCTCTATTGTTTTTAGTCAAAGACTGAAACTCATCTATGTCATCAAGATAAACTACTGTTTCCTCAGGAAACTGAGGCAAACTTTCTGAAGAAGATGCTCGAGTCTTCCTCACTTCCTCATGCTCCAAACCAGAAATTTTGTATTTGTATGGAGAATTCAGTTTGGAATTTTCTACTTCATGTGCTTTGTTATTCACAGAAGATTCCACTACACCTGAGGATGATTGATGAACAATAGAGGAGTTTGCAGAGTGAACAATGGAACTAGTAAAAGCAATACTCATATCAGAATCTTGGTGACTGAGAGAGTTGCACGGTTCTGTCAAAATTTTATTGCTCGTTGATAATGAATCAACATATATGACTTTTCTTTCTATCTCTTCAACACTTGAAGCTTGCATTTCAGATCCGTTGGTTGCATCATAATAAGCTTTAACATCTGTATCCAATACTTGATGTCCACTATTTTCTTTCACCTGTAGTTGCATAGTATGGAAGTACATTATATAAATTTTGGGAAATGAAAACATCATGAATGTGCTTTAACATTTTGATTCAAGTAAAAAGAATCACCTGCTCTTGTTTCCATTCAGGATAGTATTCAAGTGCTAAAACCTCTGGTTTTAGGTAAGAAGTTAGCTTGCAATGAGTGAATTACTACTGGAATGGAGGGCTGTCTTAGGAATAAGATGACACGGTGAGAGTTATGTTTATACGTAGTACACAAAGTTATCTCACATTTCCTGGAGGACAAGCCAGTTAATTAATTAATTCTTTGATGAAATACAACCCCTACAAAAAACTGGGGTTATAGTACTGTTTTTATACTGCAACTATAATCCAAAAATCGCCGATATAGACTTAAATGGGTTATTCAGTGCTTTTTTTCCTAGCGCTATGTAGCACTGCCAAACAAGTGTGACAATAGGTCTAGCTAACAGTTATTCCTCGCACCAAAATCGTTTGAAAACTAGCCATATTTTAACTCGTTTGGAAACTAACCATATTTTAACCCCAGTTATAGCTTATTGAGTGCACCATGCCAAAAAAACAAGCTCTGGATCTGGATCTGGATCTAAGCTTGGCTTCATTTTCTAACGACGTCGTGGAGATTGGTACTCATGAGAGACTTTAGGAGAGCGCGTCGCTGCAAGATTTCCATGGTGTTGCGGCTTCCATCGGTCTGGTTCGTTTTCAAACTTCAAACTTCAAACTAGGCATGCTCTTATCGGCTGGGACTACCCGAACTATGCAAATAACACTTACGTGTTGCGGCTTCCAGAGTTATACTTTTTTTTTTTTTTTAATTCAAAAAAAAAAAATCGTACTTTGTTTAGTGGTCCGTACCATGGTACCTAGTTACGGGAAGTTAAAAAATTTATTTTTAATCAGTTGAAAATCGAAATATTTTTTAATGAGCTTCTTCTAACACAGATCTAAATCATACTTACCACCTTTACTAAGAGTTACACAAAAGAAAATAATTTAACTTGATGGTAAAAAATAATATTCATCGTGATGAACTCAGAAATATATATAAATAGAAAAGTTATTACCAATTAGCTGGTACATGTATTTTTAAAAGATTTTACTTAGAACATCCGTTAATAAATTTTTTATTAAAAAAAAACTGATTTTTTAAAGTTTCTTTTTTTCATAATTTTTTTACAATAGTTAATTAATAAATACTTTAAGACCATCTATTAAGAGCATTAGTATTGGGGTATAAAACCCCCAAATTGCTATTTAACAACTTAAATCATTAAAAATATGCAACAACCGGGTTGTAAAATGTAAAAAATTATATTCACCTGCTACAGTAAGTGGGTACATTTACAAACTATTGTTCACAGGTGGTAAACTTAAATTCTAATATTTTATTAACTCTCTCACTTCTCTCTCCTCTAACTCTCCCTCTTCTCTCTCTATTATTTGTTTCTCTCTTCTCCATCTCTTCGTCTCTCCCTTTTCTCTCTCTATTCTCTTTGTTTCTCCCTCCTCTATCTCTTCTCGTCTAACACATTTTTGGTTAGATCGAATCAATGGTTGTTGGGTTTTAGTGGTGGTGTTTCAGTGGTTGCTGGGTTGGTTTCGATGGTGGAGTTGAATTGGTGGCTAGGTTTTGGTGGTTGGTTGTTTCGGTGCTTTTGCTAGGTTGGTTTCGATGGTGGCTAGGTTTTAGCGATGAGTTGTTTTGGTGCTTGTTGTGTGTAGTGCAACGATTGTGGGTGGTGGGTTTGGTAGCGGTGGTTGTTGATAGTAGTGGTCAAGGGCAGAGGCAGCATTGGGCGAGGGGGGCCAAGTGCCCCCCCTAACTTTGTAAAAATGCCTTAAAGTTATTGTATTGGTTTAAAAAGTTTGACACTTTGACCCGTCTAATAAAAAATAAAAAAGTAGCCCCACTTCCACCTTAAAGAATCAGACCAAAGTCCTAGCCTCAGGCATGCCTAAGTCCTAACCTCATATTATTTTTTTCTTAGTTTTTATATTGTACGCACGTTTATTTTTTTACCTATTTCACTATTCACAGCACTTGCCTTTCTTGCTTTAATCATAAATAACTTATCCCATAAATGAATGATGAAATGCCGTTATTTCTTAACTTTTTTACAATTTTTAAATCTAAATTTTTGTTGTAAACTTAAATTTTAAATACTTAGAAGGATAGAGAAATAAATGTTATATTTTACATATTTTAAAAAGTAGTCAGACAGTAAGACATATATACAACTTTACAAGTATTTGCTATATTTTAAATATTTTTAGATTTCATAAAATAAAATAAAATACTTATAGATGAATTTTTTTTTCTTAATTTATTTTAAGGAATCAAATTTGATGTCTAAACTTTATGTACTTATTCTTCTAAAAAAAAACTTTATGGATTTACATTAATCTCTTCTTTCAACTGTTAGTAACTTGAATTGGTTATTTTTGTTTCTTTCTTTTAACAATAAGAAAAATATACTTGTAATTACAATTGTTTATTTACAATTTATTTTGTTACTGTTATGGATTAATATATTTAAATTATTTTTCTTTTAATATTGTCTTTTAATCGTGCCCCCCAGACTCAAATCTTGGCTCTGCCACTGGTAGTGGTGGAGGTGGGTTGTGGTTGAGTTTTTTTTTTTATTAATTATTTTTTATTGCTATGGGGTTTGATTATTTTGGAATGAGTATGACTGTGGTGGTTGGTTACTTGTTTTGATGGTTGTGGTTCAGATTTTTAGTGGTGGTGGCAATTTTTTTTTTTGGTGGTAATTTTGGTGGTGAAGAATTAGTGTTTGTGGCTAAGTTTTGGTGGAAGGTGGTTGTGACTTGTGAGAGTTTACTTGAGAGAGAGACAAAGAGGAAGAAGATAAGAGAAAAATATATATAATTTATATTATTTGATTGTATAGTTTATATTATTTTATATTAGGTGTATTATTAAATAAGTTGATAAAATAAATAAAATAGTATTTAAAAATTTAAAATAGAAATTTTTTTACACTATCTTGTGGGAATGCTTTAATCAAACCCATTTGCGAGTTATTTAACTGTTTAAAGGGCGAATATCCAGTATCCGCCCTATGCATGGAGCTTGACCTTCTTACAACACGTAACCCCCCCACACACACACTCTGGTGGGCCAACATGTTGGCCCGCTGATTGTGCTTAAAATTTTTTTTTTTTGGAAAAAGTTTGTGCTTAAATTTGGCATTAGTGTCACCGTCGAAGTCAAATCCGCTTTTCTTTTTCTTTTTTTTCTTTTTTTATTATAAAATAATAATAATTGATGGGATGCCTTAAAAACGTGGATTTCAGAACACCAAAATCTAGTGATTTCAAATAACGGCATACATCAGGCCGCAAAGGTTCGTTTAGTAGAGGAGTTTGAGTAATGTTATTTATATTTTTTTGAAATATATGTAGGTGAAAAAATGTGTGAAAATGTGTGTAATGTTGTTTAAAAACTGAAAATGAGTTGTTAAACAACTCTACCAAACGGGGCTTAAGAATTTAAGAAATTAGCAAGTTGTCTTTCTCATTAAACAAAAAAAAATTGGGTAGTTTGGTCTAATGTCCACTGGACCCATTGAAATGGTGATATGTGTCCATTTTTGGACATGTGTTATTATTTATCCGAGTCTAGTGCACTAAAAATACTAGACCTAATTCGGCCAAAAAAAAAAAAAAAAACAATGGACACGATTCATTATCTGACCGAATCCAGTACATTAGAAACACTAGAATTAATCTGGACTCAAAAAAAAAAAAAAAACCTTAACCCTAACCAAGATTATTCCAAACATAGCCCCTGGCCAGTTAGGCATCTACATTTTTGTCTTGTCTTTTTTTTTTTTTTCTTTTTTTTTTTTCTTCAAATCAGATTGAATGCTTTAATTTTGAAAGCTTTTTATGGCATATTGAACAGGTTTGGGTAATTGGTTTATTAGCTCTATTGCTTTGTTTTTTAAAATTTCAAATTTATTGCCACTTGGATAGTTGGATGATTGGATCTAATTTATGTCATGTCTTTTGTTTTATTCAAGTTTCAGCTTAAATGCGGCTCTGGGTTTAGCCATCAAATTGAAAGATTCAATTTCGGAAGCTATTTATAACCGACTGAACAGGTTTGAGTTCACTTATTCATGCCGGTTTTGATTTTAGGGGGGAAAAAAGCTATATTTTTTATTTCAAATTCAAGGGGAAGGGGATATATTTGTTGTTTTGCTTGGTTGTTTTTGAACTCTTTGATGATTTAAGAACAGAGTTTTGCCCATTATCGTTGTTGGGGCATATTCTATACTGGCATGGTTGTATGTTTGCTTTTTAAGTTTTTCGAGCTTCTCTGATCTTTAAGGCCAATGATAGAAGAGATTTGTGCATCCAACGAAAACATAGCGGGAATGAGATGGAAAAAAGTGGAAAAAGAGATGGGTTTTATTCCTTTGCTAGTCAGGTTCCTTGTTTTGCTTGTTGGTTTAAGATAGTCAATGCTTGAGATTTTGACTGGAGTTTATGCCCCTAATTAGTCTACTGAGTATTCCTAGCCTATTCCAAAGTTTTGGGACTAAGGTTAGGTTGTTGTTTACTTTTTCAACATCAATGCTAATGCATGTATGAGGAACAATAAGTCTTATATCAGACTTATAGCTTATTGAATGACTTCAATTATTACAAACTCACCACTGCCATGGCATTCACACATATAAAGACTGAATTTTTAGAATTCTTGATAAGACAAATTGTTATAGATTATGTCTTATAATGAGGGTGAATGAAATAATATTGATAGTGGCTTGTTCATCTCTTCGCATTGAATTGCATCCATTGTGATAGGTTTAGGAGAGAAACCTAATAAAGCTAAAGGGATTTCTTTTCTTCTTCTTCTTCTTGGGAAGTAAAGTGGATTTTGTGGTTTTTTTTTTTTTTCTTATGTTTGGAAGGTAAAGAAATAATGTTAAAGTTGAAGGATTTCTTGTTTGTGTATGTGCCAGTGATGAAGCACTCGTTTTCTTTGAAGCATTTCATGGGCTTCTTGTCTTCCTCGCTTCGTTTCTAATTGCCTTAATTGGTTTACACTTTCAAGCCTTAGACGTCTCGCCACTTGATACACATTTTGCTATCATCTTGCTTTTCATCATGGCTACAATCGTCCATGGCATTGCATATGTGGAGATAAAACTTCTACCTCAAAATGCTGAGTATCTTCCCATATTGAGGTTCATTTGTCTGATTTCTGGAATTATTACTATTGAGCTACTTGTCGCATTAATATTTTCTCCCTTTTGGCTATTCCTGGTTAATTTATGTCCAATCATGATCCTAGGGGTACCACGCCATTCGTACCAACAAGTTTATCAGTGTATCTTCTACATAGCTAATTTAGTTCTCAATGCAGTATGTAGCTTGTTTGAAAAGATTTGTCAATTAGTTGATTAGATATATGACAAGGTTCTACCAAAATTCCAGTAAGCAACTTTTCAAGCATTTTCTTCAAGGGAACAAGAAGATAATGATATCCATAAGGAAGAAACTGTTCAAGTGACCTGTTATTGTTTATTAGACATTAAGTAAGAAAAATTTTCACTAATGCAATTTTCTATTTGTGGAAGTTTGAATTTAGTTGCATTTTATTCAATTTGCAAATTTTCAACAACTTGACTTTTAAGGTTGAAAGTTTTTATGGAAAGTGAGATTTCCATTTATTACTTTTTGGCAACGCCAAAATTAATTTGTAAGGGAAACAAAATTAACCAAATAGAAGCCAAAAAACAAACATATGTTTCCAAGAGTTTTGTAGCTCAATTAGTACTTCCTAGTGTTTTCAACGGAGACATCTAGGTTTAAATTTGTCCTCCCCTAATTATCGAATTATAATGCTACTTTTATTTTAATAGATATGATAAAATTTCTACCTATGATGCCCGTTTTATGATGATTGCTTATAGGTTCGAATTTCAGATTTCTTATTCGATAACAATTGAAGCAAAAATTGCTGAGTGAGCCTCTTGTACTCTTTTTGTGGGATCCATTTCCTCCCAAAGTTTTGTAGGAAGGAGATGGGGTTTAGGGAGTGATCATGTTCTAATTGTGGGGCTTTCTTTCAATAAAATTTTGGCGAAAATACTCTTTTGGTCCTTACATTTTGGACTAATTCTTTTTTTGGTCCCTACTTTTTTGGAGCACCTATTTTAGTCCCTAAAAATCGAAAATTGTTACCATTTTAGTCTTTACCATTGTCACTTTAGATGCTAATGTGACCAATAAAATAATAATAATTTTTTTTTTTTTAATTTAAAATTAGCAACCTCAGCATTTTAATTAAAAAAATAAAAACAAAAAAAAAATGGTAATGGGTGTTGGTGAACGGTGGCTTAAGCTTATTCAAGAGTGACAGCTTGGGTCGATTAAAAATGGGTTTGATCGATGATGGTGGTGGTGATGGGTTTCTTTACCGTTGTCACTTTAAAGGCTGATATGGTCAATAAAATAATAAAAAAAATTATTTATTATTTAAAAAATGCCACCTCAGCATTTTAATTAAAAAAATAAAAACAAAAAAAATTAATTGAAAAAAAGAAAAAGAAAAAAAAATCAGTTTTAAGGATTGAAAAAAAATTTATAGCAACTTTCTCAACTTTTCTTGAACTTTCTTGGCAAACAAACACATCACAAAAATTAAATATATCAATTTTTAGACCAAAAAATTTTTTTTTGAAACCAACAAACCCAAATCAAAATCCTAACCCACTGACAAAAGATTCAAAACTCTCTCTCTCTCTCTTGGGGAACAAAGTAGAGTACAAAATGAAGATTTTATTGGAGATGACAAAACCCTACCTAAGAGATCAGGATTGACAGACTAATGATCTTTCAACAGCTGTTCGTATCAATGAACATCGATAGATGATCAAACTGATTGAACTGATTGAGATATCAGTTAATAAAAGTTATTAACTGTTATTTGGAAAGTGCGGTAACTTTCTTATATTTCACCCTCAGAGCTTTATGTTTAATCAGACTACTCTATCGTAGTTTTCTATTGTTGAGAATAGATGCTAGGAAGAAATATATTATGGAATCATTGATTTATGTGAACATGGTTAAATAAATCAGTTGAAGGATTTGTTTTCTTTGTGGATATTGAGGTGATTTGTTCTTGACAAGGTGATATTATGATAAATTAAGATTTATCAGTATCATTACCAAAGTCTCGTTCTGTGGCGACAATGGAGTTGTACTGTCAGCATGTTTTGACTTAATAGGGCTCCACATTATTTTAAAGGCTCTTTTTTCTCAGTAGATATAGAGGCGAATTACAATTTGTGCACGTGACATAATTTGACTTGATAGATACTCTGTGTCATGGATTAACGAGTATAGTTGCCAATACATTTGTTGCCTTAACAGGTTCAACATATTTGTTTTCTCAGCTGATATATAGACTTCAGCTTGTTAAGGTACAATACTGACTTGACTCGAACATTTCATGGCGTTCTCTGAGACAGTAATTTAAGTTTTCACTGGCAGCTTTTGTCACTGTATCAAGTTTCAAAATAATTTTGAAGGCCATAACCATCCTAAAACAAAACTATTAACTGCATGGTCAATTTGTGTCCAAAACGACTCCAAAGCGCCTGTATTACATTCCACCAGCACGTTGATGTCTAAAGCTCAGCTAAAGACAGCTAATTCCTGATGGATTCTTGGTCCCTATAGCTCAAAGCATTGATGTACAAAGCTCAGCTAAAGAAAACTAATTCTTGATAAGTTCTCAGTCTCTAACATCACAGGGGGCTTAAAAATTTTCAACCAGCTCTCTAGTATGTAACAGAATCACAAACCTCAACTGCTCCATTTACTATCATTTCAGGAGTGCATCCTCTATCAAGTTTTGACATAGGTTCTATGACAACCCAATCTTATTTTGTTTGCCTTGTTGGGTTATACGGTATACATATCTTCAAATCAACAGCTTATTCGATTTCTATTATTTCTCAAATTAATTTTCCTATTGAATGGATAATCAGATTCCAACCACACATTTAAACAGTAGAAGATGAAATAAAGTTTTGTATCACATGTACCATGGCCATAATATTGCTAGTCATACAAGCGTAATTTTGCTTATAGCAGTTAAATTTTATATACAAACAGAAGGTAATTTGCATGAACATCTAAGCCTTCTCCAGGCTTATCTTTTGATTATAATCCAGATCAAGTATTGGAAGTTTAAAGTGGAAAATGGCTGGGAATGATAAGCAAAAGCTCTTACTGATTCTGAAGTGAGGTTTCTTGATGATCTCCCTTTTCTTGTCCAACAAAAGTGAGTCTTTTATTGTATCATTATATACTATAAGAGCATTGACTCACTGGATTATTTAATTTTTAAAATTAATTGAAAAATGTATGTGAAGCTAAAATTGACGGTTGTATTGTTGTACAAATGAAATAGCAGTGAGATTGAAAAAGGGCTACAGATTTATATTCTTTATTGAGGCAAATAGATGGATTATTTGACAAGAACTGCCACACCTCTTTACGTTCTTAAAAATTCTGGGTACGAGCTCCGGTACAGCTCATTTTAGAAGATGATATATAAAAGCAAATGAAGAGAGAGCCTTGAAAACTCTGACTTCAAGCAATTATCGAGCAAGTTCACATATTTTAAGCACAGCTGTCATTACATCACCCTGCCATGAAAAAAGATAGCCTAACATGTATTGGGGAAATTACGTGCAGAAATTCCCTCGCAGCTTATGAAGGAGAACTAATCAACAGCTAATTATTAGTGTATGAAATCAATTTTCTTACTTTGGAAAAATTCAGGTCCTTTAATTTTTTTAAGAGATTATGTTTCAAAACTGTAGGAAATCCACCACGCACTGTCAGACACAGTAAAGTATGTCAAATAAACAGTGTAACCTTTTATCATTTAGGAGAAACTGGTGTTATGAAGCTAATCTTGCTATACGCATGATAACTGGCTGCTCTACATGCAAGCGAGGGTGGTCACACAGGACCACCATGACTTACAAAAAATGGCATATATACACTTGCCAAAACAAAAATTATATGTTAAATTAACTTATTGTGACCACCCTAATAAAATTGTTGAACATCCTGACTTGAGAATTATAAAAAGTTAGGTTTAACAAAAATAAGAATAATGTTATATTCACAACATATTCACAATAATTTTACAACAAATCCAATGTAGTAAGCTGTTATTGATTTTAATTTGGGTTCAATACTAATATTATTTTTTTACCTACCAATAACAGCTTTTTGCATAAGATTTATTGTAAAAATATTGTGGACATAGCATTACTCTAAAATTAATTTTGTCCTCCAAACATAATCCTTAACCCCTTCTATAAAAATTATTAAAAAAAAAACTTAAATAACAACAGTAAATATTAGCCTAAATAACAACAAATATAAACCAAATAAAAACAAGATAAGACCAAATAATAACAAGTGATCTAATTATTCAACAAAAAGCATACTATAAAACAAAAAGCTAAAAATCGCTAAACAATCAAATTTGTAGTTTGTTCAACCTATTCAATAAAAAATAATCTCTAATTTCATTTTTCCCAAAAAAATGGTACCAAAAAAAAAATATTGTGGTTGTCAACTCTCTTTGATGGTGATGATAGTTATATTCTTTTTGGCTTTGAAGTCACAGCAATTTTACTCTCCTTAGTGACTCGACTCACAATTTTAGCAAATATTCAAGTTATTACTTTATTAAATTTTGTATAATTTAAATTTCTTATTGATCACCGTAAAAGAAATTCTTAGAGCCGCCACTAGCAAGATACAGTTAAAGTTTTGATGCATGCAGGCAAGGCATCCCTCCAGATGCAGTAGCCAACTTTGTTCTTCTTTCATGATTCCAAAATCTCTTCTAAAGGTGGTCAGTCTCGACAAAAACAGACTATAAGTTTGCATCACATAATTATAAGTTTGCATCACATATTAGACTATCAGTCATCAACTTGATTAGTCATTGCAAGTAGTATTCCTTGAATTACAAGCTTCCTCTGAAGTATGTAGCATCACATAATTGTAAGAAGTAATTGCTTATCATCACACATTAAAGAGTCATTGATTTGAATGTGTGGATCATAAGGCTGGTGCCACTCTGTCACTTATTATGTAAGAACCTTGCAACTAAAAACTTTCAGCTATAGCGTCACTTTTTGGTCACTCAAGCAAAGAAAACACGAGAACTTCGAAGGATTACCGCACAAAATTCTTTATGCAATATGAATCTACCCGTGATTTGAAGTCAATGTTTAGCCAAACAACATATACGACATCAGCTATTGTTGCAATTTGTTAAATCCATGTTGTTAATAATGACAAAAAGACAAGGGAGTTTTATCCAAAACGCTGTCTACAAGATGGTAGGGGGTATAGCGAGGGGAAATAGTCTTTTCAGGTTTGAGAATATGTGGTTAAAGACGGATGAGTTTGTGGATAGAGTTCAATCCTGGTGGAATCAGCATTCTTTTGTAGGTATACTTAGTTTTGTGCTTGCCAAAAAATTAAAGGCGTTGAAAGAGGACATTATGCAGTGGAATCGTCAAGATTTGGTCATGTTGATCGTCATAAGAAACAATTGCTGGAGGAGTTGAAAAAATTAGATGCTAAGGAAGGGGATATTGGTCTTACTAATGGGGAGAAATGTTATAGGGTAGATTAGACATCCCAGAAGGAGCATCTTCTTTCTTTGAAAGAAATTTCGTGGAGACAAAAATCTAGGATGTTATATATCAAGGAAGGAGATAAGAACACCAAGTTTTTCGGCAAGATGACTAATTCCCATAGAAGGTATAATCATCTGAGCATCCTGGAGGTAGATGGGATGGTTTATGAGGAGGAATCTGAGGTAGTTTCTCAGGTAGTACAATTCTATAAAACTTTGTATAAGGAGCCAGAGGGTGGAGACCATCAATGGAGGGTTTGGATTTTGATAGTATTGGGGATATGGAGAGAGTTTGGCTTGAAAGGAAGTTTGAGAGAGAGGAGATTTTTCAGGTTGTAAGAGATTTGGAAGGGGACAAAGCTCCAAGTCCTGATGGTTTTACTATAGCTTTTTTTATCATCATTGTTGGAGAGTAGTGGAGAAAGATGTCTTAGCGGTCTTTGAAGAGTTTTTTCAACATGGTAAATTTGAAAAATCTCTTAATGCTACCTTCATTGCTTTAATTCCAAAAAAGAATGATACCCCCAATATTAGAGATTTTCGGCCTATTAACTTGTTGGAAAGTGTGTATAAAATCTTGGCTAAAGTTTTGGCAAATTGTTTAAGAGTGGTTTTAGCTTAGTTGATCTCTGAGTCTCAGAATAGATTTGTGGGCGGGAAATAGATCCTTGATTCGGTTCTTATTGCGAATGAATGTGTTGATAGCCAAGTGAAGAGTAGGGTTTCGGGGGTTATCTGTAAACTTGATATTGAGAAAGCTTACGATCACATGAACTAGGAGGCTCTCTTGGATCTGTTGAAAAGAATGGGCTATGGGGAGAAGTGGTGTAAGTGGATCCTCACTTGTATATCTATAGCTCAATTCTCTGTATTGATCAATGGGTCTCTAGCAAATTTCTTTAATAGTTCTAGGGGATTGCGGCAAGGAGATTTGCTATCTCCTATGCTATTTTTGATTATGATGGAGGTTTTCAATAGGATGTGGAAGAGAGTGGAGGGTGTTGGCTTACTCTGTGGTTTTAAAGCAGATGGTAGGAGAAGTGATGGGGAATGTGTTTCGCATCTCCTATTTGTAGATGATACTATTTTGTTTTGTGATGCAGATGTAGAGCAAATCCTTCATGTTTGGCTATTATTACTGTGTTTTCAAGCTGTGAGAGATTTGAAAGTTAATGTGCAGAAGAGTGAGATGATTGCAATAGGAGAGGTGAATGATGTGCATTCCTTGGCTGAAATATTGGACTGTAGGATTGGAAATTTGTCTATGTCTTATCTTGGCATGCCGTTGGGGGCCTCTCATAATCCCCTTAAATTTTGAATCATATTTTGGAAAAAATTGAGTGAAATTTGACCAGATGGAAGAAGTTGTATCTATCTAAGGGGGTAGATTAACGCTGCTCAAGAGTACATTATCTAGTCTTCCTACTTATTTTCTATCATTATTCACTATTCCTACTCATGTGGCTAACATAATTGAAAAGTTGCATAGAGACTTTTGTGGAGTGATAGCAAGACTCATTTAGTAAGGTGGGATAAAGTACGTACTCCTATGGAAAACGGTGGTTTAGGTATAGGGAAATTAACCACTTTTAATAAGGCTTTATTAGGGAAATGGCTTTGGCGGTTTGGGAATGAGGAGACTTGTCTTTAGAGGAGGGCGATAGCTTCAAAGTTTAGGGAGGAGTGGGGGAGATGGACTTCTAAGTTGGGTAGGGGAGTTCATGGGTAGGGGAGGATTTTAGAAAGATACTCAGTTTGTTATTAGGATGGGGAATAGAGTGAGATTTTGGTAGGATGGGTGGTATGGGGATCAATCTTTCCAACTAGCTTTCTCGAGATTATATGGACTTGCCATTGACAATGAGGCTTTTGTAGAATCTTCTTTGACAAGATTGGGGGCGGGAGAGAGAAGAAGTTGGGATGTTCATTTTACCTGGGAATTTAATGATTGGGAGATGGAAGAAGGGGTGAACTTTATCCGTATCTTGGGAGCAAATATTCCTTCAATGGATGTTGGAGACCGGATGAGGTGGAAGTTGAAGCCTAACAGGGATTTTGACATCCGTTTGTTTTATAACAAGTTGCGAGGTAATCCTCTTATTGTCTTTCGTTGGAAAGGTATTTGGAGAGTTAAGGCCCCTTGGCATGTTTCCTTTTTTGTTTGGTCTGTAGCTTGGAATCAAAATCCTCACAGGTGATAACTTGAGATTGAGGGGTTTTGATTTTGTGGATTGGTGTATTATGTGTCGTTAGTGTGGGGAGACGGTGGATCATTTACTACTTTATTGTGAGATGGCTCATCAATTGTGGAGTTTTGTTTTTACTTCTTTTGGAATTTCGTGGGTTATGCCTAGAGTGATTCCAGATCTGCTTTTTGGATGGTGGAATTGGTTAGAGAAGCATTCATCTAATATCTAGAATTTAGTCCCTTTGTGCTTACTTTGGTGTCTTTGGAAGGAGTGGAATCGACATACCTTTGAGAATTTGGATAATTCTAGAGATCAAATGCTTGCTTCTTTTAGTGGAACTCTTTTTTACTAATCTCGAGCTTGGGGACTCACATTTAGTGATTCTCCCCTTCTTTTTTTAGCTCTCTTCTCTTTTGTAATTAATTTTCTGTTTGATTTTTTTTCAGTTTCCTCTCTCTTTTCCTTCTTTTTTGTAATTAATTGTTGGTGTGCTCGGTGCTTTTTATGCATATAGTAACCTTTTGGTATATATATATCATTCTTACTTATCAAAAAAAAGAAAAAGATGGTAGCATTTCAATTGAACTATAGGTAGCATTAGGAAGAACAATGAAACTTACAAGTTCGAATTTGGTAATGGCGCAAACCTGTCTGAGGCCAACTTGCTCACATAATCTTCTACATTCGTGCAAAAGTAGTAATTTGAGTAAAATACTAAAATGTATGTTGGATAAAGAAAAAAGTGACAGCTTGAAGTAACGTCTTATCATGGTTCTTTAGCCAGCTTCTTCAAACAAATTCTATATCTAGAGAATTCCGAATGTGTCACACACCATTGACAAAACTGTTTACAACATTACAAAGGAGACATAAGGAAATTGGTTTAGTGAGAAAGAATCAAGATGTTAACACGCTGATTAGTTCTGTTTGCTCCTATTTCTGATGGTGAAATTTTCCAGCTGCCTATAAGAGGGCCTTAATAAACTTCCTACGCATTCATTGATAGAATCATGGCAGTGAGCAATAGATAATTCATAAATTCCATGAGCTTGTAATATTACAGTAATATGTTTAAGAATCTAAAATATTGTTCATTATTGGACTTTTAAGTGAAATAATTATGATATAGTATTTTGCTAAGTATTAATAACCTTGGGCTTTTGATAGAATAGTGCCAAGTAGTTAGCTTGGGCTTTTAATAGTGCCAATGTAAGTTGGGCTTTTGATATTGCCAATGAGAATTGGGTTTTGATGTTGCCAATGAAAATTAGGTTTTAAATATTGCCAGCGAGAACTGGGCTTTGATATTGCCAATGAGAATTGGACTTTGATATTGCCAATGAAAATTGGTTTTAAATATTTCCAGCGATAACTGGGTTTTGATATTGCCAATGAGAATTGAGCTTTGATATTGTTAATGTGAATTGGGTTTTGGATAAATAAATTGTCATGGGTTTAAACCATGGGCTTTGATTATGGATTTGAATTCTATTGATAAAATTGTTTTGCCATGGATTTGAATCATGGGCTTTTCAAATATTGCCAAGTATAGGTATTCTTGGGCTTTAAATAGAATATGATGTGTTTATTGGGTTCATAAGGCCGGTTTTGGGCTTAGCTAAATAATGATAATAAAATTGGAAAAAATATGAGTTTTTGGGCTTTTTGTGATAGTTTATATCATAACCCATTTTAGATAATAAGATATGAAATATTTGTGATTAACGGAATAATAGAGCAAAAAATATTTGGGAAAACCCAATAACTTGTTAGTGGTATAAATAAGTGGTACTCAAATAAAATTAGGTGTAAAAAAAAAAAGTACCCTAACAATATATATGTCAAATTTTGTGTCAATCGAATATTATGCATAATTTTAAACTACAAAAGTTTGTAATTTAAACAATTTCTTGATGATATAGCTATTGATATTTAATTTTCTAGATTTACAAGCACATAGGATATAAGAAGAAAATGTAATTCAATTGTGGATTTGTCAAAATTTAAATATAATAAAAAAGATATTGAGTAAGGTTGTAATTTACAATTAATCTATTTTTGGAAACATTTTCTCAATGATTGAAAAAGTTATCATTATTTTTTCAATTTCTGAAAAAATATTTTAAAAAATAATTAATTATTGTGTGCCCTTAAGGTACGCATTAGCAAAATCATATACAAATATAAATATATATATATAAATATATATATTATATATATATTTATATAAATATATATATATATTTATGTTTTAGGTGACCATTGACGTGCAGGGTGAAGACGCGGTAATCCAAATTCTCGTTTATTTTTATTTTTATTTTATCGGTCCAATTTCTCGTTTGGACTTTCGAGAATCAAAAGGAAGAAAGGAAATGAGTTCAAATAAAAAAATAAAATAAAAATAAAAAAAGGAAGAAAGGTAATGCTATCAAAAAAAAAAAAAAGTAGAAAGGTAATAAACCGAAGTCGTCGGGGGGGGAGGTCGGGGACAGTGGGCCATGCTCGCTTGCTTTTCGGCCTTTTCCAGGAATGTCCCTCCCGTTCTAATTTTTAATCTATTTCTACTACATTTAAATTTTTTTTTTTCCACCCTCCTTTTCCGGCTCAACGTTTCTGGATCAATCACAACCGTATACTAAATCAAACACGATCACATCAAGCACCAAAAATTTACAATCCAATTGAAAAAAGCACCCAAAATCTACAACCCAATTGAACCTGCATCAACTTTTTTTTTTTTTTTTTTTTTTCTCAACCTGCATCAACTTTAAAAGAAAAAGAAAATCCAACTTTCTCACAACCTTTTCAACGCTAACTTTCACCCACGGGTAAGACACTCTATAGTGCAATCTCTCGAAATCTTTGGGGGAGTTATTATAGCACAGTAACATTTTCCATAACTATCCTTAATAGTTGACTATAACTTTCACATGAGTCTATCATTTTTTCTCCGTCACTTCATATAAGAGAGTTATGAGAAAGTTTGTATAAAAGATGTAATTATGTAATTATTGTATCTTTTCATTATGCTTCATATCTATTATCTCTAACAATCCATGCATCAACTCAAAAAGAAAAAAAGAAAGGAAAAATCACAACTAGAAAAAATGGTTCAACTCAAAAATAATAGTAATAATTGTGGGGGAACAAAAACTCAAACACACAATAACAAGCTAAAATGTCTAAGTAACTGACTTGTACAATTTATTTATCATAAACATAAGGTAGAAATTCTACAATGGGAGACCTAAACAATTGATTAAGAGAACAAGAGTGAAGATGAACTATTCTAAGATACATAAATTGTTTTCCCGAGATACAGGGACCAAATAAAGCTTAATTCTACTTAACTCTGATCACTTCCGCTTTCTTGTTCTTCTCCAAACTTTTTCCTTAATCTTTTTCCACCACCCTATTGCAGTCTTCTCCCCTTTTATAGGCATTTTTCCTTCCCTTATCTCCTCAGCTGGCCTGCTTCTAACTAGATTTTAGGGATACTTGTCACATCATCCCTCGATTCTACCCTCCCTTTTCATCATGAAATAGAACTTTTGAATTGTTCAGATTGTCCTATATGCATTTAATGTGGAAGAGATTTGGTAGAGAACCTCTCATTAATGCAAAGGTGACTGCCTCTATGATTCTTATCTTTTCAGAGTGTTTCTTAAGGTGAATCTGGTGGGAGTGGCATCTCGGATTAAAAAGGGAATTGGTTGCCTGCAATCCCTCTCTTGTCCATCGAAGGACCATCCATGCTTATTACCTTGGATAAGAGTTTCAGTATTAGTGGCTAACTCGGATATCCACAGGAACTATTTTGGTGACTTACCCTTTACTTTTCAGACACTCAACTTCTACCCGCATTAATGGGCCTAGCCCACCTCTTCAAGTATGACCTTCTGGACCTTTGGGCCTCGGCCTGGAATCAAGTTCACCCCCCCCCCCCCCCCAAACAATAATAAATCACAATCCATTCAACCCACAACAACCCATAAATATCCACACCTAACACAAACTCAACTACATCAACCCTCTTATCAAAAAAAAAAAAAAAAACTATATTAACTCTAAAAAATTTACAACCAAACCCATTGCAACAATTTAGAAAATTGTTGTTTCAGTACTTGTTGTAAGGTCATGGTCGTGGTGGGGTTGTCGGCGATCAAATATGTTTTTGTGTTAGGGAATTTTATATGAAAACTACTGAACTTGATTACTTGCTGCCGTTACTCTTCAGTTTTCTATTGAGGTCTGTCATGTAGAGGTACTCAATTTGGATTATCAATCAATTTCTTGGTTTTGTTGTAAACCTAATAATTGGTTACTTCCAATTACATAAATCAATAGTTCAAACTGTACTCAAAGGTAGAGCATTTCCTATTTTTATAGAAACTCTTGTACCAACAACAGTAGTATCTCCAATTATAGTCATTTTGGGATGTAACATATACCTTTTCTCACCATCCCCAACCATAAGACCTAAAGAAAGACAAGCATAGAGAAAGAAAACCCAATAGAGAGATAGAGACTGAAATACAAAAAGAAACAAAACCAAGTCTAAGTTTTAGAGCTGAAACATAAAATCTGATTCATAGAGAATGAAAAATATAGAACATAATACGTAATATGGGTTTCGATCCATGCTTCCTAGGACCAGTGAGATCGATGAATGGTGAGAGCTCCTCTCCTTGCTAAAAACAGTGCAAAACGAAAGAGAGAAAAAGAGTCAAACGTTGAAAGAAAAGAGAAAGGAAGACAGGGAGAGAAACGAATACTTTGGGTGAGTTTGGCATCAACTTTAAGTTTTAGTTTTTTAGCTTTTATATACCGCTTCTTAAAATTTTACTTTTTTTTTTCCGTATTTTTTCACTTTTTCAAACTTCACTTTTAGGACAGGCTAATATTTTTTCATTTTTTGAACTTTGGAATGAAAACGCGTGAAAAGTGTTCACAAGTTTTATTAGACCAAAATAAAAGCTCTTTCTGCGTTGTCTCGCGCCTTTTTGGTATGAGAAACGCGGAGTCAAACGGAGCCAGGAGGCTCTCCTCAAGGACGGGAGCTAACCCAGTCAAAAGAACAAGCTCTGGTAACTTTCTTTCTAAGCTTGGTATTCACGAGCCCTCTTCTTGGCCAGTGTTAATGCCTCTATTTCCTTTGTTATTCAATTTACATATTTGATTGTTACTTGCATCTATTTTTGTTTACTAATTGGATTTTTTCTTTTTTGTTTTTGATCAGTTTTAACTCAAATGCGGCCGTGAGCTTAACGATCATACTGGAAGCTTTTTATGGCATATTGAAAAGGTCTGGGTTCTAGGTTTTATTAGCTCTGATTGGATCAATTTTTATTTAATAATTAATTTTTATGTCTTTTGTTTTCTACAAGTTTCAGCTTAAATGCGGCTTTGGATTTAGCCATCAAATTGAAGGATTCAATTTTGGAAGCTCTTCATCACCGACTGAACAGGTTTGGGTTCTAGGTTTAATCTTTCTATTCCTTTGTTTTTCAATTATTCAAATTTGATTGTTACTTGGATCAATTTTTGTTTCATAATTGATTGTTTGCCTTTTGTTTTCTATAAGTTTCAACTTTAATTCAATTTAGTGATCAGATTGAAGGTTTCAATTTTGGAAGCTCTTTATATGTTTGTATATGTGCCTGTATAGCTCATTGCAATTAGGGGTTAGCTTCTGGATATGAACAATTTTGGATTAATTAGAAGGGTTAGTAAAGTATATTAAGTCTATGATATTTATTAATACATAATTGTTAAAATTATGGGTTGAAGCTGGAAGGCATGTTTATTTGGAGTCTGGTTGCAGGTAGAGGTAGGGCTTTGATTCCAGCCCGTCCCTTATTACTCATTTCAACCAAATACGCTCTATGAACAATTTATCATAAAAAAGTTAAACAATCAAACAAGGTCTAAATAGAGTAGTTTATGGGAATTCGGCTTGTCTAACTCTATAGTGAGAAGTGAGAACAATATTCTGGATGCATGAATTATTTTGAGACATATAAATCAACCCACTTTGTTTTGATAATTTAACATAATACCATTTGGACTAGTAGGTCTACAGATGGATTGATGTTGATCAAGAAAGTCATAAATTCAAGTGGATTAGAATAGATTAAGGCCTAACCAAGACCTTGTGCTTCATCCCATATTATAGGAGGAGGAAATGCCATTTGGGTTAGAGCTCATTGGCCATGTTTACGTTGGTTATAAATTCCAACTATAGTCACAACTAGTCCAAGAATTTACCTTTGCATATATGGGCAATTTTGATTTTTTTTCCATACAAGGAATTCAAACCCAAGTTCTCTTGGACTCTGCCATTGAACCACGGGACTCTTAGAATGGAAGAAGTAACTTTAATAGTTTTAAAAAGTTGTTTATTGAGTAGAGGTAATTTAATAGTTGTAAGAAGTTGTTTATTGAGCAAAATTAGTCTGGTATACACATGTTGTATGCAAAAGTTATGGGGTGTCATAATTTTGTATACACAGTGAGATGAATCATCAGTCAAAACCATTCAATTACATATAAACAAAAAATGTGGAAATCTTCTACATTGGGGTTGAATTAAGAGAGAATGATTTATATCCTTGTTTATTTTAAATATAACTCCTTCTATGTATGTCTATGGCATCATGTATTTTGTTCACTAATACTAAGCTTGGAAAAAGGAGGAGGATTGTGTATGTTGATGGCCAACGTAAGATTTAGTCACTTTATTATAAGTGTATCCACTACTAATACAAGTTGGATCATTCCTTACTGGCAGTGTGCTGCATTGGGCCCTGGAGTTGATGAAAAGTGGGCAAGGGTTAGTTAGAGTGTTCTTTGTAAGAAGAGGCATTGCATTGGTGCTTGGGTATAATGAGAAGTGAGCAAGAGTTCCCGCACTTTGATAGGTAAGTGTGGGTAAAGAAATTAGTCCAAGACAACAGAATTTGTGTAAACACTTTGAACATCGGGTCTTTAACAGGGAGCTAATGTAAATGGTAGATACAATTAGTAGGGAAATAAAAATAGTGTGCCTTCAAGAGTTTAAGGTGCTGTTTAGTTTGTGTTGGGTGTGTATTCATTTTCACTTTTCATTTTCTGTACTCATTCTCTTTCTCAAATCTTGTAATCATTTTATGTTTGGCACACATTTTCTTATTTGTTTATTTATTTTTTTTGTTTTCACTTTTCACTTTTCAATTAAAAATTCAACACAAACTTTGAATTTATTCACAAAAATGCCACTGTATTCATTTTCAGTGAAAATGAAAACGGCAAAAAGGTATATCCATTTTTTGTATTAAAACTCACTTTTTTGGATCCTAAAAATGAAAACTGAGTACAAATAACAAAGTCAATCCAAATTTTTAGTGGTGGATCCCACTGAAAACTGAAATTGAAAACAAAATACACCATTTATTTTTCTTAATCAAACAACCTCTAAGTGAGTAGGTGAGAAATGTAAAGAGATTAAACGTACATGATATAAATTATGGTATACAGAAAAAATGAAAATATAAATGGGTATGGATAATCCTAGATAAATGTCTTAAAGAAAAAGTTATTGAGGTTGGTAGGATAGGGGATAGAATTTTGTTAATAAAAATTGTTTTAGGAGAATAGACTATTGACATAATGCATACACTCCTCAAATAGGGGTGGGAGAATCCATTAGGCAGAAATTATGGGAGGATATGTATGAATTGATTTAAGGTGTACCAAATGGGTAAAAGATTTTTATCGAATGAGATTCTGAATGGTCATGCTGGAAAAGATGGTGGAAGTTTTGAAAGAGTTCATGCCTTCACGGAGGTCAAGGTTATGGAGTAAGAAATGAATCAAGAGATTCTTTTTTAGGCTTTGCAACAATATATGATTTAATATTAACGAACAATTGGTTGAAGAAGAGGGATTCACAATTACACTTAATTACCTTCAAAAGTGGGACAAATATTAGCAATATAAATCTCATTCTTGAAATGTTGATAGTAGATTTTGTAAAGATTGTAAGGTGATATTAGGGGAGAGATTAACCACTCAGTATTGGTTGGTGGCATTAGATTTTTGTATAAGAAAGTGAAAAA